>CALSCE010009344.1:11992245-12048852 GCA_943593645.1 Bovichtus variegatus | reverse complement strand
CACACACACACACACACACACACACACACACACACACACACACACACACACACACACACACACACAGGCCCCTAGCCCTCTGGCATGCCCTGGTCGGTTTTCACAGAGAGCTGCTCTGCTGGGAGCGACTCATTAGAAGGGCACATAGAATAATAAGTGATCATCATTCGGCTCATGCTCCAGACCTCAGGCTATGATCTACTGAGAAGTGACAGACAGGACTGACAGCCCAGATCCTGCATCACTCCTCTTTTGTTCCCACACACTGATCAGCCCTTCTTCTTTGGTTTATTTCATGCTCAACACTCTCCACGGTTGTCTCTCGACAAAAGTGATGCATCTTTGACAGAGAGGAAGGGGCGCAGAGGGTAGTTTGCATCCACCAGGATCAACTTTAAATAAGGATTTAACAACCCCGTCTCTTAGAAATTATGATTATATACTACTAGTATGTTTTTTATAAGGAACATTGTTGCCGGCTGGATCATGTTAACAGCAAAAGTTCTTTCCAGTGAAGAAAGTTCTGTAACGCACAAGTTGTGGGGACGAGTGCAGATAACATAATGCACCCGAGTGCTGCGTGTAGTTTAGGAAACAAAAGCACTTTGTTTTAGGTTAGGGAAAGATCTGGGTTTCGGTTAAATGTTAATTTAGTAAGAATGTCTTGTCTCGTGCTTCAAGTCGCTATTGACCTTATTTAATATCAAACCAAGACCACCACAAGATCTTTCCATATCTTTAACCAAGAACTGTGAGGGCCTCGACATAACCATAAAAAAATGATGTTTGCCTTGCTTTAGTTGCTACAGATGGATATTTGCATTGCAAGAGCAGATATTGAAGGAAAAACTAATGAAATATGGTGTCAGTCAACATTTTGAAATGATGTTTACAGTGAACATTTTGCAACTTTTTGAAATACAGTACGCTCATTCAAAGTGATTCCTCGTTTTGTTGAGAAGACAATGTAATTCAGGTGATCCTCTCAAAATGTCATTTCTAGGAGACATGGTTGGATTAGTTCATCAGACCTGCGGCTGGTTCATGTTGATATTTTAGCAAAGGAAATAAATAGTTAATCTTGCAACTTGTTGATCCAACAGATCATTCTTGGACGCTGTGAGCAACAACTGTCACACAGTGTGACGTGTGGTTAGTTTCCATAATATCACTCACAGTTACCACGTGCAGCATCATGTAAATCAATAATAAATATAACTGTCTTCATAATTATTTTTCCTGTTGAAAAAACAGCTTCCATCGAGGTTCAGTTTGTATGCATCTCAAATCTACACACTTGTTTTCCAAAGGGTTCTTTATCCGTGTAAAATAGCCCACTGCATCCATCAAAGCTTGTGAGTCACATTTTAATTCATACATCTATAAAAAAAAAACTATTCAATCTGACCCATACAAATAATCAGACTCAGGTTTGAAAGGTGGAAAGGTGTGGGAATTCAAAGGTTAAATTTTGCTGAGCAGCGTAGGTCAACTCAGAAATTGTAGTTCCACTTAAGACACTCAAGGCTGCTCCGCCGCTCTGCCTCCGCCCCCTCCGCCCCTCTGAGACCTGCCCAGGCCACAGTGTAAAAAAAAAAAAAAGGGCTCGCTGTGAGTGAAAAAAAAAACCTGTAGGTCACTGAGGCTTTTTACTTCATTTAGAGGATTCCCGACTGGCTGCTGGGGAGCTGTGCGAGTGGTAAAGATGTGTCCTGTCAAAGCCCCAAACAAAAATGTTTGAAATGCAATTTCAAAGGCTGGGAGGCTGCCTTGAGGTACCACGGAGGAATACCTTTCCCGTACAACGTGAGCATCAAATGGCACGGTGATATCGCACAAAGGAGTCAGAGGCTAATAGGCATGTATGTCCTCCCGTAGACACATGAGGCAGAGAGACATGAGTGAAATAATAAAATCGGGAGTTGTCAGAGATGAGCAGGGAGCTATGTTCAGTATTGAGATGCAGCATACGTATGTCTCTGCTGTCAGCCATTTCTTTATTGTGACTTCGGTCAAAAGTTGTTGAAAAAAATCTGTTGACAGCGCGGTCTGTGGATAATCCAGATTAACGGGGACGCCGATTCTGGAAGAAGACGATGCTTTTGATTTTAACAAAAAAAATTGCTCAATGCTGTGAGCACAACCATCAATATTTCTCCATTGTCACCTCAATTGTAGGCAAAAACAAATAACTGATAATCACTACAACTACATAGCACAAGAGGGAGGTGAGAACACTTTAGTTTTTTTGGAATTGGGGTGAAATTTACCCTTTGAAGTGGAAATAAATAATATTTGATTGGTATCTGTGTTGATACTCCATGTAGTGGTATTGAGTCATTCTACTGGGTCTGCCATGCTAATCGACAGAGAGCGGATTTTATTGTCCTCTCACCACGCCCTGAGATCACGCACTCAGGACCAAGCATGTATTCACCTCATGCTAAATTCCACAATTTTCTCCACAGCAGAAAAAAGGCAGAGAGGCATTTAATGTTGAAGATGACTGCACCCTCCCTGCCGTGACTCGTATGAGCAATGAGGTCAGGCGGCAATAACTTGAGGTGTGCTCCTGTGAAGGAGGATGCGTTGACACAGCGGTAGGGTAATGTTTTTCATTTCCCCCTTATTCACACCCTAAATTATTGTATAGCTCGCCCACCCCGCCGAGATGTCCTTGCTTCATTCACTCCCCCCTGATAGCACTCACTCAGGCACATACACACACACTTGTGATCACACTCCCACGCACACACACACACACACACACACACACACATGTATGCAGATATTTAGTCGCAGAAATGGTTCAAGCTCTTCCCAATGGCTCCACCGCAGAACGCACACCACCTGTTAGCCTCCCGTCGTGCCAGTTCAGTCACCATTTCCTGACATCTTCCTGAACTCTGAATGCATCTGTCCCTCGTGTGTGTGTGTGTGTGTGTGTGTGTGTGTGTGTGTGTTTGCGCTGCCCAAAAAAAATGCCTAACCTCTAGCATCTGACATTCATTAAAATCACAGTAGCACCAGGGCAGGAAAATAGACATTATAATATAAATAATAAAAAAAAAAAAAAAAGATATATAGAGCAGTTATTTAGCTTATTCCCACTCTTGCATATGCTACAATAAAGATGTAGCTGCCTAGTGACAATAAGTGAATGTCGGACCTACATTTACTGCAATTGCAGTTACAATTTTTTGGTAAATGAAAGGTCTTAATCACACCGTATACTTTAATTAAACGTAGAATAGCAGCCAATGACATGTAATCAGAAATTCAAGATTAGATTTATTGAACCCCAGAGGGTTTAATAAAGACATCATGTGAACACATGAACTCACAGATATTCATAGAGGATATTAGTTTAGCTCAGGAGCTGCCTAGCCACTAAATTAAGAAACAATATTAAAACAATCAATCAATTAATTAAAATAATGAAATAAAAGCAGCTACATGTACACTTAATAATGGGACATATAAAAATGCAATTGATAGTAAAGTGGCGATAGATAACACTTTTGCTTTAACTTTTCATTTTCAAGTAAATGTTGATTGCACAACGTGATGACACTATCGGCGTTTAGATTCGTTCCTCATAAGCCTCGTTTTCACTATGCAGTTCCGTCTGCCTCCAAGTCGGGATCTCCCTTTCACAATAAAAGCCATAGACCAGTACAGTGCATAACTGCCTACCAGAGAGCATTTCTCTAAGATGCAACTCAACAAAATAGCTTACAGTAGACAGCAGAACCTGGAGTAATGGTGGAAACACTACCCGGCAAAAGAGCCCCATTGACTGTGTTGAGAGTGTAAAAAAAACAAAAGCGTTCTTTATACTCAGCTGTATAAAGAACAGTAAGTAAAACCTGCCTGCTTTAAATACTACCAGGTGATTTACTCTGCCTTTATCATAGCACTGAGATCGCGGTTTCTAGTTCTTTGGGATTCTTATGGTTGTTTCTTGCTTTGGACAGTAACGTTATATAAATATATATATATATGTAGAAACATTTTAAAAATAAGATGAGCTGAGATGGGGTAAGGTGCAATATTCAACAAGATGAGGTAAGGTGCAGTATTTGGCAAAATAACAACATAAAAAAATGTATTAAAAAAATGTCGCTATATGTTGCTAACAATACATGAACAAGTACATTGATCAAGGCCTCTGTTGTGCAGTTTGCTTGGAAACAAATGCAGTGCGTCCCATGTTGGTAGCTCTGAGATCCGGATGCCTTTGTGACAGCGGCAGCAACAATAATACGACTTTGAAAAGCTCGGGGGGCAAGTTGAAAAGCTGTCCGATTCCGCCTTAAATAGGAACCTTGAAAATGACATATACAAATACAATACATTTAGGACAAAATAAAACCCAAGTATATAATGCTGTTCAAAGGTTTCACAGCTGTGGGCACATAATACCTCCGATTTATACATGGTATGTCATTACCATGTGGAGCATCTCGACATCCTTCAGCAGTCACTCAACACACTTTTTAGACTACTAAAACACCAAACAGGGAATGACCTTCAAACTGAAGTAAGGTTAGAACCATTGCTGCTTCAAATAAAACCAGATAAGCTCATAAATTATACTGTAAAATCTCTCATCCTTCCCTTATTCCTTCCTTCCTTTCCTTCTTCAACCGATATGAGAGCACATTAATCCCCAAACTTGAGTTTAAGGTTTTCACACTTAACAGCGAAACTCTTCTCTTCTTCAACTCAAGGTTTTTGTATTTCCAGTTCAATGGCAACTGAGAAAACTCCATCTGCTGATGAGGACTGTGTAATACGATCAAAAGCAAGTAAGTAAGTGGACGATGAGTTGAGGTTCTTTTGTCAATATTTACAAGGTCAAGCTCTACGTTTCCTTACTTTCAGCGCTTTTACTCGATAATCGAGGAGGCTTCTTTACATTTCCCTCTGCAACTACGTAATAAAAGTGAAAACTGTTCCATTGTTTCATCGCACGAATCTTGAGCGATCTCAAAGTGTAAAAAACAAAACCATGAAAACAGAAAATATGGCAACTTCTGTGACCAAGTAATTTCTTTTTTGTCTGCTGTTCCCTGTTTGCATGTACATTGTGGGTCTTTTGAAAACCACTTCAATCCACGCTTCACAATAATAACGAACAGAACCTTTTAATTTTGAAAGACAGATTAAGGTGCATGTTCATTTTGTTTTTGTTTCCCAACAATAACTTCTATCTTTTTTTGGGCACAGTCTTGTTGAAATGAAACAAATATGAGATACTGACTTTAGAGGAACAATGCACCTCAATGAAGGCGGCAAATAAATCAAAGGATTCAGCTGTCTCAGCTGCAGACGAGAAGGAAGTTATTTATTCATTTCCATTTATTTATTTATTTGCATGTCAGCTACAACTGGGAAAGATATTAGTGGATCTTTTAACTGGATATTTTTATTTAACACTGACAACATTTTGCATATTCAGTGTTTTCTTCTTTTATCTGTAAAGTCTACTAATGACCAATAAATCTAGCTTTACAGCACATATAAATTATCCTGAGTTGTTGTACAGTCTGAGCTGGTGGTGGTAGTGTCTCTCTGTGTGGGACATTGTTCCTTGTTCTTACCTTCAGGGTCATCTTGGCCAGTAGCTCCTGAAGGTCCATGATGCCCTGCACCAGGCTCAGGAAATCGCTGCAGGTCGGACAAGCTCAACGGCGGAAAAGGAAAGCACCAAAACAGAAAAGAAAAGGAGAGGAAGAGCAAGAAGGAAGTATTTAGACAGGAGATAAACACAACGGCAAAGAGAAAGGGAAGCCTCACACATCTGTTGACTCTTTGTCTTAGGCTTGTGTCTAGTGTTAGTATCAATAAAAAGCGACAAGGTGTGATTACATGCCTTATTGATCAGTAACAGAGACAGTGGCACAGCGGTGGCCTTGTATCTCAATCTGTTTGACAGCAAACAGATGGAGAAACAAGGCGGGAAGAGAGGAGGCTGCACTGAATCTGAATTACAGCAAAATGAAGATTACTGAAGTGGAGGAAGATGATAAAATGGTGGGAGGCTTTGTCTGTGATCAGCCTGGAGAGGTCACCACAAGCTGACACATAGCTCATTACAGTCCAATTTTATAAAAGGCACACAGTAATGGGGGAGTGTATTTCTTTTATGCATTTCTACTTTTACTCTCAGAAAGTGTTCGGATCACTATGTGCGACTGTGTCAACGTGATACTCACTGCGGTTAAGGTTAGGACACTGTGTGATGTAGCCGTTGGGAGCGAAAATCAACTTCACATCCTGGATAATGCCCTGGCAACACAGAGGGAGGGGTGCAGGGAAAAGACAAAAAAGAGGTCAATGAGAATCATTCATTGGTAAAATCATGGGCCATTACATCTCTTTGGATGTAATGGCCAAAAAAAAAAGAAAAAAGACAAAACAAGCAAAAGAGTTTACAGTCGTGCTAGCAGCTCTGTAAGGATGAACCTAGGCACAGCGGTGCCTTGAGCTTACAAAGACAATGCTAGCATACTAATGTTTAGCAGATATAATGTTCATCAAGTTTGAGTCAGGGTATCGAAAAAGTCATTTGGATCCGGGATTCATGAAAGTCTGTAGAGTACAAAATGTTGTGCCGATCCATCTAATAAATGTTGAGGTATTCCCATAGACTGTATGTAAGAAGCGGACGTAGTCACCATGTCGTCCGCTATAAGTTTGCATTTTGGTCGTCACCATCTTGGTTTTTGGATCCAGAAGTGACACAAGAGGGTGGAGCTACAACTGAACGCTGAACAAGAAATTTGTAGGTGTCTTTTTGGGTTGGAGGGTTAAAGTTCAAACCGGACAACATCGTTAGGTAGCCTTGCCTTAAAGCATATGCTGCTTAATCGTCTATTTTGACTCTAAATGGGACCATAAATAACACAATGAACACCATGCTGTATTGAAGAAGACTTACAACTAACAATTGAGATCATCAACTCATACGGAAAATGTTTACTGAGGTAATAAATCAAGTTAGAAGTAGTGTCATTTTCTCGCTTTTGCTGCTGGCTATTACAGAGAATTGCATTGGCTTTAGTTTTCAGACCTGGAGGTTGTCGCTTGGCTATTTCACAGTATAAATGAAATCTTTGATCTTTGACCTAGAAGAAATTAAAAAGTGTTCAATGTGCATCTGGACCCAGGTCTGCCTTGAACTACTCACAGTACTATACAAACACAAACACAACAAAATAAAATAAAAAATAAAACATAAATCTGTAAAACTTGACTAATAGCAAAGGATAATGAAACAGCCTAAAAAATGTAAATGATCACAATCCATGTACTTTAATCAAAGGCTTCTTTCCTGGCCAGAAATCAATTAATTGTATGATAGGTTTGAAAGTGCTTGCATTTTCCCTTCCTAACTGAACTAAAGCAAATATACCTCACATATAGGCAGAAGTAAATGGCCTATAACCGATAGAGTTCTCTCCTTAAACAGACTGTCTGTCAATCAATCTGAATGACAGGCTCCATAGGAGCAAGGGCTGGTAAATAGACAGCTTCATATTGACCACAGAGAACAATGTCAGAGAAAAAGGCTCCCTTTCTAATGGAAAAGCAAAGTTGTATAACATTGGAGTGCACATGCAAGTGCACGCCCACACACACACACAATATAGGGGTAATATAATTTCACCATTCCTTCGAAGTGGCTACTGAAAACATGCTGGAAGGATATTAAAATTTACCACCTCAAGCACAGTTGGCATCCACTTCGTTTGAAATCCATTTACAGTGCATTTGGTCGACCTGGATGCAAGCAACACCTGCCTCCATTTCAAACAGAGACACAAGGAGAGGGCCTTGAGGCGAACAGGCTTGCAGCACAGATGGAACACACACACGCACGCACGCACACTCACACACACACATACACACACAGACACACACACACATGCAGGCTGTGTGAGCAGTGGATGGTGAAGAAGAGATTGTCAGTGTCACTCAGAATGAAAATAAGGGTGTAGATCACAGATGTCTGTCCCAGTGGTGTAATATAGGGGCCCTGACCACACATCACTGTCAATGATCAGTAAGTAATTTGAACTGAAGTCATAAAATCTCTCTCTCTCTCTCTTTCTCTCTCTCTCTCTCTCTCTCTCTCCCTCTCTCTCTCTCTCTCACACACACACACACACATACAGGCAGAAACATGCACACATTTGTTTAAATGCCTCTTCTATAGTCTATGGAAGATATGTTTTAGTAGCTCTATTCAGGAATAATGTATACGTTCCCATGGAGAGACGGTAAACTGCATATACAGTAAAGATTAGAACAATGACAGCTTTTTTATTGTTTTTTTCTCTGTACAATAGAACATTAGATTTTAAATGAATGGGGTCAAATTGTTGACTTTCAGCTTTAAAGCTGCACAAATCAATATTTTTATAAAAACAATGAAATAAAGGATTACATTTAATATGAAAGAGGTCGCTAAAAGTGTTGAACCGATAGAGAATTACGACAAACTGAGATATTTTTTTTAAGCTTCTATATTGAACTCATAGTTTGGGATTTTCTGCTGTATGATTCAGTGTCACCAATTTCATCAGAAAGCAGCCGTTTCCAGCATACCTGTAAATCCGGAGTACACTAACTGCCTGCACCAAATGGCAGACAGACAAACCTAGCTCAATAAGCTAGCAGCTAAGAGGCCAGTTTTTTTTCTCATGATTTGGTCATGAATTATTGCAGCCTTGAGTCTTTGAGGGTGTTCACATTGCATTGACTGCCTTGTAGCTGTATTTTTATACATCGCCCCCACACCACGTAAATTTAGGATGATCTAGGGATGACCATACAGACAAGGCGACAAGGTTTTATTTTCATTTTTATATGGCCAAACTGTTTTTTGTCTGTCAAAGTGACTGAATGTTTCCCCCAAACATATGCATAGCATCCCATTGAGGGACTATGTATAAAAAGAGGCTACAGTTCTTACATCTGATTTGGACTTTAACATAACTGTTTAATTTAAAAGCCAATGTACTGGAGTATACTAGACACAAAGCAAGTGAAAATGAATCACTGTCCAAATACTTACAGGTGGTCTTGACTAAATGCGGAGAAAAGAACCTGGTAAGTTTACGCGTTTATACATTTGAATGAGAAACACATGTCTGAGACTAATAACAAAGATGGATAATTATTCGTAAAGATTAGAACTATGATTGCTTTAAGGTTTGGTTCTGACTAATGCTGAGGAAAGGGATTAAATACAGACAATGCTGGTCCTTACAAGTAGTGCAAAAGTGTGGTGTGTGCCTATGTGCTTTTTTATGCATAATTTTTTTTCTGTGTCCCCGAATGATCACAAGTTCACTCACCGTTTGCTGATAAAATTACCTTCACTTTTGCTTGTCTGCTCACTTGTACAATCCCAATTCCCAGTTAGCATGTTTATTATCGTAATAATAGGCCAGGGCCAGGCATACTTGGCGAGCACTTCGCCTTCAGGCAACATTGACGGAGGTTTATTATCCTGGGTAAAGCTTTATCCTGTGATTCTATTTTCTCAATTTGATCATGCATGCACAACATGACCTTTCTTTGGTCGAGCCAGGTCTGAAGACTTAACCTCCACCTGGGGTTCATCTCCAAGGACTAAACCAGAACAACACTCATTAAAAACCTGTGTGAGAGGGGAGAGACAGAATGCAGATGAATAGAGAGAGAGAGAGAGAGAGAGAGAGAGAGAGAGAGAGACAGAGAGAGAGAGAGACAGAGAGACAGAGAGAGAGGGAGAGAGACAGAGAGACAGAGAGAGAGAGAGAGATGATGAGGATGATGATCTCCCCAAAATAATTAAATTATTTACATATTCATGCTCCATTTGACACGGACCAACTATGTCCACGCAATACACGTTGCTTTGATGGACAGTAATGATTTGGCTCAACCTGTGTCTAACATATTTCAACCTCTGTGTTGGTGATGGGTTGTCAATCAACAGTGCCAAAAAAAAAACATGCAGACATTAGGGGCTCCAATGCACCACAAACAACAAGTTGAGACGTTGTGAAACAAAACACCATTTTGTTCTGAAGTGGGCTGTGATTAATTAGCCATCTGGGTGTTTACTGTGGCACTGGGGGCTGTACAGTCTGTGTAATGTGAGCTTTGAAAGTGTGTTGGGTCCGGGTTGGCGGAGACGAGGGAACGACCAGGAGCAACTCGTGCTATTGTTTCATCCAAGCGGATCAGTTTCTGTGTAACGGCAGCGACAGGAAGTCCCCAGTGACCAGAGCCAAAGGTGAGTTAATTGCTTACTGCTAATGGAAGCTTTGTCCGTCTCCCAGCCGCCGCAGGCTCTACTGCCAGCGAACCAGCATCGGTGGGAACAAGGCAAGGATGAAAGATTCGATTTCTTGTATTTGCCACTGTGGATTTAATCAATACAAACCATCAAAACGTGCAGGGATCATGGACGTAATGCCTGAGTCAGGCAGCTGTACTTCTTCTCCCACTGTACTGAGGGCAGACTGGCGCTACACTGACTCGATGTTGCCTCTAGAGGAACAAGTGGCATTACATACTAGACGGAGCGCAGCTAGCTGTTAGCATGCTAACTTCAGTAGATATCTCTGCAACACAACACACAGACGTCTTTGACACAACGTCAACACTGTTACGTCTTCAAATTCTGTTGATAATGTTAGTACATTTTGTGAATGTTTAAACTTAAATTCTAGCATATCTTACACATTGCACCTGTAAGGCATAGCTATTTGAGACGGTCAATGGCAGTTGAAATTTTGCTGTGCATTTTAGTTGCAATTGGAAGGAGAATCGGCTAAAAACGTAGATGTCCTCACCATGTAGGTCAACAACAAGACTTCCTAACATAACAAGTCTGGAAACTGGGAATTTATAAGAAGCACTTTAGAATAACGTCTTGGCAGTGTGGACTTTAATCCATGAGCTAATGATGGGGCAACTGTGTGTCTCATCAGAAAAAAAAGAGTAACATGTGTCTTATTTAGTCATTCTTGGGGGAAATGGATGTACGAAATAAAAACAAGCACATTAAATAAAAAATTTAAAAATTAATACATGTAAAGAAAAGTCCCAGTCCTTACTATAGTACATTCAGAGGCTAATGTACCCCGTTACTTAAGTACAGTACTACGACAAATAAGGAGCATCACAGCATCAATGGGAAAATAAAAAGCATTTTTAAAATTTAGCTCTGTTGAAAGTTGAAATAAAAACAACAAACACGTGAACGAAAGCAGAAACAAAACAATTCAAACATCCAGGAAACAGAGGAGAGACAAGACAGACACGGGGAGAGTCGGGGTGAGAGATCTGAGCTCCAAATCTCTCATGTCCAGGTTCGGCTTTCGCTGCCTTATAAAACATGTTCAAGCGTTACGTCATTGTACATAGTAGAATCATTACCGTCCTGTGGTGCATGAAACGCCGGGCGTTTCACAAAAGCACCAGTTCCAAACTAGCCTGCAGTGTCCCTGAGGAGTCAGCATCCTTGGCACAATGGATTCTCGATAAAATGTATTACATTTGCTCCTTCAGCTGGAGAGGCTCCCAGGAGGAGGCACGGGGACGAGGAGCGCCACAGCCACTCCGTGGGCTCAATATGTTTTATTTAAAAGGCCTAGTTAGCTTGTCTTATCATTATCCTACTCCTGAGTCCTGAATGGGATAGATTACAGCTGCGGCTTTATTTCAGCTCCTATCTCCATCTGCAGCATGACTTCTTTTGCCACTTTATTCTTTTATCCCCATTTCCCAACAAGCTCTTTACCCTTTTCTGCTTTTGACTTGAAGTGACGTAACTGGGCTCTGTTTATCCCCTCGTCTTTAACGGGTTACAGACGGGAGCAGGTGAGAAAGTGTGAAGTGAATAGCAAATAAGTAGCGATGTTAAGTTGGACAATGTGTTTTGTCTCTGTCCATATCTGTTTCTCTGTATCAGTGTGATTATGTGTCTCTTAAGGCCTCTGCACAATATGCCTTCCCACTGTTTGCCAAGAAATAGTCAGAGTACATAACTCCCTGTTAAGCCACAACTTGTTGTCTTTCAATTTATGTTTGTTTATAGAATCAACAAATGAGATACAAGGTGCTAGTTAGTTGTCTTTCCTGGTGGTCCTGCATGGATTACTGTGCGGGCCTTACTGGGCACAGGCCAAAAGTGTCAGGGGCCTTCAACTACAAAATGTTATTTAAAGAGTCACGTACCAATCAGGAAGACACTCAAAATGACCACATACAATGACTACAAAAGAGACACAAAGCAACAAAAGAAAAAAAAAGAAAACTACAAAAACACACAAACACAAAGTGACACAAAACATTTACAAAGACACACAAAATGACAACAATAAGACACAAATCCATAGAGTGATGTGTTTTGACTACAAAGAGACACAAAACAACAAAGAAAAGAGGCTAAACAATTATATGTTGGAAATAAAACTTACATACATACACACATACATACATACAGACAGACATACATACATACATACATACATACATACATACAGACAGACAGACAGACAGACAGACATACATACAGACAGACAGACATACATACATACATACAGACAGACATGCATACATGCATGCATGTAGGCCTAAAAATAAAGCAGGCTCATATGATTTATTTAAAACAATCTCTGCTGGCTCCGCATAGAATGAGCGTGTGCTTAATATGTCACTAGACGCCTGTCAGTCCAACAAGAGGTGAGGCAGCACCCAGCATGTTACAGTGGAAACATCTTCCAAGCTGTGCAGCCTATGCAGCTCCGACAGTTCATTGATCACGGATGGCATTGTTTCCTTCAGAGGGATAGAAAAAAAAAATATATTTCGGCAAATATAGCCTACTTGGGCGGCCGGCAATATAGGCAACATGGGAGTAAAAGTCTACGTGTGGTAAACACTTGGTGAAGCATAGAGAAAGCAAGAGAAAAAGAGAAATAAAATAGACCCAAAACGGCAATTGATACTCAACAGGTGTTGCATAATTAAATATCCTTCTGTAATTGTATACAGGTGAGGAGCATTATCGTGGCCAGCCAATATCTTATTGAACATTAATCTTGCTATAGTGACCAAGCCTAATGCAGAGACGGAAGAAAGATGTAGCTAGCTAGTTGGCTGAATTTAGCAAGACGTTGGAACCTGATTGGAACCAAAAACAAACTGTTTCTATCTCTGGAATTATGAGACGTGTTGGCTCATAAATATGCACGAGCAGAGGGAGAAAATTAGCTTACTGTTTAAAAAAAAAAACCCCGCTGTAGTTCTAAATGGTCCCTTTGATACAATGTGCAACAGGCCGTTGATCCAAGGATTTACAAGTGCACCTGTCAGCCGACATGCCAACTCATCCCAATGTAAACCTGAAGGGAAAGATCCTCTCATTCCCTCTGTCGCTTCACACAAGCACGTGCACTTCCACACCATCTGTCTCTGCTGCTCACAAACACATTTGAGCGCTACCTGCACATGGAGTTAAGAAAGACTCCAAGCATGGAGCAGACGACGGGTAGGGAACTGGATGAAAAAGCTACATCTTTCAGGACCAGAGATTTCCTCCAGAAGAAGGAGCACCTTGAAGCCTTGATGTGAGAGGGGGAAAAGGAGGAGGGGGAACAATGGGCTGATGTGCTGCAGCGATAGTGTCAAAGCATGGGGAGGAGAAATGATTTACTAATGGCTAATCAATATTACATAGATGTTACATAGAAAAAATAAAAAGGTCCATTGATTGCATTGCGGGCGGGCCGGAGAGGTGTGAGAGTATGAGCATGTCTCGGTGACACTCAGCCACATCCCTTACCCGCTGCGAGCGCACGCAGGAGCCGGAGAAAATGAGCAGTGATTAAAAATCGACAACATTGTAATGGGCATGGGAATAAGTGTTTCAAAGTATACGCTGAGCTTTTTGTGGCTCCTCTGAGAGCCCTCAGTGCTTCTCGCTTGTATCTTCCACTTGGCTCTCTTCCCCCCACACAGCCTACTGCAAATCTGGCCAATTATACAAGGCGATCATTAATGTGAAGCACGTTCAGGTGCGTGAAGACAATGTATGTGTGTGTGTGTGCGCGTGTGTGTGTATCGTCTGGGGAGTCTTACCTTGAACAGGCCATGCTTGTGGCTGTGCTGGCCAAGCCACACTCCACTGCCTGGGGTGAGCTCCATCTGAGGAGGGTCTATCACCCGCTCATAAATCCTGCAAACAAAAAAATCAGAAGAGAATGCTGGGTTATGATAACAGACACAAACACGTTTTTCTTTTTGTCCTGGTCTGGCAGCAACACTGATCCAATGTAGCTGAATAGTAAAGCCAACAGAGCGTGTGCATGTCCGCTCCCTCACGCCCTCCCTCTCCACTTTATGAGAAGCAGTGAGTGTAGAGCAGAGGCCGCTCTCCTCAAGCATGACAGCCAGTCTCGCCCCATGGCCCCCTAACACGGTATTGATATCTGGACCTGGGATGTACTGTAGGCTGGATTAACCGCCCGACTCCAGACGGACACAAACAGGCTTTGGCATTAGCAAGGCAAACATCCTCAGCACCACTTTCTCCTGCAATGAGCAGGGCTTAACGATGCTGGCGAGCTCCAAGCCTCTGTGAGGATGTCAAAGAATAGTTTGTCAGGTTTTCTCCTCCCTCGACTTACACTAGCAGGAAAGGGAGGAGAAAAGCTCACGCATGTCTCCGCATGCGTCTTTCACTCAGAGTAGCAAGCTGATTTCTCTCTTGTTCTCTGTTTCTCCGCTTGATCGAAAGGGTATTACGCTCAGTCATTTAGCACTTTAAAAAAAAAACTCTGACAGATAAATTGGAACAATTACTTCGATAAAAAGGTTTACTGTATTTCAAAAAAAGTAATAGACACAATGTTGAGGAGTCGGGAAAAGGGAAGAGGAAACAAATCATATTGCAAAATAAAACTTCTTCCTATTAGTGGTGGGGGTTGTTTCCAAAAGAGAGGAGACAGAGCGGACAGCAGTTGGACAGGTGACTGGTCTTGATAAATGACCGTACCAATATCCTTTTAAGACTGTATACAACAGTCATTTTATGCTCTCAGTTTTGGTTAATACTCAAGCTCCATTAAGCAGTATTTTTTCTTATTAATACCGAGTAAAGCGACCGCCTGTAATGTGAAAAGAGAGCTAGTGCTGCTAATCCCTGCAGCTCTGTAGCTTTCAAAAGCTTTGTCCACTTCTGGTTTTGATTTGCCTGCACATATGGTTTACTACTTGGCTCTCACTAACCCCCTGTAAAAGCATGGGCAGCTCACACAAACTACCTGCCCAGCACAAAGTGGAAGTGAACTGTTTTTCTCAAGAGACGAGGGATTAAATCATGACCTTACATTTGACAGGTGGCAAGAAAATTGGCTACATCGGGATGCCCATATGTTTCTGCTGAATGTGTTGCATTAAATGAGTGTGTGCTAACATGTTAGCTACAAGAGCCTCATCAGCTAAAGAAATATATCAGAGGCCTTAAGGCTGCTTTCTGGTTTCATGCTATTTAATGCAGCTTTGATTCACATTCAAATGCATGTCATTTTAACTTTTATAAACCAATCAATTTGGAAACAGGACTATACAATCCTGATCAAATGAGACATTCACTGTGAAGATCATCAGCCTCTACCTGCGCCTTTACGCCATTTGTTTTGTGACAAATATACCAAGTTATCACTGTCAAACCAAGTAAGATATTACTTTTAAATGGCATGCAATTTGGACAATCTCAATATCAAACTAAAAACAGTTCACAGAGTAGTTTTTCTTAAATGCTATTAAAAAGCAATTTTCCTCCAGCGAGAGAATGAATCAAAAACCAAACAGCAGCAGAATGTGTCATCTGAGGCACAGTTAAGAGTTTCTTTTAGGGTTATAAGAGTAAGAAATAAAAAAACAATGTCACGCATTACTAATTATAGGTCTGTTATTTTTATACATGCCTTTTCAAAATAATGTCCTTTCATTTCGTTAATTTATGTTTTCTAAATAGCAGCATGTTCATTTAAAAACGTGCACACAGTTTGTGCAGGATGCTGACTGGAAGTGCCGCAGTGCCTCGAAGCCGTTTATGCTGTAGCTGTCTGATTTCCCACCTGCTGGGCGAGCTGTCACTGCGGTAGAGAATGCAGAGGTCATGTGATTATACTCTATTTTGTCTCCCCCAACCTTACTGTCTTTGCTTCCCTCACCTTCCCCTCTCGTCAGCAGCTCAGCGGCAGTGAGGATTGTAGCTTCTCACAGCGAACACTGGAGAGAGCGGCGATGCCAATTAGAACAGTTATGTGCTTGCGGGCATATTTGCATGGTTTGACACCACCGGCTGCAGTCATCAGCGGCTAATTATAGAGGACATTCACCAGTCAACACACTGTATGGTATGATTGAAAGAGCTCTTCTATCGCCACGTTGCAGGATTCGATGAGTTATAGCTACGGTTTACAAACCCCCCAAAAAATTGAAGAGAATGTGAATGAATGAATTGTGTTGAAGACATTTTAAATTCCTCAAAACACATCATTTTTCACGTAGGATATCTAGCCATGCAGATAGTTTCTTGGTTTCATTTATCCAAGTTTTGTGATTTCTGTTTTGTAATGTGCATTAACTGACCCTTTAAAGTTAAAATCCTTAAGAGTTCAGAACAATCCACAACTGTATTTGTGGTAATATGAATGGTCAGCATTATGTTCGGGCGATAGCCATTCAATGTTCAAACATTGCGTACCTGTGCATGAGGGATTCACAGGAAATGATGGGCCATGTAATTCAGAATTACTGTTTGAAATGTTATCTCATGATATCAGCCTCACCGTCAACTGTTCACTCTCCCACAGCCTTATTAGAGCTGTGTTAAGTTAACACTTACGCAAACTGAACATCTCCTACTGCTGCTAGTTCACATTAAAAGCATTCAACCAGTGAAACAGGGTGTTTTTTTATTCTGGAGCACTCACAGGACACTTATTCTGTTTCCAACGGTGCTCATTGATCATAAATGCATCTGCAGAACTAGTCAAATGGTAAATGTTCTGCATTTATATAGTGCTTTTCCAATCTTTTGCGATCACTCAAAGTGCTTTACAACACATGTCAGCATTCACACATTCATACAGAGTCACAGGCTGCCATACAAGGTGCCACATGCTACAGTGACAACCATTCACACACACTCACACAACATTGGCCATCGGGAGCAATTTGGGGTTGAGTATCTTGCCCAAGGACACTTTGACATGCTGACTGCAAAGGCCGGGGATCGAACCACCAACCCTCCGGCTGGTGGACGAGCACTCCACCTCCACAGCCGCTCAACAGTCATTTTTTAACAACGGCTCAGTTTTGAATATTGCAGGGAGTAATAGAATATGATGAAGAGCTGCAGGCAACTCCTTAGCGAGGTAACCAATTCCACAATGCCCTACAGTTGTATGCAAAACTACTCTTGCCGTGTAAAGCATGAAATCAGATCATGGTTGCTCGTGGCTTCATGGAACAAGGCCAATTACTGGCTGACGTCTTCAGAAAGACTACATTCTGAAGCAAACAGATACAGGGTGGTCTTATGTTCTATTTCTGACAAAGTAGATGCTCAACAAGTGTTTGGTGCCCCCAAAATTATATGACCTGTAGTATTAAACCACACTCGGTGTCTCGACCAGTAACCACAGGTGTCACCAAGTCAACCCGAACTGAAATGTTTCGGATTATAACTTTAATGTGGGATTAACAGTTTTACTCTGCTTTGCCTAATCCCTAAGCATCTACTGCACAGTCGAAAGAGCATCAATAAAAGCTTGTTGGACATGGAGTGATTTGCAGCGAATACATGATACAGTGGAGCCAGATGAAGCAATAAAATAGGGCATCACTACTCCACTTTCACACTGCTCCTCCTCACCTTTATCAAAGTCTGTGTGTACGTGGATGTGAGTGAGAGAGACCCACATCTCGATACGGAAGAAAGACGCAGGCAGGTGTTCAGCGACCTGGCCATCATTCATGTGAGTGGAGGCTGAAGCAAATAGAAAAACCCTGAGATGTGGAAAGTGGTGCATTACGGCCAGCTAGAGCTGTGGAAGCAATGTATGGTAGGGACTGTAAAAATCCACATTTAACTACATCACACATACAGTATTTAGTGTATATTGTGACAGTCCACTTCAACAAGCTGCCAGGCCAACTTGTTTCCAACGATTTACTGACTGAATCGAATAAACTACATTTAATCCTAGGCAGTCAGGATTTCAGCTATACTGGCTGGCTGTTTCCCAAGTTTGTCTTTAAGCCAGTGATAAGAGCAAATACATTAAAAGAGACCAAATAAACACCAAATAAAGCCACTAATGCCATCAAAAGCCACGTCCATCTAACTTAAGGATTACATGTCAGAAAATTCAAAAACCAACAGCTTTCATCTTTGAAAGTGAGACACAATATTTAGCTCTTTGGCAGCCTTCATGGCTCCCCCTCAAGAGAACAATCTCAATCACAGCCTTTATTATTTGCTCTGCCAATATCTGTCAGCCACACTAAACTCCAGACCAATTCCAATTTTCCACTAGTTGCACTTGATACATTTCCTGTCATGTTTGTGTCTTTCCTCTGCCAGAGAGACGAAGACAGAATTCATGAGTCAATGTCCCTTTTGAATCACTTGCCCCACTTTGGGACACAATTCTCAAAGCTTTCTGTTTATCCCCTGCCAAAAGCACAGGCTGAGATTTGTCCCGTCACTGAAGGCGGGTGGGAGATTACTGGATACGCGACAGCGAGCTAAAAAAAAAAAAGAGTGACCAATATGCTTCATAATGCACCAAAAGTAACTGGGATTGGGGTTTGAAGGCACTTTATCACTGAACAATATATGTAAGAACTCAAACTTAATAAATGATAATAAAAAACAATAATAACATTGATTTTCAAGGACAAAACTCAAATTTGACCGGGTTGAATGTTTTGTATGTTCTGTTTTCTACAAAAGAACTTTGTTTGTTATCCACTGATCGGAATCCAAATTGGTGAAGCAAATGGAACCCAACGCTATATTTAAGAGAAATACACAGGTGGCATTTCAAGTAAGCTGCTTTTCTTCATCAGAGTGAGTGAACACACATCCTGCAAGCTTCCACATCAACTGACTCTTCCCCCTAACGGCCAATTCTACAGCATCTGCCTGAAAGACTGTCACGAGCTGATATCAGAGTTATTAATCAACGTATTCAATGGACCCTTTTATTGGTCTTCTAAATAATAGTATTTATTGCATTAATATTATCATAATGTTAGCGTTGGATTATGAGTCCATTGTATTTTGGATTTTTGCTTTTGCAACACGTATGTTTGTTGTTACTTAAGTTGCGTATGTAAGTTAAATATGTTACGCAAGTGGCGAAAGTTCAAATAAGTCAGTTTCACAGACAATAGGTTGGTTTTACACGGGACATGAACAAGTCTTTATATTTCATATTGTGTATTATAGATACTCTACAGGTGTATATCTTTCTAGTGTTGACATGTATATAATTACTGTGTATTATTTTACTCCTGTATAATGCCTTGATAACCTGCTGCTGCTGCTGTAACACGATCGTTTCCCAATTTGGGATCAATAAAGTACATCCATCCATCCATCCATCCACCCATCCATCTTTATATTACGTCACCTGACTCCCTGTCTTTCTCCTGTCATAATTTCTACGGCCAGGTAGCCCTGCACGACCAAACCTGATGCTGGTGTGGTATCTGAGCGTCATAGTTTGACGCTGCTGACCTAAACATTAAACATCAACTGACCTAACCTTTTCTTCTGTTTCAGTAGGTGGCAACAGTAAACGGCTACATGTAGTATATCATCTGAGCTTGCTAAGCCTGGACAGTGATTATGTAGTAAAAAAAAAAAAAGAAACACATAATACCCTGCACGTGGTACAAATGTGGACAGGAATAGAGTGGATATATTGTGAGCAAAATGTACAATAATTAGCATGGGGCAACCTTGCCTTTGTGAATACAAATTATGCCCGACTAATTTTAATGTGGTCATAATAATTGGCCTGATTCTCAGTTACAGTCCATTTACTGAGATTGGATATACATTACGACTCATTTACATGAGAATCTACTGTACAGAGAAATCAGCACTTTCCTTAAGTTAACATACCGTATATTCTGCTGTTTTACTTCTCGATGTGTTTACCTACTGGGGTGGAACAGTTACAATGACTGTAACAGACCTGGATCTCATGCATTATTGTGGACATATCCAAACCCCAGTGAAATTTGTAACCAGGGAGTAAAAGTTCACAGAAAAAGCTTCATCTACAGTATTTATAAGTGAAAAACACAAGTGTCTTCCACCTTCATATACAGTGTTAGTGATGTTACAGAACAGATCATGACAGATAGAATAAAAAGCCTGGCATCACAGGGCGTGTACATAATTAAGTCTCTCGGTAACACCTCTCTGACAGCGGTAGCAATGTATACATTACATTATACATTACATTTGCCGTACGTGTGATTCTAAGTGTTAGAATTAGAGTGCATCAGACAATGTGCATGTTGGTTTCCACTGTAGCACATATGCACACACAAATGTACATATCAAATAACGGTATAAAGACAATCACTACAACATAGTAGCAGTTATATAGTTTGTATAGATATAGATATATCTATATACTGTAAATATCTATATAGATATATACTGTATATGTAGATATTTATATATAGATGTGTATTTATGTATAGATGTATAGATATAGATATAGATCTATATCTATATATATATTGGTCTGTCCTCCAGACTTGTGTTTTATTCCCTGTCTCCCTGTTCTTTTAGGGTTTTTTTCTCTTGTGAAGCACTTTGTAAGCCTAGGTTTGAAAAAATAAATACAGGCTTATTTAAATTTCCCGAGCTGCGGGAAAATGTGAAAACTTAGTAACCTTTTTTTATTTTATTTAATATTTATTGTTTTATAGTAGACTGTGGGCTCAATTTTCATATATTTGTTATTTTCCTAACTCTTGAAATGCACTTTGCCGATCTGTTTGTCTGTATGTGTCTCTTACAACGCATGCGTTGCAAAGGTGGAAGGAGACGTGCAAACAGGTAAAGATCTTCATTTAAATTAGGTCAATTGGGTTAACAAGGCCAAATGATTGCCTCTTTTCAGCCATACCTTTAAATCGGCGTCAAAATTGTATGTTTTTTGTCGAATGTTGATAAAGCAGTCTGCATTTATCTAAATGACGAGATTTGTTGTTCACAGCTGTGTAATACTGTGCAAAAACCTTCTCCCTCAGTTCATTAAACCCCTGCAGCCATCTGAAAGCAGCAGAGCAGACACGTGTGATAAAACTGCTTCAAGAGTGGACCCCTGTGGAACACTATTAAAAGCTAGATTTAACAGCCACAACAGCATGATATATTCATCTTAAGGTAAAATGGAAGCATTTCTAACAAGACACAAAATAACCATTTGTGCCAAAGTGGAAACATCAGACTTTGCTTTCTTTTGGACAAGTTGTGTTTCTGTGAAAACACAGACATCTGGGGAGGTTTATACAAAGTTCAATTTACAGTGGGGTGAAGGCTCTTGTTTTTTTTTTTTTTTGTTAACTGCAACAGCCAGCGAAAGTTTAAAATCTTGACGTGCACAGTATCTAGCTCAAGGATTTCCTTAGGGCTTGAAATTGCTATATGAGTTGATACAACAGACATTGGGGAGATGGATAAATAAGGCTTTTTAATGAAATTCCATTACTCTACATACATGCAGTAATTTATGTACAGTATAACATAACCAAGCTGTAGCTGAAGCAGAGAGAAAATCAATTGGCAACTATTTGGAGAACCTATTAAACATTTATGTCATTTTTCAAGCAAAAATCTTGTTCCAGCTTCCAGGATAAAATGACCCAAATTCCTTTACCCCCAGCTTGTTGCAGGGGAGGAGGACTAGTTGTACCTACAGTATGTAGATGAAGATAGAGTCTAATCTGGATATGTCACCTCAATTCCCAAAGGAACTGTTCGCCTGCTTCCTCTCTGTCTCAGATATCTGTAATAACTTCACCTCGACAATGACCTTATCTGTTGATAGCAGCTCCTGTCCTTTACTGATAAGACACGACTACAGTAGCTGCAGATATATTCTGGGGAACAAAAAAAGAAACATGAGATGAAGAGGCTGGTAAGGTGTGCAAGAGCGCCGGTGTATGCCTGCGTGCGTCCCCTGGGTCTTCCTGGTGCAGAGAGCTCCTCCTGTTCTCCTCTCCGCCACCTAGGGGCCTGAGCTAGGGCGTTTGCCAGCATGATGAGGGTTGGACCCCGCTGAGCTCGACGCAGGGAGGCTACAGTAATGACACACTCCATCACACCTTACACAAGACAACAGTGAACCCCAGATACAAGAAGGCTATTAGGGAGGACTAACAGCCTTAATTCTGCTTCTTAAAACAAAGTCAAACACTTAAACAGCAGAATAATGGAGGCTCAGGCAGGGCTTATGATGGCAGAAGGCTGATGGCAATGTTAAGTGCCAATGCAGGAAGCAGTGAGTATTTTATAAAGCGAAGCCAAAAAAAGGAGACTTGACACTGAAAACCAGAGAGGGCAGTGAATGTAAATAAGTACATTTACTCAAGTACTGTCCTTAGGTTCAAATTGGAGGTACACCTCAGAGGTAAATATTGTACTTTTTACTCCACTAGAGTTTGTCTGACAGATTTAGTTACTTGATGATGCATTGCTGTAGAATAAACTACCCAACAGTATATAAAGGAGTTAAAATGTAAAACTTTAAATATCTACAGCAGTAAAATGTATGTATATAATAAATAAATATATATATATATTATATAGTATGTATATTTATTAATGCAGCTGTAATATTAATCCAAAACATCATATATAATAGTGAAACACTGACAAGGAACATTTTACTGCACAATAACTACTTTCAATTTTCATACTTTAAGTGCATTCTGCTGATATTACTTACATACTTTTCCTTTTATATGTAAGGTTTAGAATGCAGGACTTTTACTTGTAATGGAGTATTTTCACAGTGTGGCTTTATTATTTTCATTTAAATGAATTACTTATTACGTTGTTTGTTATGTTAAGTTACTCTTTGTAACTCTTTGTATGTTGGACGTATCTAAATCTTACACTTACAAATTATTATTATTTTTTTTTTTTATGGAAAACTACTGTATCTTTACATATATTGTGCCGAAAACAACCGTCTAAAATAATGTGAATGTCCTTTTTTGTAAAGGGCAATGCAAATGATCCATGTAGTCTCACAGGTGAATAATCTGACATACTTGACAGTCTCTGTCTCGTGATAAAGTTGCATCCACTGATCCGTCTCAACATGTTCCCTGTCTGTCTTTTGTGTGTGCTATTGAAGGCAAAGAGCCCAAAAAAAAAATATTTAAACAAAAGGGTTGATAAACAAAAGAGACAGATTAGCACCTTATTCTCTCACATAGTCATTGCCAGTTCACCCCTCGAATCAATCGCAGGTGATAAATGCAGCCTGATGGAAAACAATGGGAATTAACAGTTGCACCAGTGGAAGGGCAGGCTTGCAACACTGATAAAAAATCCCAGTGTGATGGCAAAAGTGTGTTTCTGCAGCCTCACTCATATGAGAAGCACACTATGCAGAATCAATATAAAAAAAAAACTAAAAAAAAAAAACTATACCACAACCACCCCTTATTGACATTTCAAAATGTCCTTCATTAGGCTGGCTAGGGCAGGAAGAGTAATTACTCAGAGAGACCTGCATGAGCTGCAGCACTGTAACTGCAGCCACCCATTGATCTAAATGTGGGTTATTATGCTGGAGTTGCCCCATTGATTAGAGACCCAAGGGACACGTATAATTTCCTCTGTGCTTTCATTGGGCTCCTTGTCCTGTGAAGCTGTGACAATACAAGCACCCCGTCAAACAAAAGAGCCTTTCCGCTCAGAGACACCGGCTCTATTGCGAGCTCAACGCTTGCCAAGGACGAGGGCAAATGTGTCAAGGTTACAGAAAGCATCATGTAGCATTATTAACCCAATTTCAACTCATTATCATGCTTAGTGCAGCACACTCCTCTTAGCTGGGGCGTCAATGATCATGTAATGAAATAATGAATGCTTGCTGCTCTGCTGAGCACCGCTGGCACTGCCCTTCACAGGAAATTAAAACGTTACTCCTGAATTGCTCATTTGGGGTAAAATGTGCAGTTATTCATGCATGGCTTAAGTATGACCTGCCCACTACATTGTATAACATGTATTAAAACATTAAGATGTATGGTGGAATTGCACAAACTCCTAGATTGTGAAAGACGTGGAGAATGACAAAGATGAAAAAAAGACTAAATAGTAACAATGGACAGAAAGCAACTGAATTATCAGAAGAAGTTTAGCTTCATTGCAGCTCATTATTCTAATGTTCCATTTCAGTCTAACTGCAGTGTTCTTGTCCTAATGATAGTTTTGGCCAGGCTCATGAGCTGCTAAGCAGGTAAAAAAAAAAAAAAAAGAAAGAAAGAAAGAAAAAAAAAAGAATGTACCTTTCAGCTCACTGGCTTCTTTAATGAGCAAAGCACAATGTAATTTTCTGGCTGCTGGACACAAAAGCAGTACGGATCCAATCATTATGAGATCTTTAGGGTGGAGTTTCGCCCCTCCTTCATTAGCCAAGTGTGTAATTTAACAGACAATATTTCATAACCTACACCTAACTGTACACTTCACCGTGAAACTGAACAAATGTGAATTAGGTATGTCATCAACAGCTCTGCAAGACATCACTCAGAACACATAATGTAGAGAAATATAATGTGTTTCAGATGACTGTAAGGCTCACTGAGTCCACTTCCTGACATCAATGTGCACATTAACAGCATTGTGGGAACTGTAAAATGAGCATGATGAAATATCTATATATTACGTATATATATTATTATTATTATTATTATTATTTTTGTATGTGCTCGGACTGGCAATGAGCAGTGGCGTGTTGAGGATCAAAAGAAAAAAGAAATAAAATGCTGGCTGGTAGCAGTTTATTCCTAATGAAACCAATAACAGCGCCCCTTTCAGCAACAAAAGCAGCTTGTTAAGGCCACAACTACGTCTTAAACATTGACGTCCCTGGACGATTTATGGGCCAAATGAGATGAATAATGTTGATCGGATTACATTATTAGTCAAGCATCTGATTAATGCAGGCCACGTAAACGCCTCTTCATTAGCATGTCCTCATGCTGTTCAAGCATCTGCTATTCTAACTGTGACTAAACCAAGTGTCCACTGGCATCTAGCAGTCATTGTACAACAGGTAGTTTCAAGCAAGACATCTGATTGGTTGAAGACAATCAACCAGTGATGATAATTCCAAAAACACAGTTTAGAGGAAAACTTGCCGGTATGATATAACCTGGCACAGTTTCATGGCATCACATTTCAAATTTCAAATTTGGCATCTTGTTACCGTTTGGCCCAAAGAGCGCAAGTTTCATTTGGTTTTTCATCTAATACTGTACAGACGTACTACTTTGTAGAAAAATATTCAGTCAGTATAGAACTTCACTGCGATCCATGAAAATAGGAAAAGCGCCACATATGTTTATCACGCCTCAATTTGCATATTAAACATTTTAATGTTGGACAAAATAAACATTCTTGGAGCCTTACTTTCTATTTTGTCAATGTGCTGACATTCTCACAATGACATCATGATAATTCATACTAAAAACAAAAGAAATGTCATTAGTTTTGCAGGTATTTGGTCATAAACCAAGGTACTGGGCAGATAACTCTTTCACCCTGAAGACTGTGCTAGACGGAATGTGAAGGGATCACCTAAGTTGTTACAATTCATCTTGATAGTTGCAAGAATGTCCCTACCAAGCTTCATGCCAATTCATTCCATATTTGTCGAGACATTTCACTCAAAACCACAAGTGTCGGATCATGATAGCACTAGATGAAATGTCATCGGATTGTCAAAGTCAGTTGGGTAAATCGTTTGGAAAAGATGAATATCTGTACCAAATTGTATTACCATCCATCCAATGGATATTTCAGTGTGGAAAAAAGCGGCGGACAGACCTGCGGATTGACCAAGAGGCCAATATTGCCATCCCCAGAGCCATGCCAATGGATAAAAAACACCTCATAACAGATGCAAGTTTACCATAATATCTCACATCTTTTTCTCTGGGGTTGTCAGTATAGTAAAGGTCTATCAATCATAACATGTGCCACTTAATGACTCTGGAGGAACCAGAGCAGTGGAAATACTCAGCAAGTTTAAAAAATCTGTGAGATTTCCCCTTGGGATATTTATATTTTACCCTGTGTTAGACAGCTGCTTCACTCCGGGCAGAGGGGAGACTTTCTGTAACCGTCACTGCAGTGATTTAGACACCTCAGCTTATGGAGCTGTATCAATAAATCTGTGTCTTGAATGCCTTGACCTTGAATAATTAGGAAAATTTAAAATCCTATTAAGAAATCAAACCACCTCTGTAAAGGGAGGCATGACTAACATAAAGCCTCTCTGAGCCTCTGACTTGACAGAAAAAAAAAAAAAAGAAATTGTAAATGAGGCACAATTGTTATTCAGTTATTCAGCTTATCCATAAGTAAAGCTTGCCACTGATGAGTGTTCAAAGACTGTTGTTGTGACACCCACATTCTCTCAAAAACAAAAAAACTCCAGCAGAGAGAATACAATAGTATAAAAACAAAATAACATGCATTTCACATATCGCTTAACATCAAAAGGAGCTGTAGCCTCACAAAGACCAGACTGAAGCAAACACACTTTAAACTACTTATTAAGTAAGTACAATTGTATTTATATAGCACCTTTGAAAACTAAGTTACAAAGAAAAAAACAAGAAAAAACATACATATACAGTTATAAAAAAGAGGACACACAAATAAATTACAGCACCTATACAGGGTAGGCAAGTCGGTAGAGATGGATTTTGAGAAGTTTTTTGAAGCAGTTTACACACTGCGCAATCACCCTTGGATTTGCGGAGGGAGCGGGGTATGAATCAGAGACCTTGGTCGGATGATTTCAGTGGCCGAGAGGTGGTATAAGGATGTAAGAGGTCGGAGATGTATGGAGAGGCCAGACCATGTAGGGCCTTGAAAGTGATAAACAGTATTTTGAATTATATTCTGTATTTTATGGGGCGCCAGTGAAGGGATACGAGGACAGGTGGAATGTGGGAGCTTTGATTGGAGTTAGTTAACAGCCTGGCTGCAGCGTTTTGCACAAGTTGCAGGCGGTACAGGGCTGCTTGGCTGAGGCAGCAGAAAAGAGCATTGCAGTAGTGTAGGCGGGAAAAAATGAGGGTACGAATAAGTGACTCTAAATCTCTGATTAATAGCATCGATTTGATTTTTGTGATGTTGTGGACTTGGGAAAAGCAGGTTTGGACAAGCTTGTTTATGTGAGGGTCAAAGTTCAAGTTCTAGTCAAAGACGACACTCAGGTTTCTTGTGGACAGTTTAACATTGGGGGCCAGAGAGTCGATGTAAGATTTTACGTTCGAGACAAAGGACCTCGGTTTTGTCTGAGTTTAGATGAAGGAATGATCAATGGTGTCAAATGCAGCCGTTAAGTCAAGTAGGACCAGGAAACAATGTTCGCCATTATTAGCCCGCATGGGGAAGTCGTTTGTCACTCCTAATTGTGCTATTTTTATAGTTATAGTTGATCTTCGATCAAAGTCTCTGGATTGCAACTCGGTTGTGATGCAGGTGAGTTCAGTTGTTGACACCATTTCTACCGAGTTTTGGCAGAAAACCAATTCTAGTCAACAGGTAAAATTCTGGCCAGCGGGCTGAAAACAAACGGCTAGCTCGACCACCACGGAGCAAGGCCAGGTAGAATAAAACCATAAAAACAGCGTTACAGACTCAGACTCACAGATTAGAAAATGTGAAACATTAAAGGATAATTATGGTTCGTCACAACCATGATCCTATTTTTGTAGTTTAAAACAAACCCTCAGATTTTCCAAACTCATTACAATCATACAATTATTCAGTCAGTAGTTAACACACAGCACATCACAGTCTACAGAACAACATCTTGGTTCAACTTGAACTGACCTACCATACTTTTAGTACTTGTAACACACAGTTTATCTGCATTGAGGTATTATTATCCATTAGCTATGGAAATAAGATCCAAGTTTTAATTAGATGTCATTGTGATGTTGGGTCGTAAAGTTCTACCTAAATTTCAAATAAGATTTGTTGATATGATCTTGATGAACAATTACCAATATTGACAAATCATATTGTAAAATGCCTATGTAGCAAGTAGACCAATTATCATTATTACACATTGGTACAAAGTAGAGCCACGGAAACAAATCATTGAAGAAACTAATTATTTCTCACATATACACTCACGAACATGTGTGCAGAGCAATCTCCAGGGTGTCATTTTGGCTGAAAATATTAAGCCAAATTAACAGCGCTAAATGGAGCTCTCCCTTACTTTATAATCACTGGTTCTCAGATCTTTGTTCTAATATTCCTCTGCGTCTTCCTTCTTGTCCAAGACTCTTTCTACCAATAAAAACTAAATCCTACTTTTGTTTAAATCTAACTGTACTGTAGGTAAGAGACGGACAGCATACTGAGACACAAAGACTGTTATTTCAATGATGCCCCCTGTATCCCTTCTTTGTTTCAGTAAGTATGTTATAAACTCAGACATTGTGGCATGTGTTAATGAATTTATCATCTCTGTTGGAGGTTTTTGTCACAGAGATTGTGGCTGTGCACTAATCAGGGCAAAAACACGACCGATGGATGAGCAAAATAAGTGGAAGCCATTTTTGTCCAGAGCAGTCTCCATAACAACTGAGTAATTCCATCCATGAAGAAACACTTAAATGGTGTTTACATTCTCCCCAGAGGATGAACCCTTTCCCTTTTGGATGTTTTATGAGCTTTCCTTTGTCAGGTCAGAGCTACTGATATGCCAAAATGTCAGCATCATCCACTAGATACAGTATCTAACTAGAAGTGCCCAAGGTGGTAAATGACCCTGTGACCTTTCGTCTAGCACCACCCTCCGGACAAAATGTATATTTCAGGCCTACTGCTATGGAGTAAAGCTAAATCTTTAGTGTGTTGTTCAATCTGTTGAGTATTTTCACACTGCGGGTGCTAGCGGGGCTTTGTAGTCTGGGTGAAAAACTAATTCCTGTATACAATCTACTGAGGAAGAGAGACCTGGCAGGCAGAGAACAGAAGGAGCGAAAAGGAGGTTAAGTAGATCTTGAGAGGGGGTTGCGTTTGTTTCGAGACCATTTCTGCACTGCACCCCAAAGGAAGGAGCCTACGTGGAGAAACCAGTTACTTTCAACTCAACCCTGCTTGAAGGTTGGCTTTCATACCACATCTGAAAAACACACATGCGGCAGAGCCCTGGCTAAACTGGTTGCCGAATAAAAAGCAGCACAGGAGAGGTGAAGGAGCTGGTAGCAGGAACTGAACAGCATCGAAGGCAGCAAAGGCACACACCAAGGGAAACACCAGCCAGTCTGCACATGAAATGACCTTCTGCATGTAGGGGACAACCACATGGTTGTCAGTGACAGGCAGAGCCAATGTCATTACTGCGATTAGCTTTTCAGATCCAAAACAAAGAGCTGACTCTGAGTGTGTGACAAGGGAGTATGTTCTGGGTGTCTGCCACTAATTCAATTATGAACATTTGGAGATTGCGATTACATACTACAGCTATGTAAGCATCTGACCTTGTCTAGGCTCCACAGTACCACAGGTAATATCGATAGACAGTCTATGGTAATATGAGAAATGAGCTACAGTAGCTGAGTTTGTTCCAATGAAAGGCATTTGAAAATGATAGTGGGGGAGGTACAGGATGGAAAAAGTAATCGACTCTGTATAAGGTATACACATGCAGCCTTCTTCTCACTCCACACATCAGAAAGCAATACCATTTTGTATTCCATACATATCATTATTTCAAAATATCCTGGGTTGTTCATTGAAATGCGCCTAAAATGCTGCGACAGCAAAGCAGAAAATTATTTTTTCATCTGCTCAGGTGAGTCTGAGCAACGTTTTTTTTTTTTCCCAGAGAGCAGCAGGCAGACAGAACAGCAGTTTCTGCTTTGGATGTCAATGACTTTGACAGTTAGTCTGAAGTTATTTGTAGAAGAGCGGGGAAAAAACAAAGCTGAGGTATTCTAAACGCAGCCCTAGGGCCCGGTCACGCCAGCATTTGTAACAGAAAATCTGTAATCATAATGGAATCATTGTGATCAGTGGATTCGGCGAAGTATAGTCTGACTCACTGGATGTGGACTGTGTTGAATTATGCTGCTTACAAATAGCAAATAGCAATAGTCTGTTGGAGCATAAACTGCTCCACCAAAGACACGGGGAACGGTTTACAGTCGATAAAGAAGAGGGGACTGTACAATACGCTCCCTTGAACCACTAGGTTAACTTATTATACAGTACAGTTGATGACTGAGCGCGCAGGGACATGTGAATGAATTTTGCTGTGCAAATGTTTGGTCATTGGTAGTAAAAGATGCTCAATTTACAAAAACTAAAGATCTGAAAAATATTCCTTATTCTTACTAGAAGCTAAGATACTTTTTGTGTGAATGAAAGGACCTAAGATCAGGCATTCTAGTGATATTTTTCAACAAGAGTGCTCATTTATGTTGTGATAATGGATGAAACCAAGCTGTGGAAATGTAACGATTTCAAGATTTGAAAAGATAAACAGCAAGAGGAACTCACGCAAGGCTCAATTTTTTTATTATTATTCATTTTTCTTTTCAGTGGAATGAGCATTATCACTTACCAGGAGATAGATAGTTGCCAATAAAACAGTTATCAAATACCTTATTTAATAATCAGAGTGTGCATGTTCATATATAAAATACCTTCTTTTCAAGGTTATTCTCCACCATCCACCCACTGCTTATAGATGAAGTTAAGAAATCAAGAGATTACCTGAATTAAATAATGTTAATAAACAATAACAGGGAGTCTAGCTTTGCAAGACGTATAGGTTACATGTGTGCACATTTATTTAGTGCAACCTTGCAAGTGATCCAGCTATTTTATTAGTGCAGCAAAGAGAGATGTTATGCCTGTGAATGAGCTGAGCTGATGAGCTTTGAGGCAAAACACATTAATCAATGAGCAGATGAAACATAATTAATGACAGAGACTGAACATTGTTAGATAAGATCAGCCCACAGCAGTGCAGGACACCAGGCGAGTCTCTGTCAAATTAGGAGACTACGATTAGTTGTGTCAAGGCTGGAACACTGGGGGTCAGGCAGCCCTAACACTGGCTCCTCTGCGAGCAATCTGGATTCATTAGTGTAACATTCACTTTCAGGTCACTACTGAATACTGAATAAAGGTGGTGATCAGAGCGGACAACAGTATACCAGAGTAGCTTATTGTTGTCGATGTTTCGAGTGCAGTATGGCTCAACTCATGGCGCGGTTTGGTGGCCCTTCAAGTCGCCATTGGTTAAACTTCCATACATTGTGTATGCTAATTACTGTAGAGCTTTTTTGAAGTATTTTAGTGCAGGTTGAAATTTGAGTCTCAAGTCAGTCATGTTAAGTCAAAGTGTCAAGTCTGTCACAGCAAGTCTTCAGTCTTTGAGGGCAAGTCCATCAAAAATTTGCAAATCAACTGCAACTCTTTCAGGTCTCCAATAATTAGTGTTCAGTACATTTATGAGACCTTGTCTTATAAATACATAGAATGGTCAAGTCTTTAGAGAGCGAAGTCCCAAGCAAGTGTCTTTTAGTACTTACGTCAATCTAAGTCTACAGATCTGAGGCAAACATTTCTTGATTGATTCTAGTTTTTACATTTCAATTATTATTGGATTTATTAAGGCTAGATTTTGGTCCTTTAGCTAACATTTCTGTAACAACTCCCACTGCAGACTTTTCAGAAAACTGAATTCTGCTAACTTCTGATAACACAGCTTAATGGAGGGGTTCCTTTAGAGCAAGCTCACCTTTGGGACATCAGCCCAGCCAGCACACACACATAGAGTGCAAAACCATGTCTATGATGGAATAGAGGCACCAGAGGATTTATTTAGTTGTTAAGGACAAAGTGGAGGCTTGCGTTTTTCTTGACTCCATGTACAGGGTAGTAAGATGTTTCGACCCTATCTCTAAAGTCTCTGCAATGAGGAGGTGAGCAACATGTTATCGTAACTGATAGGAAGTATGGTCATGTCTGCAAGACAATAAGATGAAAAAAATGTTGTTTTAACTCCAGCTTCAGTTCATCTCCGACCTTTAAACTCCAAGTGCTGCAGCACTATAATCCGATATCCTCAGTAATGCTCTAACTATTATTTTCATTATAACATACAGCGAGATAAGATAAGATAAACCTTTAGTGATCCCCAGAGGGGGAAGTTGGTTGTTACAGCAGCACAAAGACAGCAATAGAACAGATAAATAGAGAAAGTAAAACAAATAAAAAGGTACATACATTTTTTTTTACTAAAATAAGAATAGAAAGAAAATACAAAATAGAAGACTACGTAAGACCATACGGAGACAAAAAAGTGCAATAACAGTGTCATATGATAATGTAATTGCTTTACCTACAACATTTCAGAAAATAAAAACGTACATTGGCTGGTTAGTTGCTTCGTATCAGTAGCAGATAAAGTAATTTGCTTGGGAAAAGGAATGGAGGTCCAAGGATGTCCCAAACAAACACCTGGTGTCCGACCCCACTCAACAGGTCCCTGGCACCGACCTCCCAAGGAAACAGTGAACCCTCAACAGATTCAGGACCGACCACAGCCACTGACTGGCCAGTCTCCATAGGTGGGGCCGCAGCCCAAGTCCATTGTGTGCTTGTGTAGGGGAGCAAACAATGGAAAACATAATTGAAGCTTGCCCTTTCCGGAGACTAAATGGAGGCTAAGTCTCCCTCTGTACAGCAGACCAGGAGGCAACTGCTTGGCTCAAAAACTTTGTATTTGCTAAATAAATAAAAACAGCTGAAGGCAACACTGGCAATCTGAGCTCCCTCGGCATGTTGCCTATGTGTCTTTACCTCTGATGTTTTCTTCGGATCGATCTGAGACAAGGACAGATGAGCAAACAGACATAGACATATTTCCATGAGCTCTCAAGTTTCTGATCCACCTTGAGATTAAGTCCAAATCCTACCCCAAGGTAAGAGTCCTTCACTTGGACACAGGGACTCTCGTGGTGCATGAAAACTAAATGCTGGGTACAATTTGAAGCTGTTGCCCTGCAGAAAGCCAGAGGATTTTGCTTCTTGTAACAAACAGCGTCAAAGACATAGATTGATGTGGCAGGGATATCCAAACGGATCAAGTCAGTCAAATAGAGGATAATGTTGCATTTTCTTGTTAATCGCATACAGCAACAAATCTGAAATGTTCCAGTACTGTGAGAGTAAGGATTTATCAAATTAGAAATCATAATGATTATTCCAATTGGTGTGTTAAATAATTACTTTTAAAATAATGTAAAGTATCAACAAATACTGTTCATTCATTTACTGTTTCTTCATGTGTCCTATTTATTTATTTTTGTCCTCCGTCTTCATAGAATAGAGGAAAAATGTACGTGCGAATCGTTCCCACAGTGAGGAGAAACAGAAAAAAACATCACAAATATGCATCAGACCGATGAGCAATTTCCCAGATGGGTGCAATGTGTAAAATATAGATGGGAGACAAATGGATTTGATTTATTAAATAGTGAAAATGATGATGAGCAATGCGGGTCAAATACATTTGACCAGTTAGCTTCTGAATGTATTACTGTGTCTGGAATGCTTATCTTAAAGCTATTCATAGGAGCAAAAGCAAAAGAATGAAATGTGACATTGGTAGCCAAAGAAGGGAAACATGTGATCAGCAGACAGGAGTGCGAGGTGAAATGTGTTCCCAGTTGAGTCTTCTCTTAGTGTTAACCAAAGCAGCTCCATAGCTGTATATCATCCTGGTCTTTTTTCGTCCTTTGTTTTGTAGGTTTCTCTGTAAAGAGGCCTCCGTTTTGTGATCCTGAGCAGCTGACTCCATTCACTTTGACCTTTTTTTCCATTAATGTTTTGACTGCTAAAACTTTTTTCTATTATCAGACTATGCTGAACGTGGTCTTTTTCTTGGACTTCTAAATTTGTACACTTTATCTTTCTGCAAATGTTGCTGTTGGTTTGTGAAAGCTGCATTTTTGGGATATTAGGGCACAACAAGCTAATAGACACACTTCCTTTACATTTCATCTATTGTATTTCAAATTATTGTTACAGCGAAACCTGTTAGCAAACATTAGGCAGCTAGCTTGGCTCTTTCTAAAACTAGCAACGTTTGCCTATACAACTTTAGATTTCACTAATTAACACGTATATCTTGTTTGTTTTATCCATACAAAAACCGAAGTGGTTTCCAGTGTGTCAGAGTCAGAGAATAGAGTTTAAAGTAGCCTACTGCTGCTTGTCTATACATTTATAAAAATGGCTTTGGACCAAAATACAGCTCTGACCATCTTTTACCATATGATCCCTCTCTCCTGCTAACTGTCCTCAGAGTACAAACTAAACATGGAGAAGCAGCGTTTAGTTACTGTGCACCACAGAGCTGGCAGTAATATCCAGAGGATATTAAACTTGCACCAACTTCGACCACCTTTAAAAACTCCATGTTCATGCACTGCCCTTGACTGAACCTTAAATGCTCATCATAAAACATCCTGCCCTCCTGTCATGTATTTATGACCCTCCTCTAAACTTTGAAAATCATTTTCTTTGAAAACACTTCTATTCTTTCAACATGTATTTTAATATTTTATGCTTTATTATTTTATGTTTTTTAAACATTTTGTGACGCACTTTGAATTGCCTTTGTGTATGAAATGTGCTGTATAAATACACTTGCCTTGCTTTGCCCGGATGATTCATTTTGTAGAGTCACCTTTGTCCACCTAATCGCATTAATCTGTGTATGTCACAGTTTTATGTAAAAAAAAGACATCAATCAAGCAAGAGCTGTCAAGGCCAAAGAAACTGCACACGGCAAAAGTCCACCTGAAGATGTGTGGATACACTGCACCCTCACACATTTATGGATACTTAAAACCATTTAATGAGCCTTGAAATCAATAAAGTGCTGTTTAGTGCATAAATCAAATCGCGATAAATTCAAAGGGTAATGGAGCTGCCATTTTGCTGGATGGAGAAATCATTCCCAGCACTTAAGTGGAGTGAGATGATCAGGTTAGCAGGAAAATTGTTTTCTATTTCTCCTTTTTTTTTTTGTTATGCTTTGTCATTAAAGCCACATTTACTTGGTTGCTGTCAAAGTAGTGCGAGAGAACATGGAGAGAGGGGATAAATACGATTGGTAATCGAATTCTAAATTTGTTGGGGATGACTTCAACAGCCACACTCTGCATAATCAGTATGCAAATAATAATAAAAACGACTTTGCCTTTATTACCTAATCTAAATCTAGCCCTCATATAAACTATGCTCATTAGTAGTCATTTTGGACATATCCTGCTCACTGCGGTGTTTATCAGCTGTACAAAAGCATTGACTCACAAGCTTTATCGCTTGAGGTCTAATGACAACAAACACGCACATATTCTATTCTACTGAGAAGTCAGTATCAATTGATAGTAAATATAATTTAGTTTAACGGGACTTTCTTTGTATGCTTCGCGTATAGGAATAAACACGGCTGTAATTTTAAATATTTTCGGAACAAACAAACAGAACAGTTTGATACGACAGCTGAAGACTTTCACCATAGGTTTCAAGACAACGTTGGGGCAGAGTCACATGAGGCAAATGTGTTGTGTTGTTTCTCAGATGACAGGTATAGTGGGCTGGGATTGATACTTTGAAGACCATTTGAAAACTGATTTGCCAGCAGGTGGTGTGAACTGGTGCTGCTGCAAATCATGGGAAAATGCAGCTGGGTAAACATGTGATCAGAGGCGAGAGCGGCTGCAGATGGGGTGGTTGACCTTTCCCTTCGACCCACTGCTTCTATGGTGGGAGGGGCTTGGTAACCATGCTGACATTCAGATTCACCTGCCGCACTTTGATCTTCCAAGGAAAGCTTCACAGAGCAGCTTTGCATGAAATATCCTCTATGTATTGGTAAATAAGAATAGCAGGGCAACCTGCTTAAAGGTTCAATGCGTGTCTGCGCCACACGAATATGCAGGTTGTTTTCTAGTTTCTGCCACTTTGGATTTAGTCCAATAAACAAACTATCGTGACAAGTTTCAGCAGTTTGGTTGAATTTTGGTATTCTTGCCCGCTGGCTGACTGCATTACACAGGAGTAAATGCAATACACAATATAAAGAATACATTAGAACAACATATTATAAGATGTGAAAAGTGGTTTTGGTGTGTGCATGCATTAACGATCAAACAATGTGTAGCTGGGTTTATTTAAACTTTTAACTAATACTTTTGTCAGACACATATTACGCACAAATTAAGGATCACACAGCAAACAGATGATGTTGTGTAGCTGTAGGTGTATGGGGATTCAAATTTCCCGCTGTCGCCCCCCCACCCCTGCATGCGCACAACAGGTGTGCGCGTGCAGGGGTGGGGGTGTGAAGATGACACCCACAGGTTGCAGTTTTGGATGGTTATTCTATATTAAATACTTCTGGGAGACATTTTAACAGTTGCTGATCGTTCCTAGCATTTAGGAGATCATGTTCTTTGTGGATGTCGTTTGCAAAGTGATGCAGATTTCGAGACGGTGTGGATCTTACGCTGATGAAGTTTTGAAGATCGTGTATGCTTTTTGTCATCTGTTCCTCCCACATCAAGGCAAACTGGTGAGTCATGTTTTAATTTGTTTAGCCTTCGCTTGTTATTTAATTTTTTTTATCTTCACTTTAATCATTTTGAATGTTAAATGCTCTGCTTTGTTAGTGAGGAGAGGTTTAAAGACTTTACATTTTTTTTTTTTTTAAGAATAATTTTTTTACTTTTTGCCTTTATTAATAAAGCTAAAGATAGACAGGAAATGGGTAAAGAGAGAGGGGATGGCATGTAGCAGAGGGCCGTGGGTCTGATTCAAACGCAAGTAAGGACTCAGTCTTAGCACACGGGCGCCTGCTCTATTATTGCCATTTCTATAGTATAATTCCTTAAGGAAAAGTTGCTATGTATTAAGCTGCTGGTATTTAGAATTCGGATTGTGGTCAACCGTGTTGTATCAGATGGCAGACGGTCTCTCAGTGAGTGCTGCTGTTGTGCTTCTGGTATTAGATCTGATACGCCTGTCCAATAATGTCTTTGTTAAGTGCGGTACTGACAAAATAAAAATAAAAATATAGACACAAAGAAATAAAAAATAACACATAAGAGATAGAAAAAAAAAAAAAACACAAGATGAAAGCGACAGACATGACAGCTGTATTATGCACGCAACAAGATACAGCATTTATTGGTCGGACGAGGGGGGCCCCCCTCATAAAAAGGATTTAAAAACAGCTCTCCTTCAAACAGCTCAGTATCAACCCTCAGTGATTAACTCCGCTCTAACCCAAAGCACTGTAAGCAAGCAAAACGTTTTGATTCTAATTTTATCCAATTAGGTTCTCATCTTTTTTTTCCCCCATTAACACTCTGATGCTGTCTTTCATCTTCACTACGGTCTCGTCTGACAGGCAGTGATAATTAATCGACATAACGCAAGCCTGATGGGAATAATAGGTGTCTGGGAAGAATCAATACATACTTCCGTGCGTCATATAGCTTTTGATCCACGATAGGTAACAGAGCATTGCCTCTATTCAAATTCACACTGCTTGTTCGCGATGCATCTGTCTGGCGACGGCGTTGAGAGAAAGACAAGTGATGCCATCCCGGCTCTCGGGAGGGAGTGTGAGGATTGAGAAGGATTGTCACAGCTGAAGTGCATGTTTATAGATCAGCTCTGACTGAGTGCTCCTCTACAAAAGGGCCTTCACTGCCCAATCGATGAGGCGATTATATCATTGTTACCTTCCATTTCATTATGGATCTGTGTGAGCTGAAAACGCATCCTCGGCTATATAAAGATACAGCCTTTCATGTACACTGCGGCGTGTTAATTTGCCCTTGGATGTTTCATTGTCAGCCCTGTTAACAGCCTGCCATCCACACCGAGACAGTGGAGAACAAATATTTACCTTGAAACAGACAGCTCATTAGATGGGTCGCTTCGAAGCAGCATGGTGAAAATAATTTGCCACATGTGACTGAAACGTTAAGGTGCGTGTGTGCGTTACCTGTTACAGTCGACGTGCAGCAGTAGGTGGGTGGCGCTGATGGTGAGGGCGATCTTGTGCCACTGTCCGTCAGCGAGGCGGTAGGGGAAGGACTCAGAGCGCGGCTTGCCTTTGAAGCGATAGTGGTAGCGGATCTCCTCTCTCACCCCGCTGCTCTCCAGCTCAAAGTAGCTGCAGAGGAAGAAGAGGTCAGAGATGCTCAGTTTCCTGGACAAGGTCTCTCTTCTTGGTAAAGAAATATTTTAAACTACTGGCTGGTTTGTGAATTATTTTCTAAACCTTATTTGAGAAATAAAAATTAAAAAACGGTACATTTTTTCTACTGTTATTCCAGAATGAGTGAGAAAAATTTGTCGATTTATCGAATATAATAAACAGAGAAGTGATTCCACCATTATGTGAATAAGCATTGGTTTCAGTCATTTATGAAGCAAAAAATGACAAATATGTGGTCATTCCATCTTCCCAAATGGGAGATTTTGTTGCTTTTGGACTGTTGGTCAGAATATGCTCTGAATATGTCTTCTTGGAATTTAAAAAGGCCATTTTCCAGTATTTTCAGACATTTTATAGACTTAATAATTAATTTAAAATGACAAGAAAACAATGAACATCACCATTGCCCAACATGAAACATTAAAACTCTGCTGAAGACTTAACAAACGATAGTCTTTTGGGGTAGCTGTTATAGATCCCTTTATGAACGATTAATTCATAACATGAACAAATCTCTGAAGCCTCGATACCAACAACATGAAAGTGTTGGCACACCTAACAGCAAATCTGCTCCGCTTACAGACTTTCAGTTGTAGGCAAAAGAGTTTATATCAATCGTACGAGAAATATTGCAGTGCAAGACATTTTGCATTTCATCCTCTGAGGGACATGATTAGTAAATAAAGACAGGTCGTGTGCTGTCAGGGCTCCAACCCTCTGGAATAGTTTACCTGAGGAACTGAAAATGCAATTTCCTCTTTTGAATAGTCTCTCAAGATTTACTTTAACCATTTATTTAATTTTTTTTGGAATCTGTCTGTTCTTTGTACTTTTATCAATTTTTTTCTTCAATTTTAGCTGTTTATGTGTTACATGACTTTGTTCTCCTGCTTCCTTTTATTTGTCCTTGTCTGTGAAGCACATTGTAATGGTAGTTTTGAAAGCTGCCATGTAAATAAGGTTCTCTAGCACACTAAAGTCCAAAAATGTCTACGAAAGTCTGGGTCATGGTCTAATTATGACCTGATTGGACAATTGGACAACATTCCCCCTTGGGATCGTGAATATTGACACTAAATGTCATATAAGTTCGGACCAAATCTTTGGACGGACTAGCGTTTAAATACCCAACCAGATGCTCGCAGGGAAAACTTTTTATTTACACAATAAATTTGATTGATTAAATTATGAAAAGTCAGTCTACCAGACATCTCTTTGTAGCTGTGGCCCGGGAGAAAGCAGTCATATTGACAGACTACGAAGATTTCCTGATATTTCCCATCCTGACCCCTGAATACACACACTGTCCTTTCATTACCCAGCTGACAAACAATAAGTTTGTGAGTTGATGCTTCATCAAATAAAACCTGAGGTTACTCTGTGTCAGCTTTGTGTAAAAAAAATATCAGCCTGCCTAACCAAACAGAAAAAAAAAAAGATATTTCTGTCTCAGTTTCACCTGCTATCCTCACTTAGTGGTGTTACTGCAGGCGTTTGACCTGCAGCTCGTCTCGGCACCACGTGCACTCTACTCTCCACCCTCATCAGCCACGCTAAATTAAGAGCCAGCCAGCCAGAGACAGCAGCATCCCGGGAGCCGCAGGCAGCCAGTCATGACATTTCAGCTTCCCTGCGGCTGAAAATGACCCCAACACTGGAACTTCTGGCCCCTCACACACATTCACACACACACACAAAATATACTGTAAGTGACACAGCTCTCCAATATGAAATCCAAACCTAGCCTATTTTTATCCAAAATAATACCAATACCAAAGCTCAACAGCTTTCATGCATATTTATGGGAAGGGACGGTGAACCCACTCCAGAGAATATCAATCGAGGCTGTGAGGAAGCAGATTTTTCCATCTTTCCATTTGGAAAATGAGTGAAACTGAGAAGAACTCAACAGAAAGGAAACACCAAACACGCTATAGGTTGAAATATCAAGATAGAATTTGCACACCGACCAGGTACACATAAGAATTGATGGCTTATTAGACATGATGTAATGTAAAATGTAATAAAGTAAAAAAAAAATTTAAAAACACAACTGTGATGTAATGTAATAGAGTAGAGCAATACAGTACAAACTCTGAACATGAGACATAACAGGAGGTTTCTATTAGAAGTGTACAGAGATGTCATTATCCGTATCTGTATCTGTTCGACCAACCAAATGATCTGTGTCTGTATCAATATTCGGATAGAAGACCTGAAGTTAATTATATTTATTATTGACATATAATTCACTTTGAAATATATTTCCACATCCTCATACTGCACTTTTCATCTCTCTCTCTTTACCTCTTTTTATTTTGAACTAAACTAAGCTTTATAAACTGTCTGAACCCCCCACCATTGAACAATCAGAAACTGAATTATCCATGAAACTTACGGCTGATTGACTAACTTTTCAATAATGTGTAAATGAAACGACTCTAGACTGGATTATTTTCATGGTGGAAATAAACACATAAAGCTAAAATAGGTTCTAAGCTTCATTTTGATTGCGGGGGTTTGAACAAAACTTAGGGCAAAATAAATATCTGTTTCCATCGCAATATTTGTGCTTTCCTGGAAACTGATTCGGAAAGATCCCTAGTTTCCGTTAGTGATGTAACTGCTGAGATCTGTGAATGCAGCGATGCATTGCAAAAAAAAAAGTACAATGCGACAAGGAAAACAAATTCACAAAAGATGTGTTGTAAACAATGCAAAAAACTGTTTAGTCAAATTACCTAAACCCCTTAATTAAAACCAACGTCAGTAATCTCTCATTGCACAAGGGAAACTGTTTGTGCACAACTACGGTAAGCCCAGTAGCTCAAAATTGAACCAGGAACTGTTCACTGTGATGGATGTTTACAATTTAAAGTTTGGGTTATACTTTTATTGTTTGCCATAATTTTCTCTGCTAATAACAGCATTAGTCATCGTGCCACGTTTCCTTTATAAAAGAAGAATAAGATGAACAAATCAATTGTCGTAACCAAGAAAAATACAAAGGAAATAAGAGGAGGGGGCGTCTTGTCGGGTTTAGATTTCCGAGTTCAAACCTTTCCACAGAGCTAATGACGGACCATCAGCCCCCCACGTAGCAGGCTGTGTTAATACTAAAACAATTATCACACAGTAATTCAACAAGCATCACAGGGAAGTGTTTTTCCACAACATTAAATTGCATTTGCATGCATCGAGCAGTGGCTGCTGCCTGACTTACATGTGTGTAGATGTGTGAAAGAGAGAGAGGTAGAGTCAGTATGGGCATGGCTGGCCAGTTGGGCCGTCTTTGTACAGCATGTGAGCACTCTGAAATTAAATGAATACATCACTCCGTGGCTCCGCCGAGCGTCAGCCTGACAGCTCGTCTCCGCCATGCTGCAGGAGACAGAGCCGCTGATACTTGTCAGCTGGAGAAGAATCATTTGCATCGAGCGAGGGGTGAAGCGCGAATGAGAGCTCTCGAGCTTTGCCTCGTCGCCTGATGGAAACCTCCTCAGGGCTTCGAGAGACCTGAAATCCCTGAACGAGCAGAAACACCGTTATCCTGATTTGACTCATGAAATAATCATCAAAGGCATTAACTCCACTTCACAGCAAGCGCTTATTTTATGAAGCCTTTAGTGGTAGCTATTGTATCCCTGCATTACAGCATATTTAATGAAGGTGAATAATCTATTGGTAGGCAGTCCATTTGTTACTAATTGTGTAGCCCGACAGACACTAAAAATGACATATCTGTTTTGGTGCTTCTCTGTGCGAAGTATAAACAATGAGCCTTATCCGCATTTTAAAGGCTTTCATTTCATTGCAGATCATTTTTATAACCAGCATTTTACAAAACCGCCGTTTTTTGTTTTTTACTAAATGGCAACTCGGTAGATCTAACAGACCCCTAATGTGAGCGTCTACTGCTTTCACACATTTTTTTTGCATATCAAAGACAAGAGAAAATGTTGGCTAGCAGTGGTAGAGGGAGAATGCTACTGGATAGGCCCCACTGTTATCTCAACAAAAATACACTTGAAAAAAGGTCAAACTTGAACTGATTACAGTTAAAATTTCACACCAAATAGCTGCGAGTAAACAATGACCATCAGACAATGAATAATGGCATAAGCTGCAAAGGACACACTGCGTATGTCCAAAAAATTTTGACAAGGAATGCTGCACTTCTAAGCCAATTACTAAGCCAATACTGTTGGCCAATTGTGATGCAATCAGTCTAAGAATGTGGGCTTCTGAGGACAAAGCCCCTTAACTGGGACACAGCTTAAATTTCCTTATAATGTCTAGTAAACCACCCCAAAATTGCCAATGAAAAGAAAATGCAATTTTCCTTGGTCTAGTAGATGTTATATCTTCGCGAGAATTTGACTACATATTCAACATCACTGCCTGTTCCATGTAATGCAATGTAATATTGTAAAGGGACATTTGAAGACTCTCTCTGCACAACAGGAAAACAACTTTGTTGTCACCGTGAGCCATACATTTTCTGCAACCCTCATCTACAGATATGGTGATTTTACAAGTATAAAATTAGATTTTCTGCACCCATCTGAATAGAGACACCTTAATACCATTTTTTTTTCCTGTCCACAAAATGATGAACTCCCGATGCCAAGACAACAGAATGAGAATCAACATATTCCGAATGTTTACTGCTATGTTTTAAAGTAACAGCAGCTTTTCTCATTAGCTACACACCACACAACTAATAAATATCCAAGGTGACTTTTCACAAGCGATGAACTTATCACCAGCCATGATAACCATATTCATAATGTGGGACATAAGAAGAAGAATTCATGCTAATGCTCATGCACTGCCCATTTTCCTCACAGTGTTATAAATGTGCTGAGAGCAGAGGGGAAGATTCAAACTGCTGAGTAATAAATAAACAGGCATAGTGGCAGGGCTGCAGGATGTGGCTCCTGAGATGAAGATTGTGGGCTGTGGAAGGGTCTCAGGAGTGCGGTGACAGCTCTGGGAAGAAGCTGTAGAGGTGACAAGTGGTCTTCATCAAAATACACTGGCATCATCTGTAAGAGAAAAGTTTGGGAAATGAATGGCTGCCCAAGACTGCTGGGTCGACTGTAAATCATTTTGTCCTTTTTCTTCAGCCCCGGTGTCATGCAGCTATTCTACGGAGGCCAGCTGACAGCCAATTATCTGCTCAATAGGGAGGTCAACACTCTGGAGCTTGTCCGTGGAATGGGAGGAGACGGAAGGGATAGCAGATACTAGGATGGGAAAACTCACCAATACCTTCAGTTACTGACCTGGAAAATGCGCTTCAGTTGTCACATGGAGACTGTCCTTGATGGGAGTTTGACTGATTTTGGCGGATTATCTCATCACATTGGAAGGTGATGGCAGATAGGTGTAACTTTCATACGCGACGAGCAGGAGCAAATTCATTCTTGTGAACACAGTGATGAAGTCCATCAGGTCAGTGATGCCAAACAGTTAATGGACAGGCCAGAGAAGGAGGAATTACTGTGTGCAAAGGAGGGAATAAAAAACCCCCACATGGGTGTTCCTGCCCAGAATCCAAGACATGGCTAAGGAATAACTCTCCATGCATTTTCACCCTAACTAAAGCTAGCTAACTATCTTATTTGGGATTCTATGGGATTGTGAATCAATGATCACCATGGTCCAAGATGTACTGTTCATTATTGACCATGAGAGCTTGCTTCATGAAAACTCCCATAAGAATCCGTATTCAGACCTTTTACTTAAGTAACAAAAAACATCACTAGAAATGTGAAATCAGACACATGTAGTGGAATAGATGTGAAAGAAAAAATACTAAAAAGAAATTCAAGGGTACAGACGGACAACTGTCCATCTTAAGTGTCAGGTTTCATTTCAAGATATTAGTCCCTAATTTTGTGTATCAAATTGAAGAAAAGTGGTATTAAACGTCCCAATGTCGAAAGATATTTTTAGGGTTTCTGATATTTTTTTGCCATAAAGGATTTCGTGCTTTTTCCTTTATGAAGAGGAAGGCAGCCGAGAGGCTGGTGAAGGTCTCTGGGGTCGGACTGCTGGACAGGTGAGGGAGGTCTGGTAGTCTCAGGGGCGTCAGGGGGGATCCTGTCATTCAAACTGAAAATAAACAAAGTGGAGGTTCTGGGAAGTGAGGGCAGGGTGAGTCTAAGATTGCCTTGTTCTTGCTAGTGAGCAAGAAGAGCCTTTGTCGTGCTGTGTGAGTAATAACCAGCTGTGACAGCATGTGGCTGGTATTGTTTTCACCTTGTGTGTCTGTGTGTGTGTCATCATGGCAAAATGTGCTCCTGGAGAGACCTCCTGTAGCAGGAACTACAACAGAAGTAGTTTTGAGTAATTTGGCTAGTCTTTATATTTCTTTCTATCTGTGGACACATTTTGTCACCGTGATACAACTTTGCAAGATACAGTGATGAAACTTTACAAAAGTGTAGTTGAGATTAAAATGATGGACGAGTGCTGTAAATAGGGGGTAGGAATTGGGGAAGAGCCCCCACTTTACGCGTCTGACCATCGCAAGATGGTCACTAGTTTTCCTTTGGGCTTGATGTTCTTCAAGCTTCCATCCCTATAGGCTTCTTTAGCAGATGTAGAGCTTCACTTCCCAATGATGTGTTTTTTGTTTTTGAAGGCAACCTCACAGAAATGAAGGCAGCAACTGACAGACGAAATGCTAATGTCAAAACCATCTTCAGCATTTAAGAGCCTTCAATATGTTTACGTTGCATTTGCGAATTGCATCGTCTAATGTTGGCCGGTCAAGCCAAATCTACCAATTTTTCCTCAAAGTGGGTGTCTGCCAAGGCATTCGCGACTGCTGTATTTTAGTAGTCATAGTGAATTAATTGCAAGAGATGCATCATAGTTTTTTTTGTTTGAACTGTTTGCCTGCAGTAACAATACAACAGCTTTCTTGCAGTGACAGCCGTAGGCATTGCCACTGCTTTATTACTGCACCGTGCTAAAACCACAGATGAACAATTGGTCTACAGCAATGCACAATGTTGACTATAATTACATGTCATTTAAAAGCTCTACAGCGTTAGTTAATGAGTATCCGGTTTAAAAAAGTGGAACACTTAGCAACTTAAGAGCCAGATATTTTTATCAGGAGCTGGTGGAGTCAACCTAGAGCTAAAAGCGGAGTTAATATTGGACTTGCATTCATTAAGTGGACAGAAACACGACTCCAACTGAGTGTTAATGTTGCTCTGTGTCTCCTGGATGTGAAAATAGGCAACTGTTTTGTAAACATGTTAACCATAGCAACTTTATAAAGTCATGACTGGGGGTTTGCCACCACCAAGTGTACTGTAAGTTTGGTTTCCAGTAATGTTATCTCTCCTATTAACAGTCGTGCAATTATATCCACCTTAGCCAAGATGGTTTGGACACACCAGCAAGAGAGATTAAGGGAATAACCAAGTCTGGGAAGGAAGTACGAAATTACTCATCTTGGTCAGCCTACGTTAGTTCACAGAAATGCTGAAGATTCCAAGGAGCAGAGGGAATCATTATTAGTCAGCATTTGTAGTGTATTCCATCTCTTTTCTTATAGAAAATACCGCTGTAAAACAATCCCAGAGAGTGAAGAGTGGAAACTGGAATCTGTTTGAGGTGAGATGGCACAGCTCAGCCCTCAGCCCTCCTCCACGGGGGTGATCAGAAGTTCAGGATCGAAGCAAGCAGGTTTTCCTGTCTCTAACATTCACACAAATCCTCTCCGATGGCAAAACATATTTGAAAAATTCTGCAGGTAGAGTTTGAGTATAAAATAAACAGACAGAGAGAGCAGCGATTCAACATTGCAGCCCGGCACCGCACTAACAACTGTTCCTTACTTTCAGTTTCAACTATGAACTAATATTACTAACAAACTTCATTATGTAAAGAATGTTGAAAGTAAAAACTCACTAAAGACCAGGTGATCTCCAGCAATTTATTAGGTGGGGAAAAACAATGTTATGTAACAAAAACATGAAGTACTCCAGTGGAAAGTGGGTAATTTCCATGGAAATAAATGTAATTTATTTACAAACCAAGGAGGGTGAAGAATATGGCTTCCAGCCACAAGTGGCAGCTCTGAGGGTAACGCTCCAGTCAGCAAGCGAGCAGGGAAGAAATCCTGCACCATCTTTGATTTAGCATGGGTTGCGTCTCCATTGGAATAGGTCATGTTTTTACTACTTCACATCCGTCTGAAATCTTTTTGATAAGTTACCAAGACGATTGCCTTTTCTTCCAGCGTGTTTGCATTTTTCATCTGAGTGTTGGAAATATTTAGGTTCCATCTAATATCTTTCCATGACCCATTTGGGATACTATATGAAGCCCCTGGAGCATGGCTACATTTGTATTTATTAATTTGGTAGACACTTTTGTCTAAATAAATGTACAAATAAGGTACAATCCAAGCCAGGGTAAACTTTGCTGTAAGATAGGAATTTTAAAGCCAGTTCTGACTGCTACTGTTTAAACTACTAAAGACACATTGTCCCTTATATGTGGCCTCTTTGTTTGGTGAGAGTTCATTTTGGACTACAATTTTAGGTCATTGTTGTTCTTGATCATTTTTAAAAAACTGTTCATGTAAAAATAATTCTGCATTGCCGAAAATATTGACCGTATCCAACTTCTCCCTGCTTCCCCTCCAACATTCTCAACATTTTACACACAAAGTCTGATTTAACAAGTCCCTCTCCTCTTTCTCGCTGTGTGTTTCAAACTCACACCTCATGTTGACTTCAGGTCAGCATGTTTCCTTGAAAGAGAAGAACCTGTAAGTGCTCAGAGACAGACCTGTCGAGTGACAAAGGGCAGGCAGATGAACAGAACAGCTGGAGGAGCTGGCCCAGCTCTTAGGTGTTTAAGTACTCAGGTGCATTGGAAAGCTGGGCTTTGAGTTAGTTCATCACAGAGCTACTGCCACTTGCTGACAATGAGAGCGTAACTGGGACTCAGAAAACTGCTGGCTAGGCAGAAATAGGCTCCTTTTGTTCTATTCAGCCTAGCGAAGCAGCCTTCTCTGCCTCTCCCTAGTGCCGGGCACAAGAAGAAATAAAAAGGTTTCTTCTACTCTTGCAGCGAGTACCCAGAAATGCTTGCATTCAAAAGACGTTTTCACTTTGAGGATGAGGAGAGCGAGCATGAGAGGAGGAGAGGAGGATATTATCATATTGAGGAAGCGAGGCTGGCAGAGGAGGTGGGAGGGAAGAGAGGACGGTTTGATTGTGCTGAGAGAAAGATGAAGAAGTGAAAAAAAAAGGGACAGAGAGGGAATGTATGATTGGATTTGGCCCAGTGGTAGAGCTAGCTGTCTGTTAGCTGGGTGAATGGGAGGCCTGTGTTATAATAGGAAAGAATGGGCATTGGCCAAGAGCTCTAATAGGGCCTTCAGAGAGGATTCAGAGGTTCAGAACAAATCCTCAGTCACAATGGAGCACAGGTCTGCACCGAGTCAGTCAGGGCTCGGTCCATCTCGTCAAATTTAATTACACTCACAGTGTGGCAGTCTGACTCACACAACAGCTTGTCTCAAAATAACTTCAGCCTGCTGCGACTTGGCTTATAGGCTCGATTCGAATCACAATATCTCCTTTATCATCAATATACAATACATGGAAGGAAAAGGAAAAATCCTTGGAAATCAAGTAACTGACTGCAAGTATTTTCTGTTATAATTAAGAAATAAATGTTGAAATATTCGGTCCGTATTTCATCTGTTAATGTCTCAATAGTCAGTTCACCCACGTTACAAGAAAGAAAGTATCTTTCTTTACCCCTACGGTGTCTGTCCATGCAGATAGTTTTAGGTTTATGTGTTGAGATTTTGAGATATTCACATTTCACCCCAACTGCAATGTTTCTTTCCAGAAACAGTATCCCGTTATTTCAGATAACCCACAGATCTCACTGTGAACAGACATTGTTATGTCACCACAAAACATATTAGGCAGGAGGTTATGGTTGATGGATGGGACAACAAACCTGACATTGATCAAGAAGACAACTGTACACATCCTGTTGCCTATAGCAAAAGTAAATTGGTTTCTTTTAGGTATGCAAACTACTTTTCTCGAAACCTAACCAAGTAGCTCTTGTACCTAAATCTAACAAAGAACTTAACAACAGCAGTGGTCATGAATATATTGGATAAGAGTTTTGGAAGGCACTGACTAAAGTTTGTCTGGCGGATAGAGGAATTGGATCAGCATCGACCGTATTGGTTATTTCGGAAGCCAATGACACATCATGTATTTTGCTGTTTTGGTTGGAGGACTTATTGCTCAAAATGTGGAAACAACCCAATGTGCGTATGCCTGCATACCACTAGGGGTAAGTACAGAAATATGTATTGTTGCAATTTGGGAGAACAATTCCTTTAAGCCAACAACCAACGACCCTCTGAGCATCATACATGTGATAGACTGGCTTCAGGAATAAGTAAACAGTATCTGACAACTGGGTGTGTTTGAGTGTGGCTGAGTGCCTCTAATGCGACATTTGCTTAGTCCGAGCACTCCTCCGAGCTACCTATGCTGCATGGTGCATGTCGTTGTGCCTGAAGGAGGAGGTCAGATGGCTCTATTTAGCCTCGCTGTTGTTTGGCCAGCCCGCTGAGTGGCAATTATGCCTGCAGGTAACTTGAGAAAGAAAGAGAGAGGTAGACTGACAGAGATAGAGGGAGAGAAAGGGGACTAAAAAAAGCAACTCTCAGGGTCACCTTAAAAGCACAGCAGGGGCCAACATGCTCCTCTTCAAGTGAGGATCATACAGTAGGCGCTTGAAGAAAGCTTAGAGTACAGGCATGCACATACCAGTGGAGAAAGGTTCTTTGGTTATCTAAAAGTAGCAATACCACAAAAAAAAAAAAATCCCTGATAAGTACAATTCCTGCATTGAAATCTTCACTGAAGTAAAAGCATGCTTCGTCTGCTAAATGTGCTTTGAAGAATGAAAGCATGATGCACAACAGTCACTGTCATAATCAGTGGCGGAATGTAACTAAGTACATTTGCTTAGGTGCAAATTTGAGGTACTTGTACTTTACTTGAGTATTTATTTTCATGTTATTTTATACTTCTACTCAACTACAATTCAAAGGGAAATATTGTACTTTTTACTTCACTACATTTATCTTGCAGCTTTAGTTAGAGTTTTGAATAAAAAAACAGAAGAGTTTATAAAATATGATGATTTGTTATAAATTGAGCTAGCCAACAGATTAAACATAACAGCTTGGTCGATTCATCAATTAGCTGATTAAGAGAAAATGATATGGCATCTAAAAACACTCAAGTAATGTTTCTAACTTATTTGGAATAATTTAGAGTTTTTTTGTGTTTTTTTTTAAATTTATTTTTGATTTTTCTGCATTGAGTACTTTTACGTTCAATACTTTAAGTACATTTTGCTGATTATACTTACATGCTTGCTTTAACTTAAGCAACATTTTTAACAGAGTATTTTTACAGTGTGGTATTAGTACTTTTACTTAAGTAAAGGATCTGAATACTTTTTCCCACCACTCGTTATGATATATGTTTAGTTTCTCCTCACTAGGCTTTTTGTTACTACTGTATTAACATTAAACAGCATTTTATTGTTGTGGTATGTAAGGGAAACCTGAACTATACTCTTTGCTAGTCTATGTACAAAAACCTATAATGCACTTATATTAAAGATGTGTGTCATTCTCTGTTATTAATTGCTCGCAATAAAGAGTATTATGCATTCAAAATGTTTCAGCCATTTCAGGTTTTTTTGTTTTTTTTGTTTTTTTAGCTTCAATGTTGTACCTACTTCTTTTACTACTATATCAACACACAGCTTTTGCCTGAGTGATAAAAAGCTGAAGTACATCAAACCTGCAGCTATTTCTCAGTGCAGAGTAAGTGGTTGCTTTCTTTTCCACATTTCATAGGACGAGCTTTCCCTACACAACTCTCTCCATCAGTTGAAGGGGCCTCTGCTTCACTCTACCATCGTGTTTGATTTTGCCTTTGTCTTGACTCCCAGCAAACACATAAACACACTCCGTCGCATGCTCACTTTGACTGCATGTTTTACAGAACTGAAGGCTTTTACCTTCAGAGGAGTGGAGGAAAATCAATGTTGCCTGTCCTGCCCTTTAAAAACAATTCACAGTTGCAGTTTCTCAGGGGGCCGTGGGTGAGCTCGCTGCTGCCACTCGCTGATGTCCTGCAGCTATCACATTCTGCAGCACAATTCAGCCTATTGCAACAAATTCAATAAGACTCCTCGAAACAGGCGAGAAAAGATTACCAATGTTCCAAAGAAAAAAGACGTGTACCTATTTCTGTACACTGGGTGTTCATCGCAGCTCAGTAACAAAGCTATATATTATGTAACAGCCACAGTCAGAGAAGCTATGTCTGTTTATGCAGCGTTCTCCGATAAAGTTCAGCATAATCAGCTTGCTTGGAATTGCTTTGTATTTCACGATCATCTTACGGACACAATACATGGAAGGTTATCTTTCTACCCTGAGTATACGGGGGGGAAACGCTGCATTATTCCACCCATGGACTTGCCCTCCCATCACACGCTGATTTACACCGGCGTGGAGTAAGCCCACACTGATCTTTACTTTACTATACCTCATCAACAGCCATCTGCAAACAGCTATGAGTGAGATGAGAATGTATCTCCGGGTTTAATTTAAAACGAGAGCGCCTCGGTAACCCGTGGAAGTAAAGCGTTTTGCAGAAAAGGAGCTGGAGGCCAAAATGAAGAGGATTATAGATGGATTACCTGTGTTCTGACTCGTGGATGGAGAATATGACTCCTGACGTGGAGGACTTCTGCTGGATGGAGGCCAAGAAGGTAAACTCACTTTTCCTCCTGAACAGCTGCACCACTTTCTCTGTGATGTGTGCCGGGGCGTGAACTGCTCTCCCAACATCTGAAGGAATAAAGTAAAATGGAAGGAAATCATGAGCTTGTGTAAATTCTTTTCACAAGCGATGTGCTGTGTGCCTCCTCCATGTGCACTTGCCAAAAGTGGGGGCAACATATTAAGCTATCTAATCACACATGGGGAAAACCTTTACGCTTTGAAAATATATCTCATCAAGAGTTCTGGCAGCTCTTTCTGGGGAAAGAAATCATCTGTTGGTGCCAACAAGCTACAACAAACTAGTGCATGGAAATTGATACTTAGACAGTAAACTTTGCATTAATGTGTGTGCTTGTTTATACTAAAGAGAACTTTATGTCCTCGACAGATTTTGCACTTGGTAAATCCTGCTACTTCTGGAAAGAGTTGTTGCCCACAGTTTTGGAGGTTACCTTTAAAAGGCTACTACCAGTTTAATACAATTTTAGTCTTATATTTGTAGTTTGAGGTTACGATAACTTTGTACTAACCAAAGTAATTGCTAAATCCAGGGAAAACTGCAGCATTGCCACAACATACACAGTCAGACAATTACACAAATTAGCCAGCGCACTCGAAATGTTGTCAATTATTTATTGCTATTTTAAGTACGGTAGGTCAAAGTTGAACTTTCTTATTTTCAACATCTGTGTTCAGTTTTTCTTCAAATAGGTCTGCCTGTTTCTCGCCCGATTTCTTTTTAGCTATATTGTCATGTTCTCATATCTTATCAATCGAACTTTGTCAGTATTGGTAGGTTTTCTTTGTTGTTGTAATGGCTGCCAAAACTACAGTGTGATATGAAACTTTTGACATTTAAAGCAGCAACAAATAAGATGAATCACACCATAACAGTCTGAGTCTGTGTGACCCCGCATTTACAGAAATTGAAATCCCCCATTTGCTTGTAATTAGAATTCCAGTGATGTTTGTGAGTCAGCAATAATAGTAGACAATTGAGTTTACAGATTACGGTTATTTTGTGTTGGATGACAGTGTATGAAGAGGAGTGACAAGTGTTGTAATGTGAGCAGCTGAGTAATCAGAGGATGTGGGTTTAGCAGCACATCTCTGCTGCTAAACCCACATCTTCCACATCTTCCACATACTCCACATCTTCCACATACTCCACATCTTCCACATCTTCTACATCTTCTACATCTTCCACATCTTCCACATCTTCCACATCTTCCACATCTTCCACATACTCCACATACTCCACATCAGAATATCTTATGTTTTGTATCACATCCAGCCTAAGATGAGCTTTAGTATTGATTTCCTACTTTCCAAAGACAGTGGTTTTCCTTCGTGTCAATATGCAATAAAAAGAAACGGACAGACTTAAAAGTTATGTATTGTCCAATCATGATGCAGGAGTGAACATTTAGAAAAATCATTACTGTGTTCAAGGATACACCAACAACTGGCATGCAAACGATCACACAACAGGGTTGTGTTTTTTTTTTAGACATCATTGCTTGTGATGCAGTAAATTGTACATTTTTCTCTATATATACTTTGTAAAATTGCTTCAACTTTCACTAGGAATTAAGCCAATTTAGGGCTTACTGTGTATGATCTTCGCATATCTTATGCAAGTTGTAAATCAGTACAAGTTGCTTTGAAGGTGTACTGAAAATGACAAACCAGTGGCTGCCAGGAATTTGGTACAGACTTTGTTGGTTCCCTGCCTTTCATCCAGCGCCACCATCAGGTCAAAATTTCAATATGTAATGTATGACCAAATACCTCCACAACCATGACATTTCCATCCGCTTCAGATGTAATTTACGTGATAATTTGCGGATGTTAGCATGCTAACATTCTCAACTCAATGGTTAACAGTGCAAACATCCTACCTGCTAAACATAAGCATGTTAGCATTACAGTATTACAGAGAGGTGCTAGCATGGCTGTAGACAGCTAATCTTGTTTGTGGTCCATGTCCACAACCAAAACTGAATCTGGAAAATATGAGGAATATAGATTACAGGACATTGAAAAACTGGTATATTTTTGCATAATACAGAAAAAGAAAAAAAGATCACTTGTTATGCATTTTTGTTCCATCAGAAAACACGACTCTGCTGTCTCTAGGATTTAGTAATGAATATAGTCCTCACCAGTCTTGGAATGTCAGCATTTTTGTGTGTATGTGAGCGTGAAAGTAGGTGAGGACATCTCAGGAACTTGTAGCAACAGTAACCATGCGTCTGAGCCACCAACACTGAGGACAGATCGGAACGAAAGGCTGTGGTTCCACACTCTCAGCTGAACATGACAGACAGTCCAGTGGAGAGGAGCCTGTGGCTGTCTCAGCACAGGGCTTTTAAAACTCCCCAGGGTGACAGTGGTCCGCCTGCCTTCACACTCAGCCTCCCTGCTGTCACTTCCCCCCGGCCTCCCTGGTTCTCCAAACATGCTGGCTTCATGACCAGAGTCTGTCATTAGATCACCCCTTCAAATCTGCACAGGCACTCGGCCCCATTTCCACGTTGTGAGGATACTGTCAGATTTCAAGTTTTGTTTTTGTTTTTACCTTCACCTGACTGATCGAGTGAAAAAAAAGGAGCTGTGTGGTGCGCTTCAAAGTCAACAAATGGTTTCCACATTCATTCAATCTGATTTAAACTTCTCGCTCATGTGAGAGCTTATAACAGTCAAGTTCACGGTCTTCACGGCTATGATCGATAGAAGCAAACGACTCAAAATTCCACTCAAAACAGGCGGCAAACAAAACAAAGAGGACTCTTATTCCTTTGTCGATGAGGCTCCAGATGAGAAAGGGAATTGAACTGTATTGTATCCGCAGTGATTAATCGCACAACTCATAGCCCTTCAAAGGAATGCCGGGCCTGGAAGACCAATGGTTCATCTCGCTCAGAGGCAGAGACGTAAAATCAGAATGAATCTTTCATTTTAAGTTCATGCGCCAACAACATTAAATGGCATAAGTCCTCAAACTAAAACGTTTTTTTTTTTTTTTAAACGAATGAATGTATCAATTTTTTAAAAAAAAAAAAAAAAAAAAAAAATCAAGAGAAGTTTCATATTCTAATGCAAATGGTGTTCAATAAGGTAATGTTTTCTTGAAAAAAGGAGATAAGATTTCATCATCCTAAATAAGATTGTGTGACTTCCTTGTGTGTTCTTTGTAGTGTGCAAAGTCAGCTCATATTTCACACAGTGCAGTTGTCATATACTCATATTAAGTCCTGACAAATAGCACGGCTAGGTTTTGGATAGAAATAAATACTTACAAACTTACAAACTCTGCTTGCATGTAGATGTCTGTAACAAAAGCTAGAGAGACAAAATGCAAACAGATGCTGTTTGACAAAGGGCTTGTAGACACAAACTCAAGTTTATTACTTGGGCTTTATACTCAACTAAAGAAATTAAATTGCAGCCTAAGATCATTATATCGTTCTATCAACTGTTTCACCCTACAGGTGAGGAAAATAATTTCACAGCTGATATTACCAATACTATATTATGCTGATATTGTCTATGAGAATACCTCAGCAACAAATCTTCGTCCTCTTGACGTAGTTTATAATAGTCTCTGTAGATTTCTTTTGAGGTGTCCTTTGAACCCTTCACTGTCTTATGTACGAGTCACTAAATTGGTTAACTCCTAAATCTTGAAGACACTTTCACTGGTTGCAATTTATATTTAACTGCATTTTCTTGAACTATCCCTCTTAACTAAAAATGATTTTGAATCACATGTAGGTGATCGCATAAGCTAAGGCATTCAGAGAATCTTTTTTTCTTCGTTCCTAGAATTTTTTAAGAAATTGGGTGATGTGCCTTTAAATTTAAAGCTCCATCTGATTGTAACAACCTGCCCAGTTCACTTCCATCTATAACCTCCTTTCATTTCTGCGAGGCTTCTCTTTTCACTCATCTTCAAACAAGCTGCCCTTGCTTTCAACTTTACTGGAGAGTTGGAAATAATTAATCTTTAAAGAGTAGGTGTGTGTAAATATATGTATATAGCGATGTATGGGTTTGTACATTTACTGTATGTATTTGTTAATTCTTTTTAGGGGAGTTGGTGGGTGTGGGAATAGCTAGATCTAGGAGAGCTTTTGTCTGTGTGTGAATTGTATTTATGTTATTTTACTGTATTTTCTGTATATGCGTGTTATGGACCCTTAACAACAAGGTTGGTCACTTTTTAAGAGGTTAAACCTAATAAATGCCTATATAGTATATAGACTGCTTAACATCATTACATTTGACACACATAGCCAATATCATAGTTCACCAAGTTGTATACAAATTGTGCTGCACCTGAAGCAGAATTCGCCGATGGAAACCAATTTATTACAAACAAATTGTTCAAATCCCAACAAATTAAAAAGTGTGATATTACCCAGACAGTCCACTAATAATGATGGATGAATAGGGAGCATAACTCCACCGTACAGCAGTCTCAGGCTTGTCGACATAAACAAACCTATTTACAGTGACAGGAGGAAACAGGTAGAGCAGGAAGGTTTGGTCTCCCAGCAGGCAAGATGAAGCTCAGTGTAGCAGGCAGCGGCTGGCTGTCAGCTCCTCCCTCTCGATTTTACAGCTCATCACTTTAATCAGGAGCCTGGCGGGTCCTCCCCCAGCTCGACTAAGTCTTACAGATGGCCTCTTTAACTGTCAGTGAGGAAGAAGAGCTCAGCCGCGGTCTGGAGAGACTTCATTCGCCAAAGACACAGCCGGTCAAGTCTGTGTGGACTTCTGTCTGGCCTGATATGGAAAACCTGTGTCACAGCCAGATAAGCACATTACAGTACTACACTCAAGTTTTTGCCAAGTGCACAAAGTAGATCAGGGCAGAGTTTTCTAGGAGGCCAGTGTCCAGCAGGCCAGCAACTGGCAAGAAAATGCCTAAGAGGACTTCGTTCTCTAGCTCACTAGGAGGAACATTACTGTCACCTCCTGCTGGTTCGTATGTTTATGTTGACTGCTATAATAGCTGGCTGTTAATTAGGCTTGAGTGATATGACATCAGATTAAACATTTTGAAGGACGGAAGACAGG
>CALSCE010009344.1:11979972-11992235 GCA_943593645.1 Bovichtus variegatus | reverse complement strand
AAGAGTGTATCTGTACAGGACAGCAAGTCTGGCTGTCTCCGTTGGACAGAAGCTGCATGTTTACAGCAACACATTCAGCATCACTGGCAGCTGCTCAGAGGCTTCTGGGTTACAGCATGGGGCCGCATTAAAAGGTACAAAAGAAGAATAACACATCAAAGTGTTCTTGCATCAGTTGCGGCCAATTAACTAAACCCACAATGATGGACGGATAGCAATTCAAAAGCTTATTTTCCCTGGCCATCACAACCCCTCCAGTGATTCCTTCGGCAGAGAAGATGCTGCTGACAGATCCATCAACCCACCCACCCACTGAGAAGGTGGGATTTTTTTTTGCCCTGTTTTTCTCATCTTCATCTGTCCTCACTTCTTCAGACAAGGACTTACAGTCTGCCAATTGTATAGTCTCAGTTTGGAACTAATAATCCTCAATAAAAGTAAAACTTTTTACTCAAAACAGAGTTACAAGGAACTGCATGAGAAAATAAATTGAAGTCAAATCAGCAAGTCAAGTCTATGTTCAAAAAGGAAATAAAACAAACTACATTACAATAAATCAAAATGAGATGGAATAAAACTGAACGAAAACACAGTTAAGCCGTTATTGAGAAATAAATACTAGGGCTAACATTTATCTTATTATAAAATGATAATTTACACTTGGAGCTGGGTGACAATTCAATATGACCATTTATCGTCTTTCAATGGAATAATGTTGTGATGAAATCGTATATCGAGTTATCATGTTACACGTTTACGTTGGTGATAAAAATAAGCATAGCAACTCAATTTCTCAGAAAATCAGATGTGAAATATTTGATGGAATCTGAAGCGGTTTTGTTTTTACATCACACAGTCACAAGCTTCTTCAACCTTTCAGGCTTTCCTCTGCAGGTAGGAATGATGTGTAAAGGTATAAATCAAACTAATGTCTCAATCTGAATACTCTATGTTTCCATGCATGCACACAAACACAGTCAGTGTACAGCTGGAAATATGTGAATATTTTTCCTCATTTTCTTTTTTCACTTGAAGCTGTTAAGTTCATTGTGCACTAAGGTTCTTCATTAAATGAGAAAGTACTAAGTACTAAGATGTACTTCATTTGTCAAGTATTTAATTCACACAGTAGTATATAAGATAGGCTTTACCATGTGGCTATTTCATAGAGACTATTCATTTATTGTATTATCAGAAAACATGCTATATCGTGATATGTATTGTTATCAAGATGGATGGAGGTTAGTCCAGTGAGTTAGACTTGACAGATTTAGGCATCTGTTGATGTCAGTTTTGATTACTAAGGATGTAACTAAGCGATGTTGTTCAGAACCGGTTTGATTTCAATACCACAAAGTTAAATGTGAAATGTATCCTGCTATCTAATCCTGTGTCTCTTGTTGTGCTGCAGTAAGTTAACAGATGATGAATGATGTGTATTGCTGTAACACTGGTGTCAGTCCTGCCAGAAGACATCTTGCCTCAGGGTTCTGTGTTGGTCAGTGTTTTGTTCAATACATGTAAAAGTTTAACATTATTTTCCACTGCTTCAGAATTCAGTTGTCGTCTAATCCAGATCTTCCTTTGGGGGAATTGGGGCTAAAGTCAGTGCCATGAAACCATGACATGATTGATAAAAAATGCAGCCCGAGAGAATCTTTCCCCTCCTTTTTTTCTTTGTATTAATCTTTTCAATTGTCTCTATAAGCTACCAAATCATTTCAAAACCGATAAAAAACACATCAACCCTGGAAGAAATCTCCCACTTATATCCTCACAAATCATGCGAGGCAGTAATTTCATTCATCCATGGCTATTTGGCAACTCAACAAAAAAATATAAAACGAACCAACACTATATATGCCAGTTGCTTAGCATGTTATGAGCTTTCATGGTCAGTTTTCATTCTTTCCGATCCTGCAACAAGGCAGTCCTCTTTATTTCCTCACTTCCAGCCCTCCAGTCATCTGTACATCCACACATGAAGCTAGCCAGGCAGTCATCCATCCAGTACACAGCAGACTGTCCCTGAGGAGCTAGCCTGCTTTCGGCTGCTCAAGGCAGGTCTGCAGTGGAGAGTAAAAAAGCAGAGAGACTGGACTGCAGAACATGGGGCTGGGCTGGAACTGAAGATAAAAAGGACTGAGGCATGACTGTAAATGGAACGCAAACGCACGGAAAACTCTCAAAAGACTCAAAAGGTAATGTTTAAAGCAAAAAACCCGTCAACAGCAACCGCGGATGGCACTTCACGTCGACTACAGCCAAAGCAGAGATGTTGCAAATTCAGTGTACAGTTTTCTATCAAAAGGAAAATGCAATGAGCAACAAACTAAGAAATGCAGCAGCAACAGAGATGCTCACAGAAGTCAACGGATAAATAACTGAACAAAGTATTTTGAGGAAAGTTGTACAGTTGGCAAGGAATGTCGAAAAAGGTTTAGAAACAGGCAAAAGCCACAGAAAGTGAACAGTGTGCGTACAAAAAAAAAAAAAAACAAAGGAAGAAGAGAGTTTGATGCACGTGAAGGAGACAGTGAGTGCAACGTCAAGCAGCCTACAAACACAGCCGAGCTCTCAGCAGCAAGCCTCTCCTAAGATGACTTGGCTTGCATTTGAAGAGCTCCCCGGCTGCTGAAAAATTCATAAATCTGAATTGATAAAACATTGATGATTTCGGTTCAACTTTTCCTTCCTTTTGCGAGGAGATAAGCTGACTGTAAACATTAAAAAAAACCCCTGTAATCTCTATCCTGTAGGTTAATGGCGCGGCGTGATGGGTCACGCATGTAATGAGGCCGGACAAAGATATCCTGAGAGGGCACGCTCAGCTCGCGTGGGCTTCAACGAGAGCTGACAACTCTCTATCACCAGCCATCACACTGAGTGCAGTTTGATTACAGTAAATAGGGATAAAACTCGGAGAAATAAAGCTCATCCATCTGTGGGAGAGTCATCTGCTGTCACTTAAAAGAACAATAACGGAGAGCCCCGACGCACAATCCACCCAGAGGAATATTAGATATTGGTGAGAGTAATGAACTTCCCTTTTGATTTCCTCCAGGGGCACCGACATTTGCATGTTGTATCTCTACTCTCGAACACCAAACGCATGCACAGCGAGGCTCTAAAGCCAGTGTGTGTGTCGTATGAAATGAGATTAGCACCATAAAAGATGGTACTTGAATGGATTGAATTTTGATTTGTCGAGCTCATTTTGAGCTAAACATTTTTTTATTTTAAAGGATAAATTTAATTAAAATAAGCAACTGAAAAATGCAATGGAATTAAAGCCAAAATCATAATTATTGTATTTAAGAGGAATCGTTCGACATTTTGGGAAATGCTTTCTTTCCAACCATGGGTCAAGAATATTGATCGTGGAGTCGAGACGAAGCACAGGGAAACAGCTCGCCTGTGATCAAAGCGAAAAAATATGCCTCTCTGAAGTTTGGTAATAAGTAAATCCAACCTGTAATTCTAATATCACAAATGAATGTCTAAACTATTTTTAGCACTGTGCCCGACTTTAGCACATCTCAGTAATGTGTTTTGTAGGACTTCTGCGCAAAGACAGACTTTGACTACGCTTTGCCTAACAAAGCACGTCATGTCTTCAGTGTAAACTACTTTAGTAAACCATTTTTTTATTAAAAAACATGAACGATTGAGGAACCGCTTTAAGCCACCAAAACATATGCCTCTGAATGATTATCATGCCCCATACATTTCAGCCCTCGCTAGTTTTACAGTCTGTCTGCCTACGAGGGAGCAGAATGACTGCATAACAAGCTCGCAGAGAAAGCCATTAGGAGTCAGCTTATAATGTTGTTATGGCTAGCATGTTCGCAAAAAACAGACAGTCCATACAATAAACAAAGAAACATTAGCATCAGCAATACACGTAGGAGTGTTTCTGTCCACCAATATTTGCTCTCCAAGTCCAAGTAGCACCACAGGGTGTATTGTAGAACTAAAAATGAAGCCTAGTCCCCCAAAAAATTACGTTCCCATACAACAAAATTGCATTGCCAATTCCATTTTAAGGGAAACTTATTTTTTACTCCTGGATTGCGTTTGTTTTGACTGATGAGTACATTTGTTTCACTCCAAACGTGATTGAGAATGCAGTTTAGTTCTACGGGATAATAATGTTGTAGGAGACAGGGTTGAACAATTACAGCCATAGGTTTTGCTATTATTTGCAGTAAGCTGTGTATGTCTCCTAGCATTGTGAGCAAGCCACACATTTTCATAAATGTTTCGTCTTGGTAGCAGTGGTTGTTGATTGTAACCATGGAAACACGGTTCTTATTTTTTAGGTAAAATTTGTCTGTCTATATTTCTCTGTCTACCTCATATAAGATGTAAACAATTAGCCAACTCATTAAACCCATCGACTATACTGTATCTAACAGTAGCAGGTCTCGTGGCGTCAATTTTCTAACTGAAAGATGGCAACTCAACAATGCACAAAAGAAGGTATAAAAAGAAAAGTACAATCTTAATACGTCACTTTTTATGAAATCCTAAATTACAGTCAATTACAGCTGAAAACAAGTCAAATTCAATAAATAATAAATTTCTAAAGTCATTTATTTAAAAAGAAAGCCTTTTTAAATTCTGAGAATTTCATATAAACTCAAGTAATTCAAATTTATGCTGCACAACTACAGTCCCAGTGGGCACTAATCTATTTCCATACTGTGAGGGTTTGTGTCTGTGTATGTGTCTGTGTGTATGTGTGCGTGTGTGTGTGTGTTTGTGCGTGTGTGTGCGTGTGGTTAACAACTCTCCAGGCTGAGATCCTATCCATAATCTGCTCCACCCCCCACAGCCCAACACAGTCTTTCTCTGCTGTAGGCAGGTTTTTAACACCACAGCTGGCAGTATGTACAGACACACACACACACACACACACACACACACACACACACACACACACACACACACACATAAATATATATATACAAAGAACACAAACCTTCACGGGGGAAATAGGTGGAATTGAGATGTGAGCTAATTTAATGGAGCTCTGAGTGCTTTGCGGTGCCGTATCAGTATCTGTCAGGCCTCGGGTAGGCCCACTGCTGGGACTGTGGCTCACTCTGAGGGACCACGCAACTGTACAGCTGGGGCCCCCGCAGAGATCCAGGAGAGCTTGAACAGAGAGCTACCCCCCATCACAACTCAGCCAAGCTTAATTACCTCCTCTCTCTCTCTCGCCTCATATCGCTGCGCCTGACGAACAGCCGATCGCTGGATCCGAGAGTGGGACGGCACCAGCCAGCAGGCTCGCCAGGCAGCCAGCAAGCCTCCATCCTGTCATCAGCGCTGCTAACACAGCTATTTATCTAAATTAGCCATGCTCTGCATACTTGAAAAATATGATGTCGGGATAAGGATAACGGTGTCCATTAGTACTGTCCTCCTTATATTTGTGATCAATCATGCCCCGAGAGCTCTAAACTAGTATGTTGTTAAATGTCGAATAAAGCAACAAATCGTCAAATAACCTCATCATCACGCAGTCATGTTTCTGACAGGCTCCTTTATCATTCTCTCACAGCCACAAGCTGACAGCCACAGCCACATAGTTTACCTCCGCATGAGCCCTGCTGCATTTCGTTCTCCTTTCAAAAGGTAAAAAAAAAAAAAAACGATTGCAGTGGAGCAAACAAGGGATGCAGCGTGGGCAGCATGCAGAGCAGGGCTGGAAGATAAGATCAGCACAGGACATACAGGGAGAGAAAATACAGCCAAAGGTCACCCAAAGGCGCCCTGGTTCTTTCTCAGAAAACATCTCTGTCACAGCCCAGTAGCTCCACAGCAAAGACCTGCAACGATCATATATTACATGTACCTGTGTTAAATGTGATGTTGGCGTGTACACATTAAACCCGTTGCTTCGGGGCCAGGATATGAGAACGGCCAAGATTCAGAAATCACAACTTTTTCTGCCCTTTGTCAGAGCTGTAATAAATGTCATTCCTCCTTGGCAATGTTCCAATCATGTAGCTGCTTCACAGTAAAGGAGAAAAAAAATGTGAAAAACAATAACATGAGGAAGGAAAGAGGCGCCGCTGGAAGGCTTTCACTGTGACGCAGCTGCAGTCCCAGGATGTAGTCAGATGTGTTAGAGTAGCTCTAAATGCTACCCTGTTGCTTGATAAAAAACGTTAAAGTAACTTTTTGTTACCAGACCAGAGTGGGGTACTGTTAAGAACATACAGTATCTCCATGCAGGAGTAAAATATTACTTTTTACATCACCCAAAATCATTATGGGAATTGTGAAGCCAAAACTCAGAACAAAATTAATCCCAAATGGAAAAAAAAAAAAAAATACTATTATTTTCTAATAGTCCTGAGGACGTTTTCATTATTTTTTAAAATAATCAATACATTTTTTGAAAATAGTAAAAATAAAAATTTCAAACAGTTTACAATTAAAAGAAAAAAAAAGGCTGTCACGACAAACAATGCTTTGGTACCAAGTCAGAGATAAAATTCTGAAAATGTGACTGTACTCATCAGGACTCGAGACTAATGGTTTCCCGTCCTCATAGGAAATGTGTTTAGGATGAACAGAGATCTTCCCCGGGACACATCGAGGTTGGGTATCGACAATTGTGAAATTTCAGTGGTATTGGAATCAAATTAATTTCTGGTAACGTGATATGCCTAGTCACAAGTTTTGAATTTCTACTATTTTCTAGCACACAAACATGGAATATCATTTTGGAACATAAACAGGTGTCAAAGAAGCTCGACTAACTCTGGATTATTGGATATGCAGAATATTGGTTTTGTTTATCAGTATTATTTCAATACACTATTTTGTGCTGAAAACGCATCTTTTTGGAGTCCAATTTGCAGCACGCCGAGCATTAAACAAAGTCAAACTATGCACTGAACTCTTCTCTTTTAAATCACATCTCATACTGCCGTCAGACCATAGAGGGAACAGTATTGTGCAGCCCTACTTGCTGCTGTGTCAGTATCTGAAAACATTACAATAATACTTCTCGAAAAGAAAAAAAAAAAAAAAAAAAAAGGACAGAAACGGCAAAACAAACAACACAAACAGTTCCCTCCCTCTCTTATCTGAGCAAATGGGGCATCAATTCAAACACGGGCAAAGCAGAAAGGAGGCAACTCATCAAACACAGGCGACTGGAAATGCAAACTAGCTGCTGCGTGTGGAACAATATCTCTATGGGTACTCTCAACATGTGTCTGCGACAGATTATTCACACGGGACTCCGTTTGGAGAGGAAGCTACCGGGTTTACTGACTCCGACTGTGTTCGGGTTGATTATGAAGTCAGAAGCGATGAATTATTAAAACAAATGGCACTCCAGATGTTTCCCCTGTCTTCTTGACAAACGCTACCCTCTTTCAAGCATGGAGATGCGGGCTGAGCAATAACACGAGCTTGAAAAATCTCTGTGGCCTTCCTCCCTGGGTGTGTGAGAGTGCGGTGCGGTTTCCTTTCTCGGGAGGTACTGTCACTGAGACACATTATCAGCCCTAAGTCATTTGCCATTGTAAAGTTAAAGCTTTAGTGTTAATACACTGCTGGTGTGAGGCTGACAGGTAATACGTAACCTGTTCATAGTAAAGTTATGCTGTTATACCTTATTAGGCTCCATTCAGGCGGGTTTAATGTTCCGGGGGAGGCTGGGTAGTAAAACTTTGCTCGAGTGCTGAAAGAATTAGTTAGGGCTGCGATATTAGAGGGAATGATAATAACAAATAATAAAAATGGTAATGGTGTTATTTTTGCAAGGATTTGTACCAACAAAAGCGTGTTTTCTTAAGTCTGTAGAATATGACGTGTAGGCCGGGACATGTATCTGCAGAGCCACAATATTTAATTTTAAAAAGCTATTTTGACACACATTTCGCCTTTAAGGAATATTGCGCCCTTCTGTGATTTAAAAATTGCAGTTGGCCAAATTTCAATTAATTGTAAAGTCCGTAGAATTAGTTGATTAATCATTAGCTGATCAAAGGAAATCTAGGATACTTGATTGATAGTCAGTTTCTGAGAGAAAATGTCAAATATTTCTCAAACATCACGGTTCATTTTGCATCGTGGTTTTCTACGTCTTTATCTTCTTTCTTTTAACTGGTTACTTCTAACGTGGATGAATAAAATCCTATCTTACATCTTTGTCAAATTGGTTAAAGTTGGGCTTTGAACAGTTGTTTGGACAAAAACCAGCATTTGGAAAATGTCCCCGTGTGATAAAGATTTGTTCTATGTGCGCTAAAGATCCTTATGTTATTAATAAATCTTGACTGGAGAAGACCTCTGACCCCTTGTTTTCAGATTTACCAAAAAAAAGAAATGTGTGACCGCTGTCACATGCAACTTATCGTTTATTTATTTACATTATTGTCATTTTTATTAAATTATGTTTGTTTTATTTGTTTTTAATCAATTATTTTTGATAGATCTTTGCAAATATTTCAGAAAAGGACTGTTGTCTCTGAGGTGATATTCTTAAATACATCTTGTTTATGCACTAGCATCCATGATTAGCCAAAAGCTTGTCTGCTTTGTCATTGTCCCATAGAACTCCAAGGGCACACCACGCTGATGAAACCAAGAGGAAATGCAGGCCATAATCTGCACCAAAACATTTCAAACTGTAATTACTAGTGCAGATGGAGAAAAATCCCTCACATATGCCGTCTAAAAATATTTTTAAATCCCTGAGAAGCGCACGCAATTTGAAATCACCTGATTTAAAGAAATATGGACTTCCAGCTTATCTGGTTATTGGTTACTGGTTGCTTATCTAGATGAGATGCAAGCAATCACGCCTCGTGCCTATGATGACTTTTGGAGATAGAAGGAAACCAGAAAACCTGCTACCAGAATCTTAGAGAATGTTTGCATTAGGGATCTCACGAGAACCAATACTTCGGTAGCAAGTCGATGCCAAATTCTGAAAACGGGACGGTACTCGTTTTCCACAGTACCACAGGTACCGTAGTGCCGGAAAGTATGGTCAGGGCTCGAGGCTAATGGCGTCCCGACGTCCCATGGACGACTGAAAATGTGTTTGGACACACCCTATTTTTATCCTGATAATGCTACATTGTGAACAACAAATCAGTGTTGAAAAATAGTTAACGTCAGCTGTTACCAGTCGGTGGAGTGAGGTTCTATAGAGTTGCACTATGGTGCGTTCAGGCTCTATTCGGTTAAAACGAAAATTAGGCGAAGGCAAATTATCATGATGTGTTCAAATGTAGTCTTGTAAAATGCAGTTTTTGGTGAGAAACTTGAATAAATACAGTTTTCACAGCAATATTAAATAAATATTAGAGGGAATTATGAACCGTTAAACTCCTTGACGAAAACCGGTATGCAAACGGTAATAAAGGAGTGTATGTTGAAGTACATGGGATTTGTTTTTTCCTTTTGTAGTTTTTTTTACCATATTATCGCATTGGTATCGAAAATCATGGAATTCCACTGGTATTGGTATGGACTACTAACATCTCTAGTCTGCATTCACATGCTATAGAGTAAAAAAAACAAACGACTCACATTCATTCTCACCACAAAGGTTTGTAAATTATGTCAATTACAAGATGAGCATATACCTCGTACATATTTATACTTATTGGCTGCTTGAGGAGAAAAACAACAAGCCAAATTCATTCAGCCACAGGACTGAATAAGCCTCCTCCGTTTCCATCAAAGCCCCTCTTACTTTCCAGCTCTCTGTCTTGCCTCAGAGACACAACTGTAAGATATGAAAAGCTTGCAGTCAAGAAGAGCAGCAGCATCTCTAACTGTGCTTTGCTATGCCTCCTTCTTCTCTAACCCTGACTAAAACAAAATGACGGCTCGCCTTGTGATGCAGTCAGCGCTCACATTTATTTTTATTTTTTAAATCCAGCGTCCTTTGATCCTTAACAGGAGATTTTATTTGTCTTCTGTTTGCTCTTTCCAAGGGCTGAAGCTTTAAAGCAGGTACAGTACAGTATCCATGCTGTAATGAACAGCCAAATGATGTTGGTTCTGACCAGCAAATGAAGTCTCAGACCTTCTTTCACACAACAAGAAACAGCAAAACACTTTGTCCTCCACAAGTGATGCACAGACAGACTGAAAGCACTCAGCAGCCAAATGCACCATCTTCCAGATGCCGTCCAAACCAGGAGTCCAACGCTTTCGATGTAATACATTTTGACAAAAAAAATTACAGTTACTGTGCCAAAATGTATCATCCCCCCAACTTCCATTCAAGTAACACCAATCATGTCTGAGATTCTCTGAGCTACAGATTTGGAACTTTAATTACAGATTGTAAAACCAAATATCCGAAATGCTGGAAAAACCTTTTATTTTATTGTAATCTAATTAAATCTATGGTATGATTCAGTTTTCAGATTTTTCAATATGCTGTGTCCCAGAATGAAAACAATGTTCTTGCTGATGTTTTGAAATGAATAAAGTTTAGTTCAAAGAGAATATGTTGAATGAATATGAATGAATTCAGAATTAAACCAACTTCCTTCTTGGAAACTAAGAATGCTTCTTCGTGGATTGCTGACATTGGAGGATACTAATATATCCAAGATTAGCAGATGCATGTCCATATTCATATTTAGCCACACATAACTTCATAGCTAGCATCTGTTCAGCATCTACTTGACCTGCGGGACATTCAGGTTTGTTTAGCATTTGTCTCGCAAATGGTTTTCCAAGAAAATGACACGAGTGCAAGATTGCTGAGCAAACTAGACAGAAACCCCGATTGTACTGACTACAGTCGCAATACTGGAGGCTAATTGGTTGACAGCAGCTCCTCAAATGAAGTAAACCTGCTGAGTGAAGACTTTTCCGCAGCTGCAAAGTGGCCTAACTGCAAACTGCTGGCAGAAAAAGATGGCAGGGGTGAGTGAGGCACTGAAATGCTATACTTAAAGACCGAGTGAAGGACTTAGAGGGATTTATTGACACAAATGGTATAATCATTCATAACTATGTTTTTTCTTAGCGTATAATCACCTAAAACTAAGACGTTTTTGTTAGCTGAGAATGAGCCCTTCATGTCTAGATAGGGAGCGGCTCTTCTTCCACGGTGTCCATTTTTTCTACAGTAGCCCAGAACGGACAAACCAAACACTGGCTCTAGAGACTGCCTTTTATGTTTTCACTTGTCCTTTAAGTAAAAGTTGGGAAACCACAGTAAAAACACTTTTACAAGTCAAAGTCTTGACTCCGTCAAACAAACAAACGAACAAATATGATGTTGCACTGACCTCTACCTAAGTAATAATGACTGACATACGTCAAGAGCCCATCAAAGAATCTGTATCAGGGTCGATCCAGACATATTTTATTGCATCAGTATCAGCTAAAATAAAGCAGATCTGTTATTTTTCTCTTTTTTTGTTCACCTCAGCCTACTAGTGCTGCAGTGCTGCGCTCCTTTAATAGCCTTAAGAGCAGGCATGCCGCTGCATATCCAAGTGAAAGTTGGAGTGTGTGAATGTGAAAATGATTCGGTCGCACTGGTAAAAGAGGAAGTTCAGACACACAGGTTGGCAAACAAGGCTGATTTGCTAAACTTTGACACTAAAGAATCGGTTCTCTCTCCTCTCTCTGTTTTATGAGCAAAATAGTTTGGAACATGCCATGGAGAAGCGGCTTATGCTGCAGGAGCGTATTGAGAAATGTCTATGGATATATTGATCCTCTGCTGTGAAAATGTGTCATCACTGGAATCCATTGTAACTGCCATGAATTCAATCCGACCACAGCCTCTGGCTTCCGTGAGGGAGCAAACCTTATAAAGACCTCATGAAATGGGGACCTGAACTTTGTTGAATAACATTACTTCACTGAAAACAGTTAAATTCATGCTGCACTGGTAGGCATCATTTAAACTAATACATCTACTACAACACAAACACTCAAAACATGCTTCTCTCTATAAGTCATATCCCATTGGTTAATGCATGTCATCATGTTTCAACAGGATCCTCTTTGACATTAAGGAAGTAAACCATTTTATATTTCATGGGACATGAATGGCACCTTTCAAGCCTACAGGGGGTTTGTGCTTGAAAATCAAAATAGATTTGGCGAGGCAAACAAGTACAGAATGTCCACAAATGCAAAAGAAATTCCACTTCACATGTCTGAAGGATAGATTAAACATTTAACACTCATTTACATTATAAAACATAAAGTCCATTGAAAACCAAATGAGTTCTTCTAATAGTGCTTCA
>CALSCE010009344.1:11966086-11977372 GCA_943593645.1 Bovichtus variegatus | reverse complement strand
ATTATCAAAGTTATTTTATAGATCGGACAGTGGCAAAAAAAAAAAAAGGCTGCCTTGCTGTTGGCTGCGATTTGTATAGGTTATCTCAAAGACAGTGGTTACTTTCAGGGTAGGATATTAGGTAGTAGGAAAGGGTATCTAGAAAATATGAGGCGAAAGCAGAAAATCTTCTAGTTTGCTCTGCATGTCCTTATGTGTGGTCTGTGAGATTATGCGTTGCATGTTAGTAATATATATATATATATATATATATATATATGTATGAGTATATATATATATATATATATATATATGTGTATATATACACATACATATACATATTTTATTATTATTATATTATTATATATTTAAAACATTTTGAAATCTTCCTAGCTTTTATATATCAACGTAATATTAATATTTGTTTTGTTTACGGTCAGGTAATTATTTTTTCTGCACAGCACATACATGCATTTCAAAGGCTGTTTCTTAGCAATGGGATTCATGGGTAAAGTAATAATTGAAAACACACAACAGTGCAACAGCACTCAAATGTACAAAATTCCATCAATGTTGTTTCGCTTTGTTGGTAATGAAGTTGCGCCTGCTAGTATGGAATGCATCTCCAACATCATATCCAAGTGGTACCAAAATGTCATTAGCTTTAATTAGTCGTAACAGAACAAATTCCAATTCCAATCTATGATAAGGTTATAAAGCCACCGGAGTGAAAGTGAATGCAATTACAGTGTGACTATGATAGCATCAAAACAAAGACAATGGCTCCAGGCAGGACAAAGCACGCCTAATTATATCAGGATTCTGATGGAGATAGGAAGGAAGTGAAGGCTCATTCTTGCACCTTCCACAAACAGTTTGAGGCAGCGATAAATAGACAGAGTTTAATTGCTCCACACTGAGGTTACTGTGCCAGTTTCCAGCCATGCAGCCGAGGATTTAAAGATGAGCATGTCTTATTGTAGATGACATTTCTCTGTGTGTGATAATGAGCCAGACTTTAGAGAGAGCTTTGAGTGTATGATAATGCCCGATTGCAACTATTTTTCAGACGGACAATGCAAACATCCATTGTTCATAAGAGCACAAAAGCAGCACAGTTTTCTGCTGTCTAGCTCATAAAAATAGAATAGAGGATAAAAAAGAAGCCAGCAATGCAGCCTCCTTCTATGCAATAAACTCTGTAGGGAGTTACAATATGTGGTGTTATTATTAAAGCAGTAATTATTTACTATGCATGTGTATAGTGTTTGTGTGTGCTGCACACCAGGATAAACTCAAAACTACAAAAACCTTTTACAGGGATTTGAACTAATCTTAAAACCAAGGTCCATTGAGAGATTTTTAAGGTCTGGAAATATGTGCTGAATCCCAAGACCTATAATTGAAAAATCATATAATTATACACTTTATTTATAGTACCTTTCATTATAGTACATGTCATGTTACAGAGGTTATAATTCAATATATTGCGATACTGTACTGTACTGTGTCAAAAAAAAAACTAAGAGACTAGAGTGTAGACTAAGAGTCCACAGCCACAATAGTGAAGATTAGTGTAAAGTGAAAAGCACTGAACACAAAAGGTCATTCATTCTGCATGTATTTGGTCATAAATCAAAGTGTTAGAGAAATTGAAAATGTGACATGATGAAGGTGCTAGAGGCCGTACAGACCATGAATGCCTGCGTGTTGAGGCATGTCACTCTGAAATGCAAATGTGAACCTGTTGTGAGGGGATCACCAAAGTCATTAGCATGCATCCACAGACATAATTTTGAGGCAATCCTTCCAATAGTTGTTGAGACATTTCAGTCTGATTGACCAACATTGCCATCTGTACAGCCATAATGGCAGAATTTCACATAATAAAACAGCAGCGGTGTAGTTTAATGTAGCCCATATTTATGTATTTTTTTCGGACTTTGGAGACTCATAGTTTTAGTGGTAAAAAACTGGGGACACTGAGCTGAGTAGGCAGAAAGCAACACATTGACTGCGGCAATTTCTCTACAAACAAAAAAACCTCAACAGATGGTAATAGAGAATTTCACCGTTTGGGTCCAAAAACTGCAGAAGTCAGCTTCACTGTAGTGCTTCAATGCCAGAAATTGATTATTTGCAGTAAATCCCCACTATTGATCCTGGTCCCAGGAGACTGTGATATGCCGGACCATTTATATAGATTTTAGTTCTGGGTGTGCCAGATGAGATCATGTTTCTCACATCAAACTGAAAGCACTTGTGTCTGGCCATTGTTCCTCTATGCTGCCTTTAATTTGACAGCAGGGGGGCAATAGAGACACGTCTGTCCCTTTAAAAGATATCGCCCTCATGTACGATGAATAATTCAGATGGAATAATTCCGCCGAGGTTCCTGTGAGGTAGGACCAGTGTCTCGCCTCCTCCAGCAGTAGGACAGCCAGGAAGCTCATACATAAAAGATGAAAGGTTTGATAGCCTTCATTGGATTCAGCGGCTGGGACTGTACGCAGTAGACTTAACAGTCGTAGCCTGGCTTAGCTCGCAGCTTGTGAACTGCCCACAGCCTCTCGGGCCTGCCTGCATGGGGCTTTCTCTGTAATATCTTTGACATATGCAACCCAACTCTGCTCTGCAGTCAGAGGTGGGGGTATAAATAGCAACAAAATGGATGCAGGAGAGAATGATACCACACTGAAACCTCTCAGATTCTAGCCATTTCACTCCAAACCTGCAGGAATGGTGCAGCCTGGGATGAAAACAGTGTACTTGTTTAGGTCACATTGTGCTGCTGCTGTATTTGTGTTTATCAAGATTTCTAAATGTGTGCCATCACCTATTAAAACCACCACCTACTGTCAAATTTCTCTGCAGCATCTGCAATTGTGAGCTAAATTCGGCTCTTTAATTTGCCATTTCTCTTTTCCATTTTGTTACACGCCGCTTAGTCTCATCTCCACCATGAGAGAGCAGACAGATTTCTCCGAGTGGAGCCAAACCTTCTGCCTGCCCAATTGCCTGACACGAACATGATAACATTTCACCGGCGCACATCAAAGATATAAAGGCATATTTTGACTTTCTAAAACAGGAGTAACATGCACAGAGCTGATATGCTGAGAGGAAAGGAAGCCTGCAGTGAGACATGGATTTATCGGCCCATGTTGTAAACCTTCTGCCCTTCTTGGTTACCCCAAGGGTAAATCTGCAGTACTAAAAAGACATAAAGGCTAAATATTTTGGTTCAAGACATTTGTCTTTTGATTAGCTGTCAAGAAACTATCTGTGGAGAGACCAATATAACTAGCAATCAATTCAATCATGAACTCCATCACTATGGGAGAGTCGATGGATTTAATCCCTGTAGGTAGCAAAGTGGGCCACTGAGTGTTCACATTGATTTATATACAGTAGCTGTGGGTTGACAAGAAATCTGTCAGCAGAGTATTTGATAGAGGTTAAAACACTACTTAATATGTTAAACTGGTAGTGAAATGGAAGTCATATAGTTGCATATATGATGCAACAAAATAACTAAGAGGTGCAAGGCATAAAGCTGCATCTGCTGCAACGGTTAATGTGTTTATTATTTGGATTCCAGGTTGGATTTTCTAGCAAAAATAGCATGTCAATGAAATAATGTTTAGCAGCTGATTAAAAGCATTAGATGATGAATCTTTTCACAGAGCAGAACTGGAATGCAGAGCCAGGCCAAGCTTTTAGGGGAAGAAATTCATTCAACTCTACCTCCAACCAACACCAGGTCTACACGACACCTTCCAAAGCATTCAATCACCATAGAGCAGAAGTCACCTAAACACTAGGAAGGCTGGTTCACACCTTAAGGTCCGGTTGGTACATTGATTCAATTTTCAAACTGGTCTAGTTTGCGTTCACAAAAGGCAAAACTCAAACAGTCCACACAAGCAAAAACAAAAGTACTTTTCAACTAAAGTCATGCTGTGGAAAATATCATTCGATTTGCAACTGGCTAGTTTGCAACTGGCTAGCAACTGGCTAGTTAGCTAGCTAGCTTGCTAATTCCACCGTGCTTTGACACTGGTTACAGAACATCAGCCGAACAGCGGGCTGGTGGTCAGTCCAAACAAACCTAACTCCCCGCCGCAAGTAGACTACGGAGCTGACTGACAACCTCTCCGGTGAACTAGTCTCCCAATGATGAGGAGTGAGGATGATGGACCGCGGGGTGCGCTAGCTAGCTAATTATTATCTCATTGTGGTTTTATAAACAGTACATTTATCAAATTCAGTAGTAGCAAACATGCTAATAGGATACTAGATCACCAGTGACTAAAACAGGAAAAGAAAACGTTTATTTTAAACCACTGAAATGACACATACAGTGAATGGTACTTCCTATGATTGGTTCGAATGGTGTTCACACCAGAAATTAACCACTTAAGAATTCAATTGATAGCGGTCCAAGACAACCCCTTCGACGTAGCATAGAGTGGCATCTCGTAATGCGAGCAACAAGCAGAAGCACAGAGTTGTTTACTACTCTGCTCCACAAGAGTAGTGAGGATCACATCCAGTGAAGATACAGGACTGCAAAGCCAGTCAGGCTTGCCAGCTCAGGTGTCACTGTTGTATTAAAACAGCTTCAACAGTGCCTACCGCAAGGTAAAAAAAAGACAACAAAGCTATTCTGTACCCGTAAAACACTATATGCTAGAGGGGATTATCTTCTTCCTCGTGTGGAATACGGGTACTACATCAGAAAACAATTGTCCAGTTGGAGCCGAGTATGCAAGTTAAATGCTTAAGGCAACATATCCACAGAGCTACAGCTTCATGTCAGGCCAGAGACTGCCTACTACATTGGGTTTGTGTGTTTAAATTCAAAATAATTGACATGCAGAGGCTTTCTTTAGTAAATATCTATGACAGACGGTCGATCTAAGCCGGCTCTGACCACCGATTTGAGGAATTCATTCTTCTCCACCTTCTGGATGAAGATACAGGTCCCCCAGGGTAAACATACAATAGCTTTACATTTTCCTTTGTTCCAAGTGCAATAAATGTGCTTGATTTCCATTGAAACTTGGCTCGACTGCACTGCTCAGCAGCACTAGCATAGCTACCAATAGAATGGTTTGATACCTTCAATGGAATACATCCTTGTGGTTAAGGTGGTATGCGCCTTAACTAGTAGGCTACCAGGGCACCATAATTTACTAATTTCTGACCCTCTGGTGGCCAGTTATTGTTGTGTTGTGCAAGAACTGCCTAATCCTATCTTCCACGTCCTCAGGACGTATATATGAGTGAGATGTAGATTTTCACATTAGTCTGTTGAGACATCTAGCCGACAGATACACACGCAGACAGTGGCGGCAACAACGTTTTGTTTTTTTAACCTGTTGATCAAGTGTTAGCATGGAGAATTTATAAGCCAATTAGCGATGAATTATTGGATTAATACCGTGATAAAATAGCCCTTTAACACATAAAAGCCAGGAACAGTAAGCCGTTTGAAACACACAGCATCTGGTGAGGCATCAGATCAGAGTTTTAACCACACGCTCCCTGATAGTTGGGAGATAACAGAGACGAAAACATACACCATTACAGATAATTAGTGGCTCTTTTATTCAGTGTATTATAAGACAGTAATCACCGTAATCAGCAGTAACTCCTTGCCCTGCCTCAATTCAGGCTTACAAACTTCAGGGAATTATTTTTCCCATCTGCAATTAGGGACCATCATTATTACAATTTGACATCATTAAAAAACACCTCTGAAGTCTACACTGATGTATTGTTACGAGGAATTTTCATCTGCATGTATCACTTTTCTTCGAAAAAGGAGTCAACAACAAAGTTCTACCTTGGATGCCGTCATGTGATTTAGAGTTTTGGTGTACACTCTTCCTCAACATGCTTCATCTATTTATATTTCATGTTAAAATGTCCTACTGCATTATGCTCAGATTGCCTTTGATAACTGCGAGGGACGTGGTGAGAACCTGTTGCAGTTACCTCTGGGTTTTATGTGCAAGTAAAGAGATTGATTGCCTGGAGAAGAAGTGAGGATTGCCTCTGGCTCAAAATTTGGTTTTAATCTTTGTTTCCTTTTCTATGTTTGACTTATTTCCTGTATGATTATAAGGGACTGACAACAAAACCTAATGGTTACTGTTGATGTTTTAGTTCAACTTTATTTAGAAGGAACGATTTCTTCCATTGTAGCTGCACTGGAAAATAAAAATTGCATTTTTCAATTGTTAAAATGTTTAGTATGAATTTTCTTTTTTCTTTTTTTTTTTTACTAACCAAGGAAGTGATGAGCCAAATAGCAGATAGCATACAGGTGATATTCCGTATTTTTTTTATAGATTACATGAATACATTTTGTACGTGTCGCCAAACATGATATAACTTGATCCTTTGTGCCATAGAGCTCCATTATTGAACACCCACACTGTAATTTATTCTGACTCAATCTCACATACACCATCCTGCTTCTGTAAATACTCAACAGGCCCAGACTGTCCATCTGGAGCAAACGGGAAAATGGCTGGGGACCAGGCAAGTGTTAATAATGCTAAATGAAATGAGTAAATCCAAGAAAAAAACTCAGAACTACAGACCCCACCTGCTTTTAACCTGATGTTATAATCTCTGCCTGTCATCACAAGCGATTGGCAGCAGACATGTACTGTACGCATCAACACATTCAGTTAGTGTGTGAAGTGTGCAGGGCCCGAGCAGTGAAGAGAAAAGGTGGAGCTGTTGAGAGCACATTGAAAAGAGAAAAGCTTTGGTTTTAAATCGAACAAATCTCCTGCGAGTGCCACAGACCGGTATGGGGAGTTGGAAACTATTGAGAGATGGAAACATGGTTTTGGCCTTTTCATTGGGATTGGTTAATACAACAAAAATATAGAACACCAATATCCTTTAACGTGAAGCATGACTGAAAATTTACAAAACATGTATTTTCCATGTGACTAATAGGATTGACCTAGGCTCTTTGGCATTCACCCAGATAGAACTCATCTATAGCGGTGTTGGTAATAGAAATGTAAGAGTGTTCACATTATTTTGTCTACCTCCTGTAGTTCTGGTCAGGATTTTGGAGGGCAGAGTGGTAAGACAGCAGCTGGTTACTGTCTGTCCTCTGCTGTTAATAAAGTGCTGGCTGCACTGTAGGCCCTGCCTTGTAGGTTTAAGAAACATTCAATTTATTCCTTTCAACTGTGAGCAATTGCAGAAATTGAGTGATTTCAGAGTTGCCAGGATAGGTGACCTCTGAATTACCACTCTGCTCTGTGTGGCGTAATGGAAAAATCTGAAATGCTGCAGAATTTCCGGTCTTCAAATTTTGACAAAAAATCTACAGTGTAGCTTGTACGGTCACCAATTTGCATTGCGAGCTGAGGAGAGTGAAAGTAATGGTGTTTTGACTTTACGGATATTCATCCAGGTCATAGTTTTATTGATGGCAGCCCTGTAAATTCACAATTCAAATAACCAGGACTGAGACTTGAAAAGTGTGAACCCATGGCTTATAATTGGAATCAGAGCTAGATTAAACAAACTTGCCAGAGAAAACACACACGAATAAACATGTTATATCTTGTTTGTCTAATCAGTACAACAACCTACATGCAATAACAACAAGTTGTGGTTAACACATAAATCCTGGTAAAAAAGTGTTTTGACACTTTGGTCGTTGTACGGATTAAAGAAACAAGACATAACGTGTTAATTGGCAAGCTTGTCCTAGCTGTAGCTTCAAAAGACAGATACGAAAGTGAAAGCAATGTTGAACTATTCCTTTGATCGTTAGAATTAACGATAAATGTACACGTTCCCTCAAACTGCCCCAGTAACCTCAACATCGATGAATGATTTCCTAGATTGCCTGGGTGGCATTTGATAGATGATGCCGTTGCTTTCAACTGATTTTTGTAACTAAAGGGTACAAATGTGACAGCAATTAAAGAGCCAGAGTTCTTTACGTACACCCCTTCCTCTAACCTTGAGACCTACTTTTTGTTGCCACATAGCATTCTTGTCCGTTTTCCACCGTTTCTTTTCTTACAATGGATTTCTTCCTGAATGCTCACTGGGAAAAAAGCCCTCTCTAATTGTGAGGGACTGACATCTATAGTTGATGTTTTACATTGCTCACATTTTTTGCTACAATTAAACTCCATTGTAGTTTGCTGGACATATCGCTACGCTTTATATACTACACTCGGCCAGTTATTCACAGGGATAACAACAAATACAAAAGATGGACCCAGAAATTCAATATACATTAGCTATAGCTCTTTATTGGACAGTAGTGAGGTGTTTCAGTGTGGATTTCAGCTTTAAATGAGGTTGGAAAAAAAGTTTTGATTAGAATCGACAGGAAGGTCGATTAAACGTTAATTAAGAAGCACTTCAGTCCTAAAACCGAACTGCAGAGTTGCTATATGTTGGCCTAAAAGGCTGATAGGGGGCGTGGGTATGGATCTCAGGGATATCAGGATCAAGGGTGCATTTGTTGTTACCATTTAACTGTTTAACATTAATGATTTTGAGTAAGAGAGTCAATGAAGAACAGAGGGATCTATGGAAATGGTAATGGGAATTGAGGATTTTGAATCCTGTTCTAATGGTCACGCACATGTACACAGCCCAGCACACACAGTGAAAGTTAGACTCTGCATTTAACTCGTCCTAGTATTAAGAGCAGGATTAATTAGGGTCTATACTGACCAGACAGGTTTCACAGATAGCTGGGTCGTAACAGTGTTCAGAGAATTCAAATAACCAGTAAAGAAATAAATTATAATAGACTTTGGAGGTCTTTTTGGCTCTTATTTTAAACTGATTTGAAATTGTCAGGATTAATCTCGCATGAAGATATGATATGAGCAAATATTACTTGAAAACTGACGATTATATTTTGACTCTGGTCAGTTAGCCAAACCAAATGTCATTCAGCTTATGATTCATTACCTTCAAACTCAATAAAGGCCAACCAAATATTTTAAACTGTCCGTCATGAAACCCCTTCATAGTCATGTCAGTAAAATATCATTTATTGCAAATACTGTAGCTTAGAATTCAAAGGTATTTACACTCCTTACATTGTTGCGCTCCTGTGACGCTGTAATGCCCATGACACAACAGAAAATCTAATCGCTGACCAGAATGGAATCCAGGGACAGTCAGAGTATGTTCAAACAGAGAGGATAACTAGATACTGTTCGAAAAGAGGTCAACCCGACCACATCCAAAGAGAAAAAAGAACACCAAAAAGCAGGCGGCAGCATGATGTGCCACCAATTAACAAGAAATCGCAGTTGAAAAGGAAAGCAATACATGTTATTTTCTCCTACAATTTACATTTCACACTCAGGGAAACATTTTTCTCCTGTGACGAATAGGACGTAGCTCTTGATCAGAGCTGATTGCAAGCCTGCTTGGATCTACTCCAAGTATTGGACTTATTGACACACAGACCCAAGGCCAATACAAGGAGGCCGTTTCCTGACCCTGAATATAATTTGGACAGGGCCTGACTGAGGCCCTGAATTTTAGGCTGAATGCTTTGAGATAAACATCAGAGATCAAAAGGTCCATTCTCTCGGTATCAAGAATGGCTGCACCAAATGTCACAGTAATCCATCCAAGAGCAGTCTGCTGAGGAATACACTGTATGATTGAAGTGAAAGCCTCTGTTTGAAATGTGAGATATTTCACTCCGGACTAAACTGACAGAGCAACAGACCCAACATGTCCCCATAGTAGGATACCAAAATACAATCGGACTATCCCTGCTAAAAAAAATGTAGGCAACAACATTGGGTCAGGCTGCACAATTATTAGAATATCAAATCAGTGCAGTCCAGAGTAGAAGAGAAATATGCAACGGAGAGCAGACGGGCAAAAACGAAAATGCACTGAATTCAGGTGAAGAACGTTATTTTTTGTTTTGATGCAAAGAGTGGTACATTAGCAGAAATGTAGGAAGTGAAAGCAATACTCTGTTGACTTAAAAATGGAAATGCAATAACAAATGTTTTGTCTCTGAAATCAACGAATATTCGCGATAAACAATCTTGGTCTCAGTATTGATTCAAAATGATCGTGCTTTTCATTTTGGCCACAATCATGCAGCCCCAACATTGGGACAGAGTGGGTTCTGAGTAATGAGGTTGACAATCTGGGTTTCAATGTAGAATAAAAAGAACTAGGTCAGCCACCTTCTGGACAAACTAAACTGTATTCAATACATCACAGAAGTTCCCACAATGTAAAGCATTCGTGTTGATGACAAGCGCAAACCATAACAACAAATATATTAGCAATCATGTGAGCTTTGTTCCCCGTTATTTTTCATTCGCAAGGTGGCATCACACTCGTCCAGATAAGGACCTTTTAGTAGCCACTCCACTTGTCTGCCTTCGCTAAACCGGCTTTCATTGAGTGCACTGGTGCATTATTCTGGTGGAAATCTATTCCCTAAAGAAAAACCATCTGTTGTTTGTAAATGACTGGCTTACTGGGAGACTGGAGAGACTGGTCCCAGTGTCCATCCAAAGACACTGCCAGAGCCCTCTCTTTCTCTCTCTCAGTGCTATCGACACTAATTGGAACACCACATTGCCCTTTTTTTTTTTTTCCCCAAGCCATTTGACCAACATTACAATATGTTCCACTGCAATGTATGCAATCAAACAGATGCAATCTGATATATTGAGCCCAGTGCACACCATGATTACATAATAGCATACATAAATCATCTTGAATAATCACTGACCCAATCAGCCACTGAGGCTCAAGCACAGCTTCTACTAGACGGGTAAGCATGGACTGCTTGTTGTAACATATTAGAACATGATATTCTCTACTTTTTTTGCAACTGCAACTTTTAGCTGCTGCCGTGCTGTGGAACCATCTGGGTCACAGGGCCGTGAAAGCAGCACATGGGTGGGCGAAGTGCTAAATAGGTCGCATTACAAGCATCCTCTCCAACACTCACAGGTCCGGTTTTTCCCTCCTGGATTAGCCTCCTGTTTCCCACACTATCTGGCTGCTGCACCTCGGGCCTGAAAACCGTAGGGAGAGCAGCTAAGAGTGTGTGTATAAAGTAAAAAGTGAGGACTGTGTATCCCGTATGGCCTCCAGCACTGAATCTTGGACAGCTTCACATCGACAGAGTCGGCCAAGCTGCCCTGCCTTCATTCATACAGAGCCAGTGGCACATCGAGCCAAACACTCCAGAAAATAAAACCACACACACACACACACACACACACACACACACACACACACACACAC
>CALSCE010009344.1:11936837-11963736 GCA_943593645.1 Bovichtus variegatus | reverse complement strand
CCCCCCCCCCCCCCCCCCCCTCCGAGTTTAGACTTCGATTTCGGATTTCGGAGGTGAGAAAAAGGCTTTTCAAAAGGAAAGTCGGTGAGTGGAGGATATGTGAATTGTAATAGATAGGTAGGCTGCTCTCACTTGTCACAGTAGAGATTATTTCAAAGAATTTCAAGTCTCACGGGACGAATTAGCAACAGTGCAGCTGGCAAAGTAGAACAGATTGTATTAATGGAGATGGTGTAGCATGCAGGATAGAAGTTTTCTCTGTCTGAGGAGCATGTGTAATAGCTAAGACGGAAAAAAATGTGTCCTGCGTTTCCTCTTTTGCTTCACACAGTATCCCCCCCATCACTTCCTCCAGCTCCTGAATCGACCTCTTCCTCCCACCCCCTCCTCGCCTCAGAGTAGCCCTGGGATTTATAAGCACTGCTGCTCAAGTCCTCCGTCCTCTGGGGCCTGTCCTTATTGAGGACCATTCATCATACCCCTCTCCTGCCTGCCTGCCCCTAATTTGTGTACATTGTTGGGTTGTCTGGGTTACCTGCATCTACACAAACTGGTGAGGGAGAACAGCAGCGTCTGCTTAGTGATTATGGCAGTTACACAGTGTGCACCGCCTACTCCACCTTGCAAGTGTGTTCTACACCAGGGATGGTGTAATGTCTGCGTTGGGATGCAGGTCACTGTTCCAAATTAGACTGTAAACAATGGCAGCATTCTGCAACCACTGATCCAGATCCAAAACAATATTGAAGGGGAAAAAAACACAATATTTGGAAATTAGGGGTTGCAGGGCAGTTAGGAGAAAGGGGGGGGGGGGGGAGGAGAATTTAAATTGTTTTTGGGAAAGCAATGTTATCCCTGCCTTACAGGCTGTTAATAGGTAAACAAATAAATAAAAAAATAAAGGAGGCAAGCATCTCAGAAATTCAGTTGTCTAGTTATTCTGCGCATTCTGTCTCTTCATGAGCATCAAGATCATTGGTGGATTTATTTTAACAATCTTTACAAATAATATATATATATATATACATATATATATATATATATATATATATTTCTTCAGGATTTTATATCAAGTAGTTAAGACCTGGACATCTGAAAAACATCAACTTTGCAATCAAATTTAGTACAGTACAAACTCTCCTACAGAAGAATACTAATGCAGCTCAGCTGAAGATCAGTCAGGAGGACTTCTTTTCATTTTTTCACTCTCTCTATTTAAGCCTTTTCTTTCCCGCTTCCAACACACTCAGGTACCTTGAGTGTTTCTTTTCTATTTACTTGGACCCATCTGAGTTTGCCATGACCTCTGTGCAGTTATCTTGTTGCTGTCAGATTCAAAAAAATGTTTGTTTCTGTGCTTCTGTCAACTGTCATTTCATTGTCCTATTAATGCCGCCACGTCAAGGTTGAGACTATTTCCAACTGAGAAACTACAACATTAGTCGTTTCTTCAAAGGGTTTAATGAATGTCTTTCTGACAAGGACAACCTGTGGCGAGGCGAAAGATCACATCCCTCTCAAAAGCGAAGGCGGGGAGTTGGCGTGATGTTGATGCCGATATGGTCACCAGATCTCTCTCATATTTTGGAAAGCAATCCCTCTGTTGCTGCGACCAGCAGGTCACTCTGTCGGTCGGTCCACAAACATCTCCCCATCCTTTGGCAGCCACAGCTTTTGCCCTAGGAGGCTGCAATTTTTGCAAGGAGGTCATATCTGTGGGTGTGAAGGTGTGTGTTTATGTTCGGCAGCGGAGGCGCCACAAATTTTCTTTAGCTGGTGCTGTGGGATTTTTCCTCAACTTTTCAGTGAGGGTGCCCTGACAAATAAGGTTGTGTATTTTAATGTACCTGTCGCCACATTTTAATGTGTACTGCAACACCTCCGACACACGTACACACACGCAGTGCGCTCTGCGACAGTTACAATGTCATTCTGTGGTCAACACAAGGCGAGACAGTCAGCTCACGGGATATAGATGTAAGGTTCACAAGCCGTTGCTTGACATTTTATATAGAGAGGTGTGCTGTTCAACACACTCTATATAAAATGTCACACATGCAATGAAGAGGACACAAGCAGCCAGCAACAGATAGGCTTGTGCACATCACAGCCTCAGATTCTCACAAACTCATGCTGCCAGTTACCAACAACTCGACCAATGAATCAACAGTATTCTGTATTCCGCCCCACATATACCAGTAGATGCACTGTATGGGGGGCAAGGGGTTTAATGCTTGTTGGTGTCTAAATATTTTGTCATATGATTACTGTGAGCCCTATAGCTTATGGTGAAATGAGTATGGCTGGGGCGTATAGATGCAGAGCTGTCCATGGTGCTAAAGCGGAGTGGCGTAGGAAGTAAAGGGACTGTCAACAAGAGACAGAGAGAGATGCAAACCAGCGCAAACAGCTGTTTCTACGGGCCTTCCCCTGTTGATTTCGAGTAATTATGGTGAATTCTTTGTTTAATAAATGTAAATATAATATTAACAAACCATCAACATTTCCTGAGGGTGCCAAGTGTGTGCTATGGCTATCCTAGGGGTAGTTACAGCAACCCCAAGCCCCTCCCTGGCACCGCCTACGTGTGGGAGGCATCATTGCACTCAGCAGACTTTCTCATGAGTGATGATTTGTCCCGCCCCCAAGAACTTAAGTCACAGCCTTTTTTTATAACTCATGAGTGTGTGTGCGTTTGTGAATGCATGCACGCAAGTGGCCGCAGCTATTGCGAATTCACGCTTATCGTTTTTCTTTTTTTGGTATGAGAAGTTGCAGTCGCAGAGCTTTTCACAGCTTTGTGCACATTCATTAAGCTCAGGAAACATCCATCCAAATGATCTTCAGCTGAAGGCTCCACTTAGCTCTAGACAAAATCAAGTGATTACTATGTAGCTAATGACATGAAAACCCAGTGAAGGAAAAAAAAATCTCTTCACAATGGCCTCTGTTCAACAAATACTCTTGAATTTATAGGAAAAACTGGAAAAAATGTAAATCAACACTGGGATATTCATGCACTGATTGACACATATGCCTCTGCATCAGAAAAGTGCCAAATCTAAAGTGAACAAACAGAGAGACAGAGAGAGAGACAGAGGAAGCATCGACTGCCACCAACATGAATGTCAACAAGATTAGCTCTATAATTTAGTCCCATTCCCCAGATTGCAGGATTGCAGTGTGGCCCAGCTGTTTTCAATCTGTGTTTGTCAACATATGACAATGCCCGCCGTCGTCCTGCATTCACACACCGTGAGGTCAGCAAAGGAGGTGCAAACAGCAGACCCTTTCTTATCAGGAAACAGGCTAGCGAGACATCCAATTGCGCGCAAACAGAAGTGACCTCAAAAGCAGCACTCGGAAAGCTCATTCGCTATGGTTCTTAGCTGCCTGACGGAGATGGGGGCCAAAGTTTAGAGTTTCTCGGAGCAGAACAGGAGTCGAATTAAACCCAAGGGAGGCGAAATAGGGCCCGGTCCCTGATGAGATTCAGCAGTGCTTCTATTTTACATGATGGGTATCTTTATGTTCCTACCTTGTTTTGCAGTGATAATATCATGATCGTTATTATAGTAATAGTACAAGTAATAAGCCCTTGTATGCTCTGATATTTCTAGGTATCAAGAGCAACATTGTGCAGTGCAAAAATATTCATCTTTAGCAAAGAATTGCTTTTTTTCCCCAAATTGAAACATGTTCAAAAATATGAATTCAGGCCGTGTGTAGATGTAGTGCCAAGCTAATTTGCTTTGAGAACACATCGGATACCCAGAAATCAGCAAATATTATAATGCAATTCTTTGTCCTATAAGTGTATAACATTACTCAGAACGCACAGAGTGTTCTCTGCAGAGGAAGGCAGAAGATCCTGCAACACCCACAAAGACTGGAGTCTGTTCACACATCTGCTGTGTCTTAAAAGCTGCAAATTATAATCCAAAGATGTTATCTTCTTCGAGGATTTATGTAGAAGCTTTCAAATTAATTTTGAAAAACACACAATCACATTCACAATATGCTCTCTGATTGTTACACCAATGCGTTGAAGATAGTATGATGCCAAGTTAACTAATAAGTAAACTATTACAGCCCAAGATGCGCATTCATTTTACTGCAGCATATTTTACATGTCTTGTGTGTCATCTTATTAAAATTTCCTAAAAATGCAGATATATTTGCCATCTTTGGGAATTGCAGCTCCACTGTTGGCTGTGTTTATAGCTGCAAACTTCTGACACCCAACTACACCCAGCAATGATGCTCGGTGAAATATTCTAATGATTGACTCCATGTTAGGTCTGGCAATGTTAATGAGGTACTGCAGCTACTACAGAAGTACTAAAGACAATCAAGCATTTGCCTGGAATAATTTGTCCTAAAAAATGTATCTAATTGTGTGACTTCTTCGACGGCTCGACTGAAAACTCAAGACTATCGACTTTTGTGCTTTTGTGGTCCTTTAACTGATCCTAATTTTAAAAATAAATCCTACATGAGACACACTGTATATGCATCATACAGTCTGGGAATAAATGAGCGCAAGTAAGATCTAATTAAAATGCAAATAGCAAAGAAACTCATGATGGACAGACTGGTGAATTAGTCCGCATCTACCAGTAAATGTTAGCTTGGAGCCACGAAATTACTGGATTTAATTAACTGGCAGATGTCCATTAAAGCCGTACAAGAAACCTCAAACCAATACACTTTGGTGTGTCCTGACATAGTAAATAACAAACTTTCCCTTTGCATTTTGGCATTTGTCACCTAGTGTGCCACCAGAATAAGGAGCAACTGTGATTAGAAAGCTCACTTACAGCTGCTGAAACTGGAAAAGACTCCTTACTTACAGAGTTTCTACTTTTGAAGCTCAGACCAAGCAAAAACCTTCCTTGTCTCGTGTTGGAACTGTGTCCAATGTCAACGGATGAAATGTTATTGCATATAATAACCCAGGAGAACATGAGAGAGATGTATGCTCTTTATAATGAAGAACTACGCTTCCAAAAAGCATCAGTTGTTGAATGAGGGCCTGAATTTTACAGCCGAGGGAATAGAGCCATGTAGCAGAGTCCCGCTGTGTCCCCTGGAAACCCGTCATTACCCATTAATCACAGAGTTAAAATTCTCACCACCATAAAGCCTGGAAGATGTGGCGTCATTTTTTCCTCTGCTATGTGTTCCAGGCTTGGCGGTCTCACTTCTTTGGTAACCTCTGCCATAGTACATCACCGCCTTCATCTGGTAAAAAAAAAATAGAGTTCAATGAACCTGCCGCTCTGCCAGACATGGCTGTGTACAGCTCAATATTCACCTTGACCTCTTAATAAAAGCACTGTTTTATGCTTGTGCAGTCATATGACATATGACAACGCCTGGATACTGAGGGATAAAATGAATGATTATAGAAAAGGCTGGAGGTGATTTGGAATTGGCTAAAAGAGAAAAACAAGAAGATGTCCTTGTTGTTTGCTTTCCATCGGACATCAGATAATTACATACCAGGACGAAGCGGCATGGTGAAAACCATAGACGCTGGAGGAAACTACATGAAAACAGGAAGAGCACAGCAGCTCAGTAAACAAAAGCCCTGGACATCCTTGGTGATACCCAAGTAAATACAACAAATGTGTTTCAGACTCATCCACATGAAGTGTCGACCTGTTTAAGGTTGATCATTGTTTAGGTGGGACTTTCGGCACAGACTGAAGGTTTTATCCCTCAGCAGTTCACAACCAGCCTTAAATCACATACGACACCTTCCCTCGGAAGTTAAAACTGCAGAGGGCATGTGAAGCTTCTGTAAACAGTGTGTGTGCTGTTCCATTCAGCTGTGCAGGCAAGTTTTAGGACCAGTATGGCTTTAATAGGTCGAGTGGAAAATATGAGAAGGTTACGAGATTGCACCATGAGAGACTTATAAAGCCAGGGGCATCTCCACAGGGACGTCTTAATGGCACTCAGGGGAATCAATGCTTTAACTTTTTTTTGTCAGCAACAGTTGGAGTCTCATATAATGTCACTTCTCCAGGATTAAATGATTAATGTTCCTGAAGAGACTAAGAGGTACTTGGAAAAAAAAAAAGAAGCTTCACCAATATGAAAATGTGACGCCACAAACTACAAAGGATGCTATTCAGTAAGATTGCGATTGAGCTGCAACTGTTCGACAAAAGACACTTTTTGGACCTGTCTGTATTTTCTGCACCACAATTGGGAAAATGGTTCCTTTCATTCAATAACAAGAGAGGGACTGGTGAGAGAGCTTTTTTTTTCTTTCACTCCAACCTGCTGTGAGAGCAGAATAAGTTATGGATTAAACGGGCACCACCACTGTAGACCGGTGCATTGTTCACAAAAACTGTGGCCGGAAGGTTGCACAGAAAACTCACAGATCTGGACATGATGGCCATGAATTGTCCCTGCAAGTTTGATTCCTTTGACATATAACAACACTTATCCCAAGCATGACCCACTTTTGCTCTCAACTCTGTTTTTGCAGAAGGTAGCGGTGTGACGGGAATGACAACTTGCCCCTGTATCATTGTATCACTTAGATAAGATCTCTCAAACTGCAGAAATTTGAAGAAAGAGCAAATCCCATGAAAAGGCCAAAACCAACAAAGAAGTGATCCTTCTAACTAAAGAGCATCGCCTCTAGAACCAAAGCCTGACATAGTCGATTCCTTCTGCCATAGAGGCTGTATATGCTGACTTGACATCAGCACGCAAACATGTTCACAATGACAGTGCTAGCATCCTGATGCTTAGCAGGTATAATGTTTACCTGTTTGAGGAACATTTGATAAAAACTACAGTGCCCAGCAGTTCAAGCGAATTACTAAGCCATTTTTTTTGTATGTAACTATATATTTGTGACCTGTTTTTCAAACATTTATGTTTGCAGAAGTCCAGTGCTGAAAAATTAAGCAAATGTGGAATTGCCACAGACTGCAGTTCCTCCAATGGCCACTTGAGGCTGGCTACAAAAGTGAGTCAATCCCCATAGACATCCATGTTAAAATGCCCAACTTTACAGCCAAAATAAACATGTTTACAGCCTGGTACAAAAAACTGTTTATGCTTTTTAGCTAATTTCCCCGTTCATGACTGTACAGGGTGGTGATTTATTTTTTTATACAACTCAACCCTTTGGTTGCTTTTAGTGACAGGTGGGTGCCCTCACACGTCGCTAGCCACCTGCTGTCTGCTCTGCTACGTCACCCGGGCCCACCTCAGATCCACAGACAATCCACCTCTTTAACCATTTGTGGATGAGCCGGGAGTTAGGTGGAGTCGGCACTGCCAAGATTACGACAGCTCTCAATCACTGAGACTACGCCCATCTTTTATACAGTCCATGAATAGGACCCAATGCGCTAAGTGCCACAGGAAGAGTAGGGAGGTCACACATCTTCAAAGATTTGGCCAATTGTACACTGGAAAAAAATACAACATTAAAACTAAATTAAAAAAAAAGTACATCACTAATCGACATTTAATGTGAAAGTAGATTTATATTGGAAACAGTTTTCTTTGACTGATGCATGAGAAACATTTAAGTTGTGTTTTTTGTACTGTCCAAAATCAGAGGGAGAGACACCGACTGTATTTCTCCATCATTGAACTGTTGTTGGCTTCTCACAGTAAAATGCAGCGCTAGTGTAGGAATTGACATCTCTTGTCTGTTTTCAGCCAGAGAATGGAGTTTTGGATTTTCTGTTGGAACAGCATGACCACACACACTGATATTTGCTTTTTATTGTGCCGCGTTTCTGCATTCTCTAAATGCTCTCAAAAAAAAGTCAGCGTTCGGATACAATCTGCAATCTACAAGCCGTACAATCTGCACAAAGGCCAGTCCCAATAATGGCCCGGAAGAAAGGGGTATTAACGGGCTGAATTACATTTTGAGCTAAATGTAGTTTGCTTGTACAAAGGAGTTGCATATGAATCAACATACAATACATTCAAAGGAATAGTTGGACATTGTGGGAAATACCCTTATTTGCTGTTGTGCAGCTAATTAGATGAGAAGAGTGATACTACCCTGAGTATGAAGAGTGGTATCAATCGTCTCATCTCTTTCTCAAAAAAGTCCAACTATTCCTTCAAGGTTTAAATGGCTGCGTATCCACCTGAAGTCCCTCTTAAATGTGTACCAACCAGAAATAACTACAGTTTTAAGCAGTATTACATCTTAAGTAATGGGACTCTGACTGTTGCCATTGAACCTTAAAGATCCACAAGTGACATCAAGCGTAGAGCGACACACATAGGTCTTAATACCTAAGACTCCACACCATTTTGTAGAATGGATGAAGCCTCTTGAGTAAATGTCTCGATTTAGTCCAACAGTTTCACATCTTGAAATCATTTAAAGGAGTACTCAACAGAAAATATTTCTTTTGGTACCCAGCATTGGTTTGAAAGATGGTTCTGAAAAGTTCATACCTTGGTCCCCCACGGAGGGTGGGAGTTACAGTGAGCTTGAATTCACAAAATATGCATAGAAACTTAACCTTTACTATAGCCAGCATGACCTGTATAACTAACTTCTCTGTCCATTGGTATGCTTTGTAAATCCTAAACTTAGATAACCCTTATGCCTGTAGCTTTGGTCCACCTCACAGAGGATGATACAGGTTTTTGGTGGAGTCAAAGTGTCGTAGAGATCTGCCTTTGAATGTGGATTATGTCCAATCTGCAAAGAAGTCAGCAGGTTTAGTTTCCTAGTTAGAATAACTAACCATCCATTTAGCCTTAAGTCATAGACAGTCTTCCGATATTGGCTGTTCAATAACACCTAATCTGGACACATAAGAAACAAAAGTAAGGCAGGTTATGAACAGCTGTTTTTATAATATGTAAAACAAAGCTATAGAGTTTTAGTTTGAAAGACTATGAAGAATAAAAACCTTTGAAATGTAAATACTCATAAAACAGGAGCACAACGCATTAATAAACCATTACCTGCAGTGCACTGCTTTGATTCCTAAATGTGTTCTTTTAATCAGTTGCCTATAATGAAATCTGGAATGTAAAAAGCTTCTCTTTTTTTATAGCTAATGCAAGTGTTGAAGAGTATTCAGTGTCATCTATGAATCATAATAGTCACCTTGTTATACTCCTTTCATATTACCCATTCATTTAAAACTTTATTTAAACTTGACAAGTTCACTGAGGTTGGCCTCATTTACAGTGGTCTCGAATGACAGATAAGTCAAAAGCAGTTACACAACATGATCAAATAAAACATTTTTAAAAAGATAAAAACAAGGAAAAATCTGTGGTTTGCGGTCCCTGGTGACTGGGCTGGCTCACACGATTTGCAATATGGAATTTAAATGTAAATTTCTCATCAAGCCAGATGCCAAGGTATTTATAACATATCTGTAACTCCCTCATTATTAGATCCTTTCTCCACGGTTATATGCGGATTGTAATCAATTTCTCTGGCTCTTGAAAACAGCATGGATGTTTTTGTTAAGTATCAGTTTATATCAGTATAATATTATTAGGTTTTTTTTTTCCATGCCAAGGCAGATTTTCTAAATTGATGCTTTTATGAGAAATATTTAATGCAGACTTGATATGATACAGTTTACAATTCTGAATAGTTTTATAACACTATGATATGCAATATACAGAAATGGAGTTCTGATTATTAGCCATCCAGAGCAAAGCTGATCGAGCCTTGATCGTGTTCTGCTGGTTGGAATTATTAGAGTACAAATGGAAGAGTGCTTTACAGTAAATACACAGAGCAGACATTTCATTTCCATGGACCCAAATTAGCTCCAGGGTGCCGTATACTAAAATAGCACTCATTAGATCATGTGAGCGGCACTGAGGGCCATATGGACTCCCCCCCCAAAAAAAAAATTAGACAGTTCACACCCTGCAGAGGCAGCTGAGGTGGGAAAAGAAGTGAAACACATACAGATAATAAAACCTTTGTGTGTGTGGGTTGCTCAATATATACACTGCAGCGATGGGCAAGGATCTGATTCTTCAATAATCACAGCAAGGCTTAATCTGATTATAATGTGCATCGGTTCAGTAAGAGATCTCACCATTAATCTTCCATTTTTCATAGTTAGGTTGACAGGCTCAGGTTATAAGTGAAAGCATGAAGCTAGCAGCCACAGCAGAGGGGATTAGCAGTAGTGACACAAGAAAGCTATCGAGCTAAATGCACAGGAGACAAGGCATCTACTTACTCAATGCCGTGGTGGCTTTAAATTACTGTACTTAAGCCAAAGACTGAATGGTATTTTATGGTATAAATAAATGTTCTGAAAAAAATTTGTCAGGATGTGTGTTCAGGATCAAAACTGGATTTTGACCAACCTTGCTGGTTGTATCTTTAAGTCTTTACAATATTTTGTATCTACTCATTTCCTTATGGCTTTCCTTGTATTGTTCTAACTCACTTGTACCGTTGAAAATGAAGTAAAGTGTATACAGTAAGTCAGCATAACAACCTTTGCATAGTGCAGAATGAGTCTTTAAAAGATGGTAGAGCCATGACTACAGAAAGCAGTAGGACACTAAAAGGCAGTTGCCTCAGAAATAGTCAGGAACTGAATACTAGAATAAAACATCAAAGGGTACTGGCACTCTTACTCTTTTGTGTATTTAGGCGTCATCTCTTCATGAAAAGTGTAGAAAAGGATAAGACAGTCCTTAAGCGTCGGCCATTAGTCAAACGGCTTTTACCATTTTCTTCAAAAAGGACCTCATACAACCACTGCACAGATAAAATAGCAAAAGTAGAAGTGCCATGATTTTGTTATATAGTTGCAGGACGGCTTGGGAAGAACACAGAAAGTGTGCGACTTTGAAACTGGAGACCGCGGTTTGTGTCCACATGTCTTACCAATAATCAACACTGGTTTCTTTAAACCATGATGGTGATCTGTCTCTCAGCTTTAGTTGCCTAAACTCACAATAAGTGGCGGATTGAAACATTTTCATACGAGTCGTTTTGGAGGGAAAATGACAAATTTCCTATTTTATTATTTAGGTGAGAGGACTTGTTGCATGTTTATCATTTTTCTGAGACGCATCATCTTGTGGTTGTGTGAATAACAACTGTCCCCTGCGAAAAGAATCGAGTGGCTGTGTGCTCAAACAGCTTAAAGAGGTCCTTTGTCCACTACGATGGTGTTACTTTTACTGCAGGGTCTTACTTTGACACAGTAGATGCGTGGTTTTTAAATTCACTGGTAGGTCTTGAACGTCACAAACAAACACATTTTACCGGCCGTAGCTCAGTCTGTGTGGACTTGGGAACCGGAGGGTCACCGGTTGAAGTCCCCCAGGACTGGTACCTGGAGAGCTGCCCCACAATGCTCCCAGGGAGCTGTAAAGTAGCTGCCCACTGCTCCTAATACTAGGATGGTGGATCGTACATGTGTGATGATAAAAAGTTGATTAGATTAGATTCCTCCATATCCATTTAGGTATCAGGACTTCTCAGGTTGTGTACCCAACTTTAAGGAAGAAACTCTGCTTCACACAAAAATAAATCTATCCTATGGTTATCTGACATCTCTTCCACTCTGCACAAGCCATGTCACACCATCAACTGAAGTCAAGGCCTGCAGTTCACCAGAAAGAAAGATCGTATTGACTCCTGCCCAAAGCTACAGTATGTCCCTCCTTCAATTTTCCATCACTTATTTGCAGTAGCAATATCCATCAATCCAGTGTTGCAATGGCAGCACGCTGAGCAGGGTAGTCCTTCTCCTTTAGTCATATCCTCCAGCACTTCTTGGGGGATCCTGAGGCCTTCTCAGGCTTGATGGGATATATAGTCCTTCCATCTTTTTTTTGGATCTACACCAAAGGATCGATGTAGAATACCTTCATAGGCAGGCAGAGGCATCCATGTCCGAACCACCTTAACTGACTACATTGAATATGAAGGACCAGCAGATCTACTGCAAGCTTGTTCTGGGCTATCCAAGCTCCACAGCCTGTCCCTAGAGTTAAAACCAGGTGCCTATAAAGGAAACACATTTTGTATTCTTATTTCTTGCATTCTATCAGTCACCACACGTACATCCTGACCACATCTGAGGATAGAAACATAAAAAGATTGTTAAATAGAGAGCCTCGCCTCCAGGCTCCAACTCGCTTATCTATATTTCCCACAGGATTACATACAAGCGCATCACCTACTGTACATAGCCAGGCTGACATCCTTTAAAAAGAACATTTTTCAGATGTTCTTAGGAATGCCGCACATTTGTTGTTGACACATCTTACTTTCTCCTAGCTTCTGGCAATGTGAGCGGTCTTGACTACTAATGTGCACATAAATGGCACAGACAGAATTTCTTGAATGCTGTGGGACTGGTTCTATTTCATACAAATCATCTGTAAAATGTATACCTTTTTCTTATTTAAAAATCACCATTATCCAAACCGTTCGACAACAAAAACAAATTACAGTCTCATGGTGAGTGACAGTGAACACACAGACAATATAGCAATCAAAGGCCAAGCAGAAGTGCTTCTTTCCAGTAGAATGACATGCCTTTATATTATTCTGACAATAGGGCCCTTGCATAACCAGCCAGTGGTAGAGACCTTTGTTAGAGCCGAAGATTAATGGATGATTCAGGTAGATGGTCCCAGGGGCCATAGAGCCGCTCCGAAACTAAATGACCTCAGACGGCACAATTCATATAAGCAAGCTGTACTGAGATAGTTTTGCCTTTTACTCTCTTAATCTTATTTTAGGTTCCTTTGGAATTAGTGCACATTCTTGGGTTTAAAAAATATAAGAAAGTCATCGAAGGGAAAAAATAAAAAAATAAAAAGGAAACTTGATTACTGTACAACTTTGCAGAACACTATTATTATTTCACTTCATTTAATGTAACTTCTATCTTTGAAATAGGCAGGAGAGACTTCCACTAATCTGTTTTCTTAAATGGGTTTTCTTTGCTGACCTGCATTTTTGCAAGTCCCTCAACGTAGCAGTCATAGTTAAACAGCTTTATATTGATTGTGACTGGAAGGCAGGTTTCTGTAAGATTCATATATACACACACACACACACACACTCGACAGACCTCTTCATCCTCCATTCTTAATAACAAAGTACGCAATACCAGCCATCACTAAAACTAATAGCATTGTCTGCTCAGCAGTTTGGAAGCACTCCCAGTTAAGAGTTTTATTTGTGGGGAATCAAAGACTTGGGATTCGAATGACACATGCAGCAGTCATGTCACCAATTGTAATGACAGCATGTTGAACAAGTTCCCTATCCAACTCACACTTAGCTCCATAGATGGTAGCAGCCAAGCTACACTGTAAAATAAAGTCATGACTGACAGATTTCTCATAAGCCACAGAATACATGAGCACAGAATAACTCATTCAACATGTCCTCAAGCAAGAAAAGAAAGACCTTGTTTAAAGTCATGTGGAAAACAATAGCACTCAGCCATCAGTTTTATAATGCTTCTAGCTGAGAAAGGCTTGATTATTTTTTTAAGTAATTTATTGTTTAATGGAAATACCAATTATTAAAGAAAGAAAGACTGCACTTATTCAAGTTATTGCCTTTATTCCATTTCTTACTTAATGGAGACATCCTTAGTGTTTCACTACCAGCAACTTGTTTCTAATAATTCTGTTGTGCATTTGTTTTTCTTGCTTAATACAACTGGAAATAATGAGTCATTTAAGTGAGTGTAGTTGGTCCAAACGTTGGTCCATCACAAGATCAAAGTTTTCCCGCTGTTTGAAAACAATGAGGACTTCTGGCAATCAACTTATATTACCTGCCGTATTAGTAGTATTGCATTACACTGCTTGATATATCGTTTGAAATCAACTGCAACACCTCAGGCATCCTGTGTGTAACCACACAGCGTTGATGTTCAGTGTGCTTATTACACAGCAGTGGGGCTACTTTCTGCTAAAGTCAAAGGCCCTGCACACCAACGCAGGTGTTTGGTGTTTTTTTTTGTTATTTTGACTGATTAGACCTCTGTATCAGCTGAAACTGGAAATGATGTCACAAAACTGCATGTACTAATACAAGTATAGTCATATTACAAATCTGTCCTGCAATTATTTGATGTGCCAGCCAATAGAAACAGTGATGTACTGTGTTTGCAGTGGCGGAATATAACTAAGTACATTTACTCAAGTACTGTACTTAAGTACAAATTTGAGATACGTGTACATTAATAACAATAATATAATAATATAATTATTATAATTGTTATATAATAATAATATAACAATGCGGATTCCGTTCTGGCCGTGGAACAACGGACCAGCTCTTCACTCTCTCAAGGATCCTGGAGGGGGCCTGGGAGTATGCCCATCCGGTTTACATGTGTTTTGTGGACCTGGAGAAGGCGTATGACCGGGTCCCCCAGGAGATACTGTGGGAGGTGCTGCGGGAGTATGGGGTGAGGGGGGCGCTTTTGAGGGCCATCCAATCCCTGTACGCCCAAAGCAAGAGTTGTGTCCGGGTTCTCGGCAGTAAGTCGGACTCGTTCCCAGTGGGTGTTGGCCTCCGCCAGGGCTGCGCTTTGTCACCAATCCTGTTTGTGGTATTCATGGACAGGATATCGAGGCGTAGTCGGGGGGAGGAGGGGTTGCAGTTTGGTGGGCTTGGGATCTCATCGCTGCTCTTTGCAGACGATGTGGTCCTGTTGGCATCATCAGCCTGTGACCTTCAGCACTCACTGGATCGGTTCGCAGCCGAGTGTGAAGCGGTTGGAATGAGGATCAGCACCTCAAAATCTGAGGCCATGGTTCTCAGCAGGAAACCGGTGGATTGTCTACTCCGGGTAGGGAATGAGTCCTTACCCCAAGTGAAGGAGTTCAAGTCCCTAGGGGTCTTGTTCACGAGTGAGGGGAAAATGGAGCGGGAGATGGGCCGGAGAATCGGAGCAGCGGGCGCGGTATTGCACTCGCTTTACCGCACCGTTGTGACGAAAAGAGAGCTGAGCCAGAAGGCAAAGCTCTCGATCTACCGGTCTATCTTCGTTCCTACTCTCACCTATGGTCATGAAGGTTGGGTCATGACCGAAAGGACGAGATCGCGGGTACAAGCGGCCGAAATGGGTTTTCTCAGAAGGGTGGCTGGCTTCTCCCTTAGAGATAGGGTGAGGAGTTCAGTCATCCGAGAGAAGCTCGGAGTAGAACCGCTGCTCCTTTGCGTAGAAAGGAGCCAGTTGAGGTGGTTCGGGCATCTGGTAAGGATGCCCCCTGGGCGCCTCCCTAGGGAGGTGTTCCAGGCACAGCCAGCTGGGAGGAGACCACGGGGAAGACCCAGGACGAGGTGGAGAGATTATATCTCCACACTGGCCTGGGAACGCCTCGGGGTCCCCCAGTCAGAGTTGGCCAATGTGGCCCGGGAAAGGGAAGTTTGGGGCCCCCTGCTGGAGCTGTTGCCCCCGCGACCCGACCCCGGATAAGCGGTTGAAAATGGATGGATGGATGGTGTACATTATGCCACTTTATACTTCTACACTCCACTACATCTCAGAGGGAAATATTGTACTTTTTACTCCATTACACTTAGACAACTTCAGTAACTACGTAAATTAAGATGTATGCATACAAAAAGCTTATAAAATAAATGAAACTACCCTACAGTCGTCGATTATGAATTAGTTGATTAATCGAGAGAAGATCCCATTTTTTTACAGATTGCATTTGTGTTGTTCCAGCTTCTCAAATGTGAGGATTTGCTGCTTTTTCTCTGTAATTATTTGACTCTTATCTATTTTAAATAATGTCGAGGTCCCTGCATTGAGTGCTTTCACTTTTAATATTTAAAGTACATTTTCCTTATTATAGTTACATACTTTTACTTATGTAACATTTTCAATGCAGGAGTTTTACTCATAACCTCATAACATAAAGTACTTGTACAGTATGGTATTAGTACTTTTTTTTAAGTAAAAGCTCTGAGTACATGATTTTTTTTTTATTAGTCATGATTTTAACATATTTTAACCCTATCAATTTGTTTAGATATTTCAAGAATTTTCAGATGCCATGCTATAATGAATGTTAATGTATCAGTAGCCTATGAAAAAAAAAAACTTATTTTGAAAGTACTTTAAATTAAATACTTACATTATACATTTTGTTGCTAATAATTCAACTTTTACTTGGTCAATTTTATACATTATCTACCACCGTTTATTGCTTTGTGTGTTATATTTTTGAACTGTACATTTTCAGAGAAAGATGAAGTGTCTCAGATTCCTGGTTGGTGCCAGTTTTGGGATTTAGGAGGTTAAAAGTAAATCCACTGCAACAGTTCAGGCCTGGTGATGCCAGTTCATCCTACACCAAAATCTGAAGAGCAGTTTGAATAGTGTCTTAACCACAAAAGTCATTTGCGGGGCAGCAGAGCCCTTACGTCACCCAGGGGCCTGGAGGGATTATAAAAATTCATCATGGTTTATATTCATTTGTATTTCTCAAAGACAAGAATTGTTCTCTCAAGGGGTTTTCTTTTTCAGAAAACACCTTTGAAATTAGCTCCACAGTCTTCACATATAAGGAGTTATGCGATTAATCTGCTGTTTCCTGTCATGTTCGTCTCAGTAATCAGCAATACTCAGGACCAAAAACATATTGTAGTTCAGTTTCTCTCTCTGATTCTGCTGTTTTCATTTACACGTGTCTGAGGCTTTCCAAGGTCTGACTGAGATCAGCATATACTCTCAGCCTCTGCAGAATAAACAGAGCACATGCAGTGGCGTTTTGTTCTTTGACTCTGATGTGGTTTTTCATTAGAAAGACATGGCTTGTGCCTCGGTTGCTCTACTACAGATTAGGGTGTGAAACATGACACTGAAGTTATCTAACACTTCTTCGCCAACAGTTTAGTATTCTCTCATGTTAAAGTAAAAAATTAACACCCACCAGGTTCTGTTAAGATTTGGGAACAAGCATGGACGACATGAGCAATAGGGGCTTTTTGAGTTATGGATTTTTTGCCGGGAGAAAGTCGATGCCTGCAGCTGTAAGTGAACATTCGTCTACCGAGAGTGCTGCATTATCCATGGTGACAGCGGCGCATGCAGATGCGGCGGCCAGAAGCTCACATGAACTGTGCTCAAACGTCAAAGTTGATCGACAATGTTTCCCCTGATGTCACATTTTTTAATATAAAGATGCCAGCCACGTTATCTTCCCAGATAATACACTGGTGTTTTTGTTCCCGATTAAAAAATAAATAAATAAAATGCACTGCAGTAATGCACTGCTGTTCCGGTTTGTTTTTATTGTGTAGCATAAATGGACTACCATTGCATTTTGTTGCGCAACCCTGTGTTGCAGAATGACAATAATCCTTGAATATCTGATGCAATGCAAATGTCAAGTCATATAAACATCATGCCTGATCCAAAACACGATTGTTAGCCAGTGGAATGGAATGTTATGTAAATGTAAAATATGTACAGTACTGATATTTGGCTTCTAGGCTCCGACATTGTTACGCCACACAATGAGGCAACCAAACTCATATCAATATACAATGTGTGTAAATACAATGTTTTTCAGTACAAGACTGAAGTTAAAGCCTCAGTAGCTGTTTTTGTTTTCACAATGCTTAACTTGAATTGGAAGGGGCATGAATGTTAGTACTGTTGATTTATACAATCATCTTTCAGCGTGGACCAAACACGGAGCACTTTTTCACCAAACAGCACCCATCCCTGAACAGAGGGAAGCGATGATCGCTTGCTGGACGATTTTTCGAGTGTTGACAAACTGAGTGTTTACTTACAGAAATGCAATGCAAATGTTTTATTTCATTGTTCAGCTGCAACCTGCAATTGAACAGAATGAAGTACCTCTTAAAGATCAAGGACACACAACCATGTTATTTTCTTAGCTGTCTTCCTCCCAAAGATGTATGATGATTAAAATCTATAAAACACGGTGACAGTAATAAACCAAACCAAAAGCTCTTACAATAGTGAATTACTTGATATGTCCTCCTCTCTGTGTTGTATATTTGCTTTACTGCACACAGAAGGTGTTCTCTGCCGCTCTCTCTGCTCGGGCCATTCCAGGAAAATGGAGGATGGCCTACATTTTACAGCTAATCCTAATGACATTCTCATGGCTGCCAGTCAAACACCCCTCTCTCTCCCTCCCTCATTCAAAGTGCCCCTTAGCCCATATAGTGAGAGTAACACATCACTAGGAATACATTTTTGCTCAGTTACTAAGCCCAAAATATATGCAGTTCATTCCCTCTAGCCTTGAAAAAACTTGCAAGTCTGTGGATTTGAGAAAAATAAAGGCAACCTTCAAAAAAAAAAAAAATGTAATTAATTAATGGATGGCCTAAAACAATTGATTTTGTTAATTAAAATCTATACTTGCACAGACATTAATGGTCCCTAAATCCCATCTCAATCCTCACATACTGTCCTGTCACTTTACACACATTAGCTGTCACATTCTTATCCATTGGTCACAACTGCTCTTTCATAGCCTTTTCATTGGCTACCCTGAGGGACCTCCTTCTGGCTGCTACATTTGTCGGAATTGCTATTGTAGATTAAAGATTGAAAACAGAACAACAGAGTCAGGACAGCTAGTTATTGTCTCCGCCAAGGGATCATGCAATTGGTCGTGTAAGTGAGTGACATGTCAAGGTCTACGGCTAATCTCGCATACTACTGGACCAAAGAGCTTAATATGTTTGTGTGTTCATTTATGACCTCTTATGGTTGAAGTTCACAAGTTTTGAAAAAGTGTTATTGACCGTTTTTCACTATCATTGACTGCTGACTCGTCACTACTCTTTACTGGCCAGTAAGGGCCGCTGCTTCAGTTTGGACTGTTTTGAACAGTATGTGTGGCTAATAGCTAACAGCTAACAGCTAACAGCTAACGGAACTGAACTCACAGCTGAGTACATCTCCCAGTTGTTGTTTTTCGGCTGACTTTTATCTTTTCATTTAGCTATTTATGTGTCTATTTATGTGGTTTTCACATCCTACTCTGTGCATTAAGGGTTTATTTTTGACAGTCGCAAGAACTAACCAAGACGGTATCCCCTGGGCAAAGGATTGTGGGTAAGAAAAGCATGCTGGCTTGCATACTGCAATATGTGACCAGATGCAGTAGGACACTTTGGCATACCCTATTTGACGTACTATGTATTGGGACAGACTTAATCTTTTTTTGGTGAAGTAAATAGTATGGTAGCATGGGTATTGGAACGCACAGTTCATCTTCGCTGAATCCGTAAACCGCAAATTAAACTCCTGCTCAGCCACGCTCTCTTTTGTTAACAGGAAGTGCAGCATTAGGCTAGCCAATGAGTGAGTTATGACAGCTGTTCTGCAGACCAATGACAGAGCAGGAGATGGGCACTGTCATGCACAAAAAACAAACAAACTAGCCTGCTCAAGCTGGACAACAAGGTCACAAGACACAAGAACTGAGACAGAAACAGTCTTTGGAAAAAGCAGAAGCGCATCATGCTGCGGATGTGGTTTAGGACATTTATATGAACATTGTGATACTTCTACTCTTTTACTAGCCAATCAGAGCAGACCCAAACACCTTTTCTTCTGCTCAGGTGTATTATCACATTAGTTATATGTATATACATAATGTTCCATTTCTGAGCTGGTACCTGGTATAAAATCATAGCCTGCTTGCGATAAAGGAGATTTAATTGAAAAAAATAGACTGACATCTTTGGATTTTAGTTTTCTGGCAAACACTTTCCAAACCCTGAGAATAGTGTTGATTATGCATTGTGACATTCACTAACTTTGGTTCCAACTTTTGGGATATACAATGGTATCTCATTCTATTAGATAGGCAGTGAGCAGTAAGAGGTGCAACAATGCAACAGACGACACAAAAGAAACCAAAAAAGTTTTCCAATCAACAGTTCTGCCAGTCCTTCTTCTCTCAATTTCTTTACAAGATGGAAGAGACGGCACACTTCCCCTCTCTGGCAACACAACTCATTCTGCAGTTTTCCAGCCAGAGAATCCCAATCTTACCAAGCTTTATTACTTAGAGCTTGCACTATTGCAGAGAGTCAGGCTGAGAATAGGGCTCAGAGTTCCATTTAGATACATTTGGTGGTTAGAATTTCTTTATTTCTGTGGTTCATATACGCGAAGTCATTCTTGCCAGTGTTCGCTGATGGAGTCGAACTGAACTGAGCCGTTTAGTCTGACCTGTGTTCACTCAGCTCTCTCTGCCTCCAACAGGGCCTCTGTGAAGTAAAACCACCCAAAGAGCTTTTACTCCATATTTTCTCGAGGTACCATTAGCGGGCTCCATTCTTTCTCCGATCACACTGCTCTGGCAGAAGGGACATTCTATGGAGATGGATTTGTCTCACTATTTTGTTGTGTAAATGTGTAATCTACAAAGGTAAAACACCTTCCACAAACGCAAAAAAATTTAAAGATTTTGCAAATAGCAAACGGCTCGGCAAATACACAAACAAATTACACAAATGAAAAAAATATATCTGTGAATACATTAAGTTGATTTACAAATAAAAGGAAAAGCATCTGTGAATATCCTCCTAACATTTACAACTTTCGAACGGGCATTTGTGAATCCAGTTTACATTTGTGAAACGAAAATGCATTTTACACACAGCTTTGAGACTTTAGCACCCGCCTTATGTGGGTAGAATTTGGCAGCTGCGTGTAACACATTTGCTGTTTCTTTCCACTTTGGACAGTGGCATAAACCCAGCACCGGAACTACAATCATAAACCGCGTGGTTCTGCTGGAGGAGAGGAGGGACCCTGGTCGTTTTTCAAAACCTGGAAAGTTTGTCTCAATGCAAATCCGCAAGTGTACAATTGAGATCCACAAACGTGTCATCGCTTGACAAATAAAAACTGGATTCACAAATGCCCGTTTGAAAGTTGTAAATCTTAGGAAGATATTCAAAGATTTGGAATTTGATTCTGTACTTGCAGATCCGTTTTATAATTGCAAAATCTTTTTTAATTTTTTTCATTTGTGGAAGGTGTTTTACATTAACAGATTACACATCTACACACAGATTGTTGATCTGTTCACAGAAATAATATTGAGACAAATCTATCTCCATAACCTTCTCGTGTGAGTGTACGTCCAGCTGGACTGATGGTTTTTATTGTTTCATTTTGAAATTACAGAACACTTATAGCTTTCAGTGATATGTCAGGATGTTTATTAGTGTGCTCACCTCAGTGTAGCACACTCTTATTATTGTCGCTGCTTTTCCTCTGTTCAGTACTTACAAAATGTTCAGCTTTTTGAAGTGATACATGCTTTAATTCAATGTTTTCATATCTTTCATCATTCTCTAAATATTCACTTTTTTTCAAAACTGCCTGGACCGTTCAAACCATGTTGTAAAGATTATTAAATTGTATTCTACAAAGCTGCCTCCTGTGTCAGTGTAACCATAATAAAGTATTAATTTAATGTATTAATGCGGTGTGCAACGGTAAGAAACAAAGATGTGAAATAAATAATCTGAATAAAATGCAAAATTCAATAGCCAACAATTAAAATTATGTATCAGAATGCAACAACAAAATCAAATGAACCTGAAGTAAAAATGAAAGAAGAAATAAATGCAAACGTTATTCCATGAAATGAACTATTCCCGAACCGTGCACGTGAGAACTGCGACGGTGAAGGAAAGATGGAGAGAAAATTAAAAATAAATGAGAGCTGGTGAAGGCAGTCTCTAGTGAGGATCCTGGATGTGTTTAGATGCTGTTTGCTGATCATGGTTCAGTGTGTGAGGAAGCTAAAGTAGGCCAGCTGTGGAAGAGCCATTGATCTTGCTAGCCAGGGACATCAGACTTATTTTAGAGTCCTGCTGTGGCTTCTTTCCCTGAAGATCTGTGAGGCGAAGATCCAGCGGCAGACTGGGAAGGGAGGCCCAAATGTCCTGTCCTTGACCTGAAAATATCTGAGTCCGCTGTGTCCCTATCTGCAAAGCTGGCTCCCAACCTCAAGGTTAAGAAAGCCTAGTGTGGTATTTTCGCTTTGTTAAAGCATACAGGACTGAAAAAAATATATTTTTTAATTCAATAATGACTATTCATTGGCTTCAACCCCGACAACAACTACATGCATAGTAGCAATTATATACGATGTCCTTCAATTTATTCAGACTTTAAGATTTAAGGAATTGCAGCTTTACCGCTAGAATATTGTAATGACCGGGTCGTGACACAATTTGTATTCCCTACAAAATGTTTCCCTGCAGTGAACAATGATGTTGTTTGCTGAGATTTTCCAAATGATAGAGGGTATTACAAGCTGTATAGATTGTGCAACATTAGCAGCAGATTGTAAGCCCCCTGGGACAAACTTTGTTATTTGACGTAATATAAATAAACTTGACTTTCTAGTGCTGGTGTGCGTCTGTGTGAGATTTTGTTTTGCTACCGTGCAAGCAAAGTTGGACTGAGGGAAATAATCTAAGAGTGATAACTTATTTTATAGCCAAACAAATTGTAGACACAATAGATGATTGTGGTTTGAGAGAACAATATCACAAAGCTATCCAAAATGATTTAGCCTCTTCCCAGGCGGGATTTTGAGCTTAAGACTCAAACAAAAACATTTTCAAAGGAGAAAATTATGATTAATATGCCATAAGCCACTGCCTTATTGTACATTATCTTTTACTTAGCAAGAAAACCTGCAGGCCTTTCTCTTTTAAAAGTCACAATGTAGAATTGGTTGGGTATACAGCACCAGACTGGTGAAGAGATGACAACGTTACATTTTAAAAAGATTTACTCTTTTGGGGCAAAGCAGGAGCAGAGCCATCGTTTACAGTTTGAGGGGTAAAGTGGAACACGTGCGATGGTATCAATCTTGCTGTACCAGAATGTCCGGATTCTTTCCCCGTTTCCCCACAACAAATAGAGATGTATTCACTGCTGTGTGCCTCCATGGCAGACCGGCGATGTAGATTGCACAGCTACATCTTTTAGCCCTCGTCATTGCTGACAGTGAAAAGGTAGAAAGGCCCAAAGTTTTGCCGAAGTTAAGTTGAGTCATGACTTTTCTCCTCCGCTGTGTACCCCTCGCTCTTACTGCTGGAGACAATCCAACACTGAAATTGTGTGGAAGGCACTTTGCAAATTGCATTGATCTTTCCCTGGACCTGCCTACCACCTGCCGCACATCCTAATGCCTGGCTCGTTCTCCGGCGGTGTGCACCGAGATAGGTAATGACAGCCTGAGATGGCACCACGCATAAAAAAAAAAATAAAATAAAACACGTTCAAACATGCACATGCATACAAAACATGCGGGCACACGTCGCACATACGCTTCAGGATGTGCCTGCATCTGAATATTGTGTACAATCTTTTTTTATTTCAGTCAGAACTGTAGTCCACTGAAAATTCAGTTTTTTTCTCAAAAGATTAAAACTGTGTTTTCACATGTCTTCGTCCAACAAATAATTCATCCTTTGCATTTTCTAGAAAACATTTCTGAAGTAACAGGCTGGTGACTGATTTGTGTTTGGGATGAAAGATATGCTTCAGTTTTGCTTCTCGTGTGTTTGTGTAGTCTGTCCAGGTTCCATGGTGGAGGAGGTCGAGGGGCTCAGGCTGTAGCTGTTTGGGCGACAGCTGGTAGCTGCTTGACATCCTCCTGGATCCATCTTTTTTTTCATATATGTTCAAATTCTATGTCTAATTATGTCGTAAAGATTGTCTGTATTGTAAATCTGTTATGTTGCTTATTCTGTACACACAGCATCTACAACGTCTGTCCGTCCTGGAAGAGGGATTATCTCAGTTGCTGATCCTAAAGTTTCTTCCATGTTTTCCACTTTAGAATGGTATGTTTTGGGAGTTTTCCCTTATTCCCAAATTTGTTATTTGTGATATTGGGCTATGTAAATAAAATTGACTTGACATCCATTGTTTTTTCAGAACACTATTTTACAGACCAGTGCAAATAAAAAGTTGTATACTGCTACAAATAGTGATTGTCGTTTTTTTTTTTAATTTTCAAATCTTGAAATAACCTACTGTGCATGTTCTCGTTGCTCCGTATCCATTAGATAAGAGATGTATAATGTGTGGTATGTGGTAATTACCTGTAACCTAAATTCACCATATTAAGAATGAAATGCCGATTCTATCAGTCCATACAGGAAAATAGAGGGATCACAGGAATTTTTCATCCTGTTACAGCTCTAATGGCCTATAAAAAAAACATTATCTGCTCCCCCCCCCTGCCCCCCACAAGTCCTCCACAGATTAGACATTTTCTCCTCCAGACGTCCACAGGCATGTGCACATGGACATGTTTCTCCATGCACACCAACGTGATCACATTCACATGCCTGCAACCTTGACAGCTATTTTCATTTTTCAAATCAAAGCTGAAAAATGTTGATATTCCTGCAGCGTACAGGTGAGCAGAGCAGAAGACAGAGGGCAGGTTGTTCGCCTGTCACCCTGTTTTTGCTCAGTCAGATTCAGCATGTTGTCTTGTTTACTGTTATTTACAACATAAGCGTGGTTGTAAGGTAAATCAGACAGGCAGAGAGTGTTTTACTGTGCTTTTACAAAGTCCCAATAAAGTGCAGTCGTCTTCACTCAGTGTACCTGACTCCTAATGAGTGTCCTCAGGCTCCACGAGGCCCCGAACATAGAGCCTCTGTGGCTGTCATTGAATGTTATTGACTGTCCTGGATCCTGGCTTGAACAAGCCCATCCATGTCTGTCCCTCTGCAGCAGCACTCCGCACCGTCACTCCTCTCAATCTCACTCCTCCAGATATACAGAGCCTCAGGCCGCCTTAGTGCACAATCATATGCACAACATACTCGCATGCAATACAATAAAGGCTGCTATCAGTGTATTCTCTCCATAACCCATCATTTACAATAACACCGGGCCGTCTCCTTGACACATGAAAAAGGGGGGGAAAAAAAAGAAAAGAAAGATCTTGCAGATGTCAAATCTGGTATGGTGAGGCAACGGGATGCTGAGGCAGATGAGTGAGGGAGAAAAAAGGTGGAGGGGGGGCTTCGATAAAAATCAATTACCATCATCGCTAGGCGGTGATAAATAAGCAGGGCATGGTGTGGACAGCGGCCAGGGCGGATTTGATGGTGTGAGTACAGATGGCATTCACACACGAGCACTGCCCACTGGCATACTGCAGAGAGCGTGTGTGAGAGCGCGTGTGAGAGCGCGTGTGAGAGCGCGTGTGAGGCTTTGGAAACAAAGAGAGCGTGCAGATGGACCGAACAGCTGAGACGGATGCTAACATGTTTTCTGGTGCTCCACGCAGTCTGAAAATGTCACCCGTTTCGAACAGGTGAAAATGCATTGTTTGTTTGCTTCAAATAAAAAAAGGATGATTATGCAGGTTTTTCCAGAAGCAGAAAAACCTCACACTCCACGCTCCTGCATGACGCATCATCAGTATTCAAGCTTCATATTAATCAGCACTAATGCATTTCCCTCCTAATGAGATGGGTTTATTGAGTCCTAAAGCAATCTTTGCACTAATAAGCTGTTTACAAGCAAATCAATTATGGAAGAAAAGGACATGCATAGTCAATGTGCAAAGACACTATCAAATCAAAGCAGATGATTGTGAACATTTGAATAATCACAGGACTCAGCGGTGATTTTTCAAGGGCATATTTGTTGTGTGATTACCTCAGTCAAGCTTAATGAGTGTAGGGTTAGAGGTTTTATAGGATATATTAAAAGTTTGAATTCTTATTTGAAATACTGACATGTATTTCTGCAGGGGAGAGTATGCGTGGCGGATTAATTAATTAACTTCTGTTTTTTAAAGCAGCTTCAGAAAAAGGAGAGTCTACTCTGCCATGTATAGATCGAATGCATCCTCATCGGCAGGGCAATTAAATAAAAATAAAGTTTGTCAATTCTTCACACAAACTTCCTCTCCTCTAGAGGCACTTATAGACTAAACTATTTCGCTGCGGCAGACCTCCCACTGTCAGGCTCACTATGTTAAACTGATGCAAATCCAGCCTCAGCTCTGCAGAGATCCACATGCACGGTATAGAAAAACTGTTGCTGACTGCTACCAGCCGCCTGGCATTGCACTCAGCTCAGAGAATATAGATTTCCATCAGATGAGTAGAATACTTTTCATCACAGCAAAATAAGTTCAAGAGGCAGGTTCCTAGTAGTGCATAGGCCCATCGATTTCTTAGGATGCGTGTGTGGCTGAATGTTTCAATATAGAGCGGAGAGGGGGGGGGGGGTCAGGTCGATCCATGGCTTTGAGAGGGAAGACAGAAAACAAAACAAGCTGTCAGATGATTTCATAATGCCACTGCTGTTTTTGAATTAATAGTAGGTTGTTATAGGGTTTTATTGTGGTCTGATTTGAGGTTTTAGAAGACACAATGTGAAACATTTTATCAAAAATACTCGTTGCACAGTGGCCCTTATCCCTATCTTATCGCACTGCTTTGTTTAACCAGGGGGGCCAGGGGACATAAACGAATGACAGAAATATGGTAAATCAACAATAATTCAATTAAACATGTGAATTGCTGATGCAGAAGCACCCTCCGTGTTTCCGAGAGAATATGTTCACTTGTGTTTGTGCCTGGTCTGACCGCCAGGTGTATGCTCAGACATCCCCAAAATCCTAGGCCTATGTGTTTCACGTACAGTGGGAATGCCCTCGTTAACTATTTCAAATCACCAGGATTTAACGGGAAGTGAGATTCTACGATCTGAAGAATCACACAGACAGACAGACAGACAGACAGGCAGACAGGCAGACAGAGACATAGACAGACAGACAGACAGACAGACAGACAGACAGACAGACAGACAGACAGACAGACAGACAGACAGACAGACAG
>CALSCE010009344.1:11882028-11936827 GCA_943593645.1 Bovichtus variegatus | reverse complement strand
CAGACAGACAGACAGACAGACAGACAGACAGACAGACAGACAGACAGGCAGACAGGCAGACAGGCAGGCAGACAGGCAGACAGACAGACAGACAGACAGACAGACAGACAGACAGACACACTTCTGTTTGCTTCAGTGCTGCACATCATCGAGAATGAAAATGTGGAGATTAGCAGCAGGCATGTTCTCTGGAATAGAGAATGCGCTAAAGAAAGGCTTTTGTGAAAAAGCAATTTCAAGTTTTAAAAAGTTCCTTAAATTGTGTCTCCCATAATTTATAAAATATAGCGAACTTTCCCTCCTCGATCAACAAATGTTCTACTCATATTCAAAACGCTTGTGTCGCCGACCTGCATTCATTAATTCCTTAACATTTCTTACATTTTAACTTTAAAAACAGCTATTAATTAAAAGTTGAACCTTTTTGAACCAGTACATGCCTCTTTTGCTAATATTCACATTCAAAAAGCTACTAAATGTAGTTTTGAGTTCAGCTTCATCCGTTTTCTAAAATGAGCAGAAGCTGATACCAATCTTTGACTCGATGATGTGATGATGAAAGAGCTGAAAAGTGAGTATAGTTCTGCACAAAGCAATACAAAGTGTATCCAAAGTGCTCACAGAGGGAATTGTTTTTATACAATTCAATGAATTACTCGAGCAGAAAGAAGATCAAATCCAAAGAAGTACAACAAGTCAAGAATCCAGACACCACACGCCTCATGTCTTTGATTGTGGTACTACAGAGAACGGGATGATGGGGCAGTACTCATCCACTCATCCCAGCTGAGATACACAATGCTGCTTGGTGGCTTGAGCTGAGACACTTTAAAAAGAGAAAAATGGATCAATTGTCCACATGGAAAACCCTGCACAACTACCAACTCTGGGCTTATCAAAGAATTATTCTCCAGAGCAACAGAAAGCGGACACTTCCTACTCGCCACTCGTTCAGAGTGGCTCCGAATATTCAGTGGCGCTGAGAAGCAAGAAACCATGGTGTGCTCACCAGAGGTGTTTTCAGCGGCGGCTAATTGTCTGCCTTCCCTCAGTGATTCCAAAAAACCAGCCTCGATACTTCCTTGGCTGAGCGGAGAGGTCGAGCCTTGCAATTACCTCCTGCCTTGTAAACAAATTGTCCTCCAAGACAGTCTTCTGCCAGGAGCTGCGGAGCTGAGGAGAATTAACTACTCCACGCTCATTAGATAAAACAGGCCAGCCTTTAGAGCCACAGAAACTAAGACCACTTCAGAATAGAAATGAGAAGATCTTGAGACTTTTCAGGAAATATACCACTAATGTACACTGTTGCACGGATATTTAAAAATGATGAGTAAAAATCACAGAGATTGCATCTATTCCATTGTAAGAGGGATACAACGTTGGGCTAGAAAGAGAAATAAATAACAGTGGGCAATAAAAATGCAAACCACTTATGTGTACATTCGAGCTGATTGTTTAATGCAGCCGCTGAATTGATGCATGGAATTAGCAGAATGCTTGAGAGGAAAATGTTTACCGAACAATTATGGCATTAATGGTGACGTATATGTGCTTTGGGTGAACTGCTCATTACAATGTAAAAGTAGCTGTGTACCCTTTAATTCACCCTGCATTTAATTTGGGAATAGACTTCTGAAGAGGCTCCGTTCCAAGGAAGTAACACCTTCTAAGAAAATAGCAAGGGAAAGGAAGGAAGTGGCTTTATTGACATGACAGAAAAAGAAAAAGAATGGAAAATAGGAATAGGAAGCAGTAGAAGAACTAAGCAACCAATTTCAGTGCGTTTAAATCTTGACCACACAGCAAGCCGCAGCACGAGGACACTATTGACTTCTATTGTCTCATTTCTAATTGAGATAGTCCTGATCTAGGACTATTAATTAGTGTTAGCGGCAGAAAGTTTGAATCTCATTTTTCTTCGGTGCATTCGCGGTCCAGATATCCAAATACATCAAACTTTTTAGTTGGTTTTCAAATCTTACAGTAGGCGTTGTGCACCCTTAAAGAGGGTATTGTAGGTTGTGCTGGTATTGAATGATATTCTCAGTTAGTTTTTACTTTGCTTATCTTGGTAGTTGTGTGATTTCTACTTTTGTGTTATTTTTCCAGTAGGTAAACAAAAGTCAACGAGATGGAAACAATTAGAGGGGCAATGTGTTTTACCTGGCCACATACTCCCCGCCGAAAAAATAAGGGGCAGCAGATCAACTCTACAACTGGGTCTATATGCCGTCTACATTTACAGTCATTTATCAAGTAGAGTCAAGCAAACAGCTTTGCAGTAGTACTGAACGACCTAAGCGGCAAGCGCGATATTCACACAGCTACAGTAAGCACCGAAGGGAAAAACATGCCACAGTACTCATGTGATTTTGTACCACTGTTGAATGCTGCCATCTCAAATCACAGAAGGCGAGTAGGCAGGAGAAGATCAGATGAGCGCAGAACTGATACCAAACTCATACCGAAAAAGAGCAAAGTAGAAAATGTTTGTTTGTTTTTGCCTGTACTATCGCTTCCAGCCACCAGTGGCAGCACTGAGAACACTGCCGATAAGCAGATCTCAAGTCAGAAAGTGTTTGTAATGAGCACAATGCATTTGATGACAATCCTGGATCAACACTATATTTGTTCCAAAAAATAGATGCATTTAATGTGTAAGCTATGTGATTGTCTCCCAGGGGACCCCACAAGAACAATTGTATAATGTACAACAAGAAGCTCAGATGAGAGCATTTTCTGTTCTTCTTCTTTTCTTTGTCTTTACCTCACAAATATCTGTTCAGTGTTAAATATAAAAAAAAAAGAAATACGTAAATAAAAGTGAACATATGCAAACAGATTACAGTAACACGTCCAAGCTGTTAAGGCTAAGAGGAGAGTGGAGCTGCGATAGATCACAGCAGTGCAACTCGAATGGCACATGACTGTACTGTGTGCTGTCACAGTCCCAGTGAAGGGATTCACTGGATGAGACGCAGATCAGAGGGAAAAGAGGCAGAACAGCTAAATGTCAGACCTTACCTTCGCTTCATTCACATTTTATTATCCACAACTACCCGGGAAATGCTCATCCTTCCTCTGTGCACCGAGGCGCACGAAATGCAGATGCTCATCCTTGTGGGACAAATAGGAATTCCCGTCACATTTCCCTGGTTATGAATATATGGATGTAATTGTATAGCCTGTGACAATGTATGGATATGTTCAATAAGGAATTTTTTTTTACTATGACAAAATGACACATTATCAATAAATGGACCTGAGCTGCATCCGCTGAGGAATGAACACATGTAGAATCGCTGTCTTACTCCAAATGTCTACAGACAGGTTCTCTGAGGAAATAATTAAAAAATCAGAAAACTTCTAAAATGAACAAACCTTCGATTTTTCATTGTAGTAATATTATTTTTCCTTTGCCTTCACCTCTTATTCATAAAGTGCGTGCGTGCGTGCGTGCGTTCTTCTTTTGAAGGGTCTATTTTAAAAAATCATTCACAAACTTTGGCACATTATGAAACATATCCTAAAGTAAAGCGTATCTTTAAAAAGTCCCTATGGGTCGTCTTTAAAAAACAGTCCAGTAATCTTCACAATCTTCTGGTAAAAGCAGACTATCCTCAGATATCCTACTCCCCCAGATGGAAATACAGATGAGCTGCACCCAATGTGCCTTCACCCACAAATGTCCTTTAGGCATTCTCACTCAGGCTGCAATATACCTGTATACGTTGTGATCCCCTGTAGTAATTTACAGCCCAGCTTATGTTGGCAAAATATACAGCAAAGGCCAACTTTGACAGAGCTGGGCAGATTAACAGCACATAATGTAATGAGTGATGCAACTCTTTGTAATACGTAATAAATAATAAGAGGAAGAGAGCAACAAAAATTTAGAGCGTGGACCTACATCAGGAAACCAGAGTCTGGGGTACCCCACTCTATGCTCGGCATAGGGACACTCGATAAATCCAACCTTTTGATCACCTAGTTTGCATCGCGTTTGGCGAACTTCTAGTCTGACTCACCGGATGTAAACTGTGGCTATAAGCCATGCCATTAGCTGCCATTCTCCCCTTCCATTCAGCTATATTACACTATATCTATTTTGCAAGGGCACCCTCGCTGCATCCTGTGCGTGCAGGCAGTAGTGCAGGTAGTGATAAAGGACATAAGACATCTACATTACAACATATCTGTGGTGATATAACAAAGGCACATATAGAGAGGGGGAGAGACGGAGAATTAATTGGCCTGTTGTGAATTGACAGTTCCAGGTTTGAAGTCTCAGCCAGGCTGCAGTGGACAGATATTGTACAAACAACTTGTCAGGAAATCAAAGTCCTCTTGAACGGCATCAATCTGCATATATGACTGGCAGTGATGCTTAGTAATAGTCCAGACCAGAGCAGGCAAGCAGATTTGGCAGAGCCCAGACTGGCAGACGCAGCGACAGAACACGGAAGTTAATCTAGGGAGAGTTCGGAAGGTGGGCAGGTCTATGTGGGCACCAATCTGTCAGAGTTGCCATGGCATCCACAGACAAAAGCCCCTCATGTCTCGCTCTGCGAGGAAGGCCTTCATCACTACAGTGACAACTGTCAAGCCAGGATTTACCACCACCCAAATATAGACATCAGACACCGTTATCTTCATTTCAAATGAAATGTATGTTTTTAAAACCCTCAACACAATCTGCATTTAATGTTTCTACTATTGTTTTTATGCTGGAAAAATAAAAACTATTTAAAAGTGTCAAGTGAGGCTTTATTTTCCTGGCTAAAGGCTGTAAAGACTGATACTTTCCAAAGTGCTGTGCATAATTCATACGGCACAATATTTTTGCTACAAGGCAAGGCCTTGACAAATACAGGTCAAGCCTACATTTGAGCACTATAACTTAGCAGATACTCTGGGATAAAAACAGCTGTCTGTTTCACACAACGAGCATATTCCGACTTGAGGAACCTCTGACAGGATGAAATACAACCTGCACTACATGACAGCATTGGAATGAATTCCTCTCAGTTGATTGATTTTGTTCGGTTGCTTCCTTGCTCATTCAAATTTGTTCAAGTCAATGTTTCTCCCATATGTATTTTACAGTGGTAGCCATGGTGACATCACTGCCAGTCACAACTAAAGCTTTTTGCAAAAAGTTATTTATACTTCCCATTGTTTTTAATGAAGAGAAAACGTATTCTGCTTTGTGATAAACGCGGATGCTATGTTTCTCCATCAACCTCTGTTGTTCAGCCAGACATCAGAGGTCAAGAGAAGCTGAAACTATCAAGACCTCATCTTGTCCAATCTCGATTTAAGTCATGATGATTAATGTAAAGGTTTGGGTATAGAAAATGTTTGGTTTGAGCTCTCTAGAAGTAATTATTTCATTGATTTTTGACGCGAGGACACAGATAAGGAGGTTATGTATTTAATCCTGTGTTCTTGCTAATGACTCATTCATCTCAAATTGTTCACAGAGTGTAATGAAATCCGTTTGAACATTAGGCTATGGGCCAAGGAACAAGTGATTACTTTTTGGTACAATTCATGAAATGTTTAAAATTAGTTCTTAAAGGATAACTCTGGTTTTATTACAAATTTAGTTTATCAGTAATAATGATAACATCACCAAAAGTGGAGATCTGGGGATCTGAAATCCTAAACCTCCATGTTAGTATTGAAAACAAAAAAGAAATGACAAAAATAATTAATTCAAGTTCTACTTCTACCACATTTCAACCACAGTCTTCTTTAGCAGTTGGGTTCCAACCTCCAGAAGGAGAACTTTAGTTAAGATTTTGTTGTCAAACTACAAGAATTACCTCGTTTGAAACTATTACCTAAACTGGCTGTTGTAAATTTGCGTCACAGTTTACAGGCCAACGTTGGTTCGACAACGACCTTCTGTACTCAACATATAGTTTCTTGAATCAAAGTTTTCTTGTGCAAGTTACTTCCAACATTATGTACTCGGTTCCACCTCTAAATAAAGTAGTTTAGATAATCTGTCTAAAATGTTGGCTTGTTTAAAACCGGTCTGATCATCTGACTGCTGACATGTTTTCATAAAAACAAAACTCAAGATGTTTTAAACCAGAATTATTCTTTAACCTTGCGAGATGCCACCTATCACTCTTCTAGTTTGACTCCTCGATCATTTTGTTCTTTTTTTTTTCTTTGCATAATGTGATAAGGCACCAACTCCCTCACTAACAATTAGCTTAGCCTTTTTGTTAAGAAAGGTAGACAGTTTTTCAGTTTTCTTTATTACACTTTCTTTTCACCAAGGCAAAGAAACATACTTTGCATTTGAAATTAGTTAATTTCTTAAAAATATATTAAAACAGACATGCTGTCATGAAAGCCATACCCTGAGTTTGAGTTTGTGGGTGAGTGCCGGTGCTTAAAGAGGAAGCACGCCTCAGCTGGAGTCATTCTATGTGGTGTTTGAGTAGGTGGGTTCTGAGATGTGATTGGTTAAATTATGTGCGATGTAATGGCAGCTAGTTAGGGTAAATACAAAATCATGTACTAATAATTTGTCTATTTTAAGGGTACAGTATTTATGTTAACATGTTGAAGAATTAATTGAGGCCTTGTTGGTATAATTTAGTAAAGAAAAACAATTTGGTAACCTTGTCAACACTCTATTGTAGAGTACGGACCCGATTGAACTGGGAAGGCGGGCTCTAACGTTTTGGTTTTTTAACCTTATTTCCCCCTTCCAACATACTATAATTTGCATCTGGTAGAAGTTCTAACCTCTTGGTCACAGAGCAGGTAACTACAGCATAGGTGTATGCTACTGAGCTTTGCTGGACCAGGTCGTCTAAGATAGACAAATCATCTCCAAGGACATCACAGGCTAGTTTATCTAGCACACCAACAGTTAGCATAAAGGCTTGCCCTTCAACCTCAATGATCACATCTGCAGTTGGATAATCTTTCTTACATCCACTAACAGATGTGATATTTACACTTCGATCAAAATGAGTTAGTGCATTGCTAAGTAAGCTGGACTTTACCAAGGTTTGTGAACTACCAGTGTCAGCCAGAGCCTTTGCCGCATAACCATTAACTGTGACCACTACATGTCTGTGTGGAATAATTCCATTAACATTATCACAGTAATCACTTTCTGCACAAGGTACAAAACACATCTCAACTGACTTTGACTTACTTAATGAACACAACAAAGCTTTGTGGCCAGGCTGCTGACAGTAAGCGGTGGACTGCTGCGTAGCGTTCTGCCAGATCTGATGCTTCCCCTGCTGTCTGGGGACTGTGCTCCTTTACCAAGGTGCGGATGTCTGGATGAAGCACACAAAAGGTATTGTTTCAAGACGATGGTTTCACCAATCTGCTCCTTAGTGCGGCTGTTTGGTCGCATCCATTGTTTATAAAGTCCCTTTACCCGGTTGTAGGTTTAGGTCTCCCCTACCGGCGCAATAGTGCTCCTGAAACGCTGCCTGTAAGTCTCGTCTGTTACATTGAATTTCATTAACACTGCAGCTTTAATGGCCTCATAGGATTCTGACTGTTCCTCATCCATTACAGCATAGGCCTCAAGAGCTTTTCCTGGCAACAATGTCACCACTCTGGCTGCTCAGTCAACTGGCTGCCACCCCCATGTTCTGGCTATCCGCTGAAATCGAACAAAGAAGCTCTCTGGATCGTTACCTTCTTTGAAGTCAGGTATTCTGCGTTCACCGACATGGGGCCTTGCAGTCCGGCTTGGTGGTGCAACATGCTGTTGAAGCTGAGCTGACAACTGTGGTGATGAGTAGACAGGCCCCCTGGCTTGGAGTGGAGCAAATGTTTTTGAGGTGGCTGTTAAGAGGTAGGTTGAGGTTTCAGCTTGCAGCCTTGGAACCCCAGAAGGCATGGGAAGGGGATAATGTTGAACAGGCCATTCGTAACGTACTTCTGATGACCAGTCATAGACTTTGGTACCATATCACCTCTTAGCAGTTTTATCTCTTCAAAAAATATCACCTCAGTTTGTTTATACCGGCACATAAACTCTCTTGTTTCTTCAAAGAAATTTGGTGCAGAGTTCCTCACCTGTGTCATGGGCTGTAATCACTTTTGGCCAGACCACCTGTCCTTTGAGCTTTTCCATCCTGAATGTCTGCCAGGATGGTTTTCTTGCCAAAACGAGCTCTTCCACGTCCTACACCTCTCATTTAGTCAGTATTCCAACACCGAATATACACAGGTGTTTTAAATCCCACCGCTGCCACCAATTGTCGTAAGGTGAGGTGCAGGGTAGCATGGTCAAACGTGAGGAGAAAAAAAACATTACGCTGGCAGAGAGGTTTGCTTGAAAAATAGGCAGAGTTTTCATGGATCAAAGAAACAAAACGTTATTTATTCTGCTCACAACAGTACCGGTGCTGTTCTTTCAATAAAAAAGGCCCTTTCTCTCAGTCACATATATAGCAACAGAGCCCATCTTCCCAGTTTAAACTTGCCAATCAGGTCAGTACTCCAGAATGTGTACCTTGAGTGTTGACAAGGTTAACAAATATCCTTTTTTTTTCTTAACTTGTAATTATACCAACAAGCCTCAATTTGTTTCTGTATAAAGTGTCAAAGCACTGGGTTATGTCACCTCTCTACCATTAACCACTCAATGGTGCATCTCTCTCATTCCAAGAGTGCCTCCACCCCATTAAAAGATAAATTTGTCTTTCCTCACGCACATGTACATTTCCCCTCCTTCCGTCTTGCTTCCCAGCTCTCTGAAAATGTTGTTTTGTCCCTCTCCAGCCACACTGAATCAGACTCTGGTAAACAGGGGGACAGCTGAGAGGTTTAAAAAGAAACACACTCATGGGTTCCAACATGAGCAATGTCTGAAAACTGCCTGAATGTCTCTCCTGTTGAAAGGACAACAATATTTAGTTGCCCAAAGTGACATGTGTGATATGACTGGCTATTTTCCCAGGATTAAGAGTCATTAAAAGGAGTTGCTTCTTTATTGGGAATGGCAGCTTCCTGGTAAGACCCTGCCATCCTGCAGATCACACCAGAAAATCAACTGTCTCGCATGGCAGGCATTTCCTGCCTTGTTATCTGTAATAACTTGGACTCCTTTAATAGGACTTGGTTTTTTTGGGAAGTAAAATACTGATGCAACACAGTTATTTGTGTGATACATTTATTTTGAGAATTAGAGAAAAAAGATAGATTAAGAGGAAAATAGTGGTATACCTCGAGCCCTTTATGTTACCTCTGAGCACCAGCATTCTCAGAGAAAAGATACAAGATACTCACCCACATCTAAAAAAGCCATTGTCAGAAGCCTCTCTGTTCTCTGGAGGACTCCAGGTGAACAGTCACTTAACTATAGATGGATTAAAACACCTAGAGCTGCTGGGATTAACAACTCATTATCTGTAAGATTAATTTCCACCAACTGAATATTTCAAAATGCTAGTGCGATACTTTCTTTAAAAAAGGACCTATAGTGGAATTTAAATTCACCATCATTATCACCCTCCTTGGATGAGGTCCGCTCTTTCCTCCCTCGTCTTTTCTTACTGCCGCTTTTATGTTTGAAAGGCATGACTGCCTGCTTGGCTTGCAGATGTGCTCAGTTTGTCAGTCTTGACAGATTTTGCGCCTGAATGATCAAATAGAGACTCGACATTGGACAACATCAACATGCGGTACACATTACACAGCAATCATCATTGCATATCTCTATATGATGAATATACCAAATGAATTCCAAAATGATTCACATATTTGAATAGTATATAGAATAACCATATCATTTTGTTATGGACTGCTTCGGAGTGTTTTACAGAAGAAGAAAAAAAAAAGAAAACCATGATTTAGATGGGTTTGCCTTTTCGACGGAATATATAGCAAATTGCACCAGCTTCCCTTCAACTTTTGCCTTTTCTTTGAACCCAGGGGTATTTCAGAGGTGGAAATATAAACCATTCTCTCTTCGGACCCGCAGGCCCCTGTGCAACACCACTGCTCGCACTGCCTCTATTTACGCCCCTGGACGGTGAGAATAGAATACCTACACATGAAGCTCTGCAGTTTCTGCCAAAGGCCGACACTGATTAAATGAAGAGGCCTCTACTACAAAAGCTGTGTCTGCCGCTACTGGTCTATATACCCATAGTGTTAAATAATGCTCTTTTTAAATCGCTTCTACTAGGACAGGAACAGTTCAAGAATGTTAAAACTTTGCTTGCATTTTTAGCCGCACGAGTTCACCAGCTATAGTTCCTGACCCCCAAAAACATCCCTGCTTCTAAATGACTACCTGCGTAGCTGCAAGGGTTGACAGGATGCGAACGTCATCATCTGGTCATGTCTATCAGGGCTTTCGAACAGATATTTGTTTGGTTGTTCTCGCACCGCCACAAATTTAGTGGCACAGACAGGAGCATGTACACAGACGCCCTTCGTAATATGTACAGAACCACATGCTTTTCTGCTGGCTGCCCTTGTGTTTGTGTCTGTTTGAGTATTAGAGCAATTTTGGCTTTTATGTTCAAGGTATTATCATAATGAAGTTGGCACTGCTTAACATCACTGTCTGCCCAAACACATGCCTCGTACACATTGGCATGCTGTTCTTTATGCAATATTTGCGACAGCTTCTATACCAACACTCGGAGTCGCCAGAGTCAGAAATATTCAAATTCTACTCCTGGGGTTTCATTCATCCAGGCTAACATGATTCTAGCTAACTAAAATGATCTTATTAAGTTATCTGAGATAAAGTTTGGAGAGTAGAAACCACGACTGGCACCATGGTTGCCTTAATGTGTGATTGCACTCATGCTTGGGGTTAACCTTGAAAAGTCTTGCGACAACAACTTCAGTTAAATGTAATTACATTTTGATTAAAATTGAGTTTAAAAAAACTGAAAGATCCATGTTCATTCCAAAACAAGCAGAAGTCCTGCGTGCAAGACTTTTATTTTTATTTTTTCCAACTCCAGTGTAGCCTTTAAAATCCTAGTAAAGGTTAGCGTTGCATGGTATTCGAGTATTAGTACAAGAATGACAGTGTTTTGATAATAGCCGTTTTTATTCCATATGCCTTTACTTATGAAGACGGAAGCTCCATAGTAGACATACAGGGTGGATGCATACAGGTATGCTAACCGGGTGGAATTTAAATCCACTCAGCATTTCGCCAAGAGGCAACTCAACAAAATAGTTTACATACTGCTCAGCAAGGATTTAACTTGGTATAAGCAGCAGTGTGACATGTGAAGGTGGAGATGTGAACATGTAAAGAGCTGACCTTAATAAGAGCTTCCTGGTGGTAATAATATATATGAACCAATGATACAATAATTTATTCCTCTTGTTTTATGGCTTCTTATTACATCCTTTTCTGCCTTGCATTGACACTCCCAAACATCTGTTTTTGTGCATTTCCCACTCAAACACACACATTTTGCTAATGTTACGTTATCATACATGCTTAAAGAAACATTCATGACATTTAGCTTGCCGACATTGGCATGGTTACATGCTCACATTAGCAATATAACAAGCTGGCATTTAGTATGTAATGTTCAGAATACACACACACACACACACACACACACACACACACTGCAGTGGACAGATAGTGTACAAACACCATGTCAGGAAATGTGAAGTCTCTTTTATACTGATTTTGCTTATTTGGGCTGGTCATACCAAGCCTGCATTAATTATTGGAGAAATGCCATTTACCCCATAAGTTCTTTAGCAGCAAACATTTGATGCTCCAAGCAAACACAAAAACACTTTTGTGACTGACGGGAAATGCTATCAAATTTTTGCAGCTGTCCAACTTTTTCCCAATTCTGTAAGATGAACATCAAAAAGAAAACAGAGACAAAAAGGTTAGAAGAGATAAATTAGATTCCATTTTGGTAAGTCCTACAACTCTTAAGCGCTTTATACAGCATATCATTATTGGCCTCCTTCAAGACTTTACACTTACTAAATTAATTAACGGGGGAAAACAATGTCCGGAATTGCAAGAAATGTCAAAAATTAGGCAGATCACTCAGTAGTTGTACGTAGGTTTTGTCGTATGAAAAAGTGCAATTGTTAAAAGCTCAATGTAAAAGTGCAATGTAAAACGGTACACTATGTGGTCAAAAATATGTGGACACACAGGCTTAATATCAAACAACACAAAGGTCCTTGACTTTGACAGTACATCTCAGAGGATTAAACACCTCCCTGCCGAGGCAGAGCGCTCTCCTTCTGCTTCCTTAAATCTCTCTCCAGAACAACCGCACACATTATTGATCACATGAGGTCCCCCCGACGTCCCCCCTCCCCTCCCTCAGCTTGCAGCCTTGTTTAGACAGTGTTCCAAAATACAAAACAGTCCCCTGCGGATTGAAGTTAAAGCAAACTGCTTCCGTCACACGCACGCGTTTTCAAAGACTTTTCGCAGAATACTTCTCTCAGTATAAAACATTTGTGTCAGGAAAACACAAAAAATAATAACAAAGACCATTTGTCTCCATAGGGCCACGATGACCTTAAGGAAATAACATTGGTGTCAACATTTTTGAGGAGATGCACTTTATCTTATCAGATTGCTCCTACTGAGGACCATAAAATGAAAAGATAAAGAGGGAAAGAGGAATCAGATACAATCGCTGATATTATTGATGGCCCGCTCTTGTTTTGTCAGCATTTTGTGGGAGGTAGCTAAATGGGATTCAGGCTGTTTGCTAGAATACAGAGGACACTGATTATCAACAAATTTGCATCATCATAAAACAAACGTGTGGGTTGAAAATCCAAGTTTGTCCTCTCCATCTGACAACCTATGCTGTGATTACATTTCAGTACCGGGGTCAAGAATCAAAAATATCTCAGTCGGAGCTTATTATAGCTCAACGGTAAGACAAATGATTGCAATCAGAGTTTGTATTAGCTAGACTATCAGCAGGGCTCCGTGGAAGGCAATGTTGATCTGTCGGTCGGTTTGCCACTCAGGCGAGACGGAAATATCATCTTGAAACTTTGTAGAGATATTTATGCTCACCAGATAATGTATCCTAAAAACTTTGGTGATCCTCTGATTAAAAAGCACTAATGTCCTAAAGCCGAGTCATAGCAGCTGCTTGGGTTTGAATCCGGCCCCTTTGATTCATGTCTTCCCCTCTCTCTATCATCAGCTGTACTAATAAAGAGGCAAAAAAGCCCAAATAATTATCTTTAAAAAAAAAACACTTTGTCCATTACTTTGGTTTAAGAGCAAATACTTGCACAACTAAGCACATTCCTATCAGCCTCAGCTGCTAAAACACAACAGAAAATGCTGAACAGGCTAAACCCTATACCTCAAATAAACACCAACTCTGCCACGCTAGGGAGCTTTTTAACCTCTTTTAGATCAGAGTTTTGGTTTTACAGCACATTTACTGTATGTATGTTTCAGTCTCATTAACCTTGTTTTCAGCAGCAGTTTTTTAGAAAGCTATTTCTGATACGCCGAATATACACTACCTGCCTATCACAAAACCACCGACATGTAACTTAGCAACCACTTGGTGAAGAAATCAGAATATCCAGCAGCTAAACTAGCGGACATTTTTCCCAGGAGTTGATGGAGACCAAAATTGGACCTATTCATCAGGTGGACACAAACACAACTCCAAATTAACACTCACATTGCTTCATTAGATACATTTTTAGACAAGTGGGACCCCAGGAAGAATAGCTGCTGCTTCGGCTACGGCAAAAAATATATAAATGCAGCTTCAACTATTTTTTTTCCCAAAGGAGTGTAAACCAAAATTGAATTCATGCATAACTTCATACAGTACAAGTCCATCTTAAACTAATACATTATGTATTTCTCTCTAATACCCTCTTGTTATATTGCATCAACATTATGTCAGTTTTTCCAGAGACAGCAGCACAGAGAACAGTCAAATACTAAGTAATACTCAACACAATCTACCTTTTGAAGATTTTCTCTCAATGCATAGTGAGGAGAATAATTCACTGAAGTGGCCTCTGCACAGGTAGGTTTAATGTTAATAATCAACCTTAATAAAAGATTCTGATTAATTCTGTTATTCAGTCTGAATTGAATCACCTGCTTCTTCTATAGTTTGTGATTTACTGAAATTCCAAGAAAAGAAAAAGCATGAACACAAATATTCAGAGTTTACATGCACTATAGGTAAGAGTGTGAGAATGATGGCTGTGTTTTTGCAGGGTATAAAAAAAAAAAAAAAAAAAAAAAAAAAAAAAAAGATCATTTTAATTTTGTACTTTTCACTTGATTCTAGTGTGTGTCCTGCCTCTGGTTATAGAAGTTTGTTTGTCGACAAAGTCTGTTTTTACTGTCATAATAACGGTGAAGTGTCCCTTTAAGACTTGCGAAAACCTTTGTTAAGCTAACCAACTCTTAGCACCGTCCTCCAATCGCTGAGTCAAAGCAGTTCTTTCAGAAAGGAAAACAAACAAGAAAGCTTCGCCTTAGAGGAAGCAAGCTTTGATTCACTGGGATTGATCAAAAATCCATTCAACTCCTGTTGATGTATTGTGGTCATTTTGTGGTATTGGGCTATAAAAAAAATCCTTTATTGCCAAGGGTTACATTGGGATTAGTGATTGGGGGAGCACTGATTCACAGAGGCTGTAGGTGGGCAGATGCAGCAGCGGTGTGGCTGGAAACTGTATTGAAGAATATGCAGGTCTGGTTAAGGCTTTTGCGGTTTACTAAATAGAATTCACAGGCCAATATTTCTATTGATCATATTTTGCTGGTGGGTTTTGCCAAGATCTAATGTGAGTCATTAGAGAATTATATGAAGACTTTTTACTTGTATATAAACCATCAATGCCCAGTTTGGCATACCATGGCAATGCATACACCCACCATAAAACATTTCATATATTAGAATTTAAAAAAAAAGTTTTAATAGGAATTGGCTGTCTTTGTATGTTGGGGAACGTATGCATAAAGTGCTGGACGATGCTGTTGGGGAGCAGCATGTGACAATGTTGATACTCTGTGTATATTATACTTTATATTATCTGTTTCAGCTCTAGGAAATCTCTGACTGAGATGAACCATGACACTCCCAACACACAAGAGGCTTGAAGTTTACGTTGTGAGCCTAAATGTTTGCTCTCTGTTCCATTTGAGCTGGCTGTGTGATTGAGGCTTGAAGCATAACAAGCAGAGTGTATAATTATCCATACAGGGAGAAGTTGGGTTTCAAACCCACCACCCCCAAGGGTGCCCACTGAGCAGAGCTGGAATACAGGCTGTCTGCAGTACAAATGATGAACAAAACAACAAGCTGCAACACAGTGCAACAATCTCAGGGGCACAAAGTATGTTTATTACACTGTAATAACAATTTTGTAAAAAAATTAAAAAATAAATTTTGATACCGTTTTCTTTTATTTCAATAGAAGTATATTGTACCCGTTCCACCATCCGAACATGCACAAGTATAACGGTCTATACACGGAAATTGACTATTGAAATGATGTCATGTAAGTATAGGAATAACAAGTTGCTTGTCTCCAGGTAAGAATGACCTGTCCAATGCAGCAGCCTCCAGAAGCAATTTGCTGAAGCACCTGATCGGAAAATATGCTGGTGTTAAGCTGGTGACGAGAAAACCTTATAATGAGAACGTCTCAATCTCTCCTAAAGAGGCTGCAGTAACACAAGATCCTGACACACCAAGCTGACAACATAAAACTAGCGCAGACGCAGGCTGACACTTTCAATTGCAGCACGTCTTCTGTTAGAAGTTGCACTTGAGCTGATTGCAAAGCCTACAGAAAATGCCAGCTGACTGCTGAAATGTTCGTTAGGATGTTCTGTATTTGTGTGAGAAGTAATATCTAGTCAGCAGTCTGTTCCCATTAACATAAAAAGCATCACAGAGGGCCAAACAAAACAAACTACAAAACAAACTAGTCAACCATTTTCTGTCAATATGTTTTAACTGTCTTGTTATTTGCTTTGAATACAAATTGTTGAGATATATAAGTTGCAGTTGGCACTGAAACGTTTTGTACTGCTCATAATTTTTTGCAGAAACACTGGGTGAAAGTTGAGCTGAATAGCCAAAAACGCCCAGAGTGTCAGGACCCTTACAGCCACTCTAATGTTAGTCTTTTGGTCTGCATGTGGTTTTGATAGTATATCTGCATCAGAAGCATTGATACATATCTCCAGTTTTTGCAAATGAGCACCTAGGAACTGGTCGCAGATTTATGCAGATACGTTTCAGGAGCATATAGTCCGACTGATTTAAAAGTGCATTCATTTACTTTTTTGTTTTGTTTTTTGGGAGGGCAGCACAACAAGCTGTAAACATAGCATTGTCAGACAAATGTCCAATATTCATAGTTTTAGCAAAGTCTGGTAAATGCTTTACTAATTTTCCACCAGCTAGTCCCTTACTTTGTCTGTCTGCGGTTTGCTGCTTGGAAGGTTTCATACAGTGGGTTTTCACCTGTCTGCTGCAACTAAAAATGACGCTGATGAGAGCCATGAGAATTAATCAATACAGTAAAGTTATGGACCATAAAACCAAGACAATGACTTAAAAAAAGCTCCATATAGCTAAAGGGAACTTCAGAGCCATCTGATAATTCTCCATGTGTTCATCATTATAAGCGGCTCCTTTCACATTGCAGTCATTTAAACCATTGGCAATGTACAAATATTGATTAGAGCAGCTTAAATGTACTACTCTTCTTTGATCTAGCACCACCTACAGAATGCTGCTGTCCATGCCCACATTGTTTGACTGACAGGAAATGCCATCTTTCCAGCAGAAACGCCATCCGAGGAGTGCTACACATCTAAGATTGAGACATACTAAATAAAACAAGAACCCTTTGCATCTCGCAACCAAATTAGTATTGACAAAATGACTTGTGTGATTTTGTCAAAATGTGTTGAAACAGACAACATGGGGCATGTTCATATGATACTGTGCCAATATAAACTCTAATATTTTTGCAAGTGTTGCGAGTAATGAGAGCATGAGTTTATTAGAAATGCAAGAAGTCAAGCCGGCAGACTCTTGAGATACTGACATTTTTCAGCCCGAGGCAGCACAGAGACAGTGCTGCTGTGTGGAAATCAATACAAGTCATTACCATTACTCTAAACTAAAGACGGCTCGAAATGATGCAGTGAGTTGGTATTTTAATACCCACAAATTGTGATAATGCATGTGCAATCTTATCTGTAGTAGTACATAACTTGGTACTAAATGAGTGTTAGAGGGAAAAAAGACAAACGTTAACCGATATGATATCTGTAATTCAATAACACAACATCTATACTCGATTCCATAAGGTTTATTATGCGAAAAATAAAATACGAAAATAAAATGGTTTAAGCTAGTGCAGCCGGTTTCATTCTAGCCCCTTGGTGATAAGAAAAAGAAACACATTTGAAAAATGTATGTATAGAATTGCATCAGATATTTCTTAGAAAGTGCAATGATCACGCCTACCAGGAGGTTTCAGAGATGTTACCTCTCTCTCAAAGTGTAACTGAGGGACATTTTACATGCCAAGCAATTGCAAGAAGCAAAGAACAAACGTCTTCTCGATACATTAAGCACTCCCAATCCCACACCACATGGCTGACAATTTCCAGTGCTGTGCACAGGGCATGTTGTTCTTGTTCAAGCGTAAAAGAAGAATGGCAACATTCTGGCTTTGCAATCTAACTGCAGATGTTAGTTAGACCGACAGTCAATCTCTCCAATGTGATGATCACTGTCCGTTTAGCACTGGCTCTTCATAGAAACCCTTAGGACACGGAAACCTACGGTTCACTGATTAAGATAGCCCTTTCCCTGACCTTCAATATGTTTGAAAAGTCAGATTGAGGGCAGGGACAGAGTTTAATGAATGACATTTTTTCATTAGCAGAAGTAAAAGACGCATTAAGGACAGACAGAGGACAGCCAGTAATGGCCCTTAGGACCAGCCAGTTCCTCCAAATGGTCCCAGAAGGACATTTTTATACTTGGACCGTGTGCTGAAAAAGGCAACAGTGATAAGCATTTCCTATTTTAGCCATCAGCAAGGCTCTTACAGATAAGCAGTGGTGCTCCTAGTCGGATCTTGAGGCGGAATTCAATCAAATCTCAGTGGTAAACATCTTGGTACAACCCTACAGTTTGATATTAGCATTTGCATTGTGCAGCTCTGTTGTTGACCAAAGCTGCTCTTCCTTATCTGTCAATGCAGGCTTGTCAGGTCTGCACCTCGCAGCGAGTGGCTGCTGGTGCTTCCCATTCAGGGCTGCAGCGCTGGGAGCACATACGGCCTGGTTGGGAGCTCAAATCTCAGAGCAAAAAAGAAGAAAAGCATCCGCTCCACTCTTCCATCACAGCACACAGAAACACACAGATTTACCTTCAACTGCTGCGAAAAATACACAAAGAAACACATTTCCCTCCAAGCTAGTGAACCCCAGCACTAAGCGAACATTGCTACACCCTTCGGCTACAGTAAGAGGAATTTCAGCTCCAACACTACACAGTCCTGTACAGTACTTGGTTGTTCCTTGACTGAATGTTGTTCAATATTCTGGATGTGGTAATGCTTTTAAATTATGATGACATAAGTTTTTGTTTGTAGAAAATAAGACAATATCCACTATACTGGCACAAGACAAAGCACAAGATGCAGTCACGAAAGGCCTTGACACACCAAGTCGATGGTCAGATGTCAGGCCATCGGTAAGCGTCTGTCGGCCATGTTTATACATGCCGCATTGTTTGCAATAGTCTGCGTTTCTTTGACAGCTTTTCGGCCGCTTTTCAGGCGGAGCCCATCGGGAAGGGAGATCACTCCGATAGGCTGTTTAGCCTAAGAGAATCAGTGCGTAAGAAGAGAAATGGAAATAAGCTAAGCCAACAAAGGACTTGAAACAAAAAGGGCACACACAGAAGGCTGTTATTTTTCATTCAAATCTCATCACAAGCAAAAGACCATATCGCCAGTGTCATTTGTAACTTTATCAGCCATGTTCTCAATTAGAAGTCGCTATATTTTGAAACTCTTTGTGATGAACGTATGTGAAAATGGAAGGCAAACGCAGCTTTGCTGTTTGTATATACGCAGTCCAACATCTTCCGGTTGCTTCTTTTGAATGATTAATACAGACTACCATGCTACCGTGCCTGCTGGTATGGAGAATTATTTCCTCTCACGCAGGCGCAGAACATACGTGCAAGTTGGCTGTTGTCTTTGAGGTGTGTTCAAGTGCGACTTTTTGGCCAAGAAGCAGGCGACGTGAGGCGCCAAAACAGTTGGATCCGTGTCCACTAGCTCTTTGATGTTGGTTTGCTGTTCCCTGGCCTTTACAGATGTGAATCTAAGATCAAAATGAGTTTGAAGATGGCCGTGGTCCTAGCAAGGGAGTGAAGGACCCATTGGCCCCCCTACTTTATGTCCCAGCTTTACACCCCTGCAGTTATTCAACATCACAAAACTTTACAGGTGTGTAGTTGACATCAAAATGAAGTCCCAGTTCAAAGATGGGTGTGGTCTGAGCAAGAGTAATGGAAGTATAGGGGTTGGAAGTAGCCAACTTTACGCCTCTGGGCCACTTTGGCTTTGCGGCTGGTGTGAAACCATCCCAAGATGGTCTCTTGTTTGATCTACTCATGGGACTCTGTTCTCCTTTCTTTATCATTTATCCCAAAGAAACATTTTTGCTAATGTCCATAGACTGAATAAAACATGTCACACACACACATGACAGCAACCCCCCATGACAATGATAGAGCGGACCTAGATGTCAATATATCGCCAGTAATAGAAATGTTGCTCCATTGATTTGCCAGTCCATTCAGAAAGACTGAAGGTAAATGACACAAAGTTTAATGTATTTTAAAAACCTGAAAGATTCAAGGCTTTTGAGAAAAAATTCTAGGCTGGAGCCTCAAAAGCCAACCCCCATGATTTCTGTCCGGATCGTTACTGCAGAAAGAAAGTTTGTAAATACCGAAGAAGGGCAAATCAATTGGTTCGTTGGGACAATTCAAATCCAAATACTGCAAGAGATAATTCATCGCTTCAGGTGAAACAGTGAGGACATTTTTGTGGGAACTGTGACCCTAAGATCTGATTTCAACTCTACAGAACCTGCTTCTTTAAAGAATACATCTTACGGCTTTCACTATCACAAATAAAGATGGATATCTCAGGAATAATCTTCACCCAAGTTATTCTTTCAGGTTCTGTCCACGGGAGGGGAATTTAATAAAGCATGTCAAAGGCCATGATTCAGCCTGGGAATACTCTAAATGTCAACAAAACCTGTTTAATGACGGTACAAATCAGGTTCAGCACAACCTTGAATGACAGCACTATAAAATAAGCCATTGAGCAGGGCCGGCTGAATAGGTAATATCCCCATACGACCTGGCAGCTGGAGCTTCTGATTAAAAGCAACGTCCACAGATGATCTGTTGCAGTTTAGGATAGTGATGTGAGTGAAAGTCTGCCTCTCTATACTTGTTTTTAATTAAAAGCGGAACATAAAAGCTGCAGAAGAAAAGAAACCTAAAGGCTGAATGCAAGAAGTTACCAGCATTTCAGATCAGAGCCTGCATACTAATGCAAATCATGTGTAATTTTCAGCCAAACATTTACTGCAATTGCCTCAATTTTACTTTACAGCACAACACCAATTAATCATCTGTATTATTAAATCAAGGTTTTCAAAATCAGGCCAAAAAAATACACACAAATTTATAAAAAAAATAATTGTACATTGTTACCGTTGATGGCTCTCTATGCAATGCTGCAGAAATTATAGGTGGAATGATTACAAATCACAGTAATCAACATTCTAAATTAATAGTTGGATCCTTCTCAATCACTCAGATGCCAGATGAACACAACAAAAACTTGAGGGCTCCCATACTGGGGTTGAATGAGAATGATAGCAGCTTTCCTGACGTGTATGAGCCATGGCAGGTAATTCCAAAGGGCCATTGTTTGTTTGACAGCAGCACGCTCCCTCCAACTGCTCCTCTGATAATGGTGTTTATGTACTTTGGCTCCACAAGGCGAGGCAAAATGGCCACACTAACAATAGAGGCAGTGGACAGAGGCAGTGAACAGAGGCAGCAAGCAAAAGGGCACTGAATCATCCCCAGAGGATTAAAAAAAAAAAATCATTCACCACACTGCCAATCACTTATCTAAATGATGAGTTGCCTACAGAAAAGACAGCCACACAATTAGATACTTCTAGAGTATTAAACATGAGTACGAGGTTTAGTTAAGTTTTGTATCAATAACTTCCCATCGATGTAGATAGCCTCCACTGTATTATCAGTTTTTCCGCAGAAAATTACATTGTAAGTACAATTTGGTGCAATGATTTTGACATGTTATTAATGACTATGAGCAGCAGTTTATATAGACAGAGGCTATTTGACTTAGAGAGAGGGCTCGAAAAATGTAAACCCTATTTGAGGGCAGTACAACACAGTCAAATAACACCAATCTTTTGGTAGGTTATGAGTTTGTGATGTCAAAATTAGCAATAAAACCTTTTAGACCACAAATATCATCAGATAATCAGGAGACTCAAATAAGACTTAACAGCGATGGTTCCCTCTAGACAATAAATGCTTCATCACAAATCAAAGTTGGTGCTCTATACAAGACTGGCAGTTTTTTCAAAAGTTAGGTTTTGTGGTTTGTACCAGGAAAACCAATCCAATACAGTTTCTTATTGTGCCAGACAATTAATTTACACCCCACACATGCACCCACAGAGGTGTTTTTACTCATCCAGGCTGATTGTTCAGTTTGGTGTTACATGAGATCACCAAATTGTTCTAATAAGGATGATAAAAGTATAGATTTTAAACCAATATAACCAAACCCAACAAGAAAAAGGGGGAGATGGCAAGATGAAACAGTCTTTCCACACCCACAAAGTCCTGTGAAGCGGTCCAATAAAAAAATATAGGAAGGAATTTTTATGTAGGCATTTAAATTGCCATAAACTTGCAGGTTTGAGATATCATATCCTACCGTACATTCATGATTTTGGGGCTTTGATATTGTATAAGATATGTTCAGGGTTAAATATCAGTAGCCACATCAATGGCCTAAATCAATCTGTCTGAAAACACTGTAAATAGTATGCTTAGTGATGTTGTAACATGTTACCCAAAAGACATTTAACTGAGTGAGTATATTAGCACGGTTTATGGGGTTCGAAATGGATTCAGGTTTAATGTTCCTTTTACTCCATTAATCAGCAACTTTGTTCAACCTTGTAACCATTTTCTCTGTACAAAAAGGGCTCTTGATGTTGCAAGAAAAGGTCTCACCATTGTGAGAAAAAAAAAATCTAACCCTTCATATTGATCGATTTTGGCAAAATGAATGCATCCTTTGTGTCCAGAATGTGCTAGATTTCTCGTAAAATTGCCACACATGAAAGTAAAGTTATTGAAATGTTGTGGAAGCAAATTATATAACCTGGTTTCATTCAGACATCTGAAAACCTTTTTAACCAAATCTATGTCCTTTCCTGCTTGTTTTCTTTTCACCTCAAAGTCTCCCAAATATTTCTGAAACTAATAAACTAATAGACTATGAAGTTTACTGAGTAGATTTAGAGCCATAGCAAACCAAGGCTCTGTAGCTACTGTAGCTCTTTGTTATATAATTAGACATTGTTAATTAACAGGTAGGTAAGTGAGGGAGTGTATATTTGTTTCCAGGATCCTATGTTCCCCGCATTAAATGTTTTTTTGTTCTCAGCAATGTATGTTTCGCTAGGTCAAATGTTGAAGTCACCCACCTACAGTTTATACCATACTGACGTTATACTCCTTGAAACCAACGCCATCAACATTGTGGGCGAGACTGTTTTCTCTTTTCTTTAGATATTGGTATCTCCACTGTGGCTGCATTGTTAACATTAATTTGTAATCAATTTGAACTGTGAAGATAGCCTGTTACCAATCTCTTACAAATCTCTTCCAGAAAAAGCTGCCTTCTGTTCTTATATTTATGGGGGTGGGTGGGGCTCTGGGTATGATAAATGAAGCCATTACAGAAGTGCCTAAAACTTGCATTCCCTCCAGTAGCACTGGTTGCAAAGAGAAGTCCGATTGTAAAAAAAATGACACCACTTCTCACTTGATTTATTACCTCAGTAAACATTTTCCTAACGAGTTTATGCTCTTAATCGTGGTTCAAAGTCTTCTTCAATACAGCTTGGTGTTATTTTTGTAAATGAAGGTCCCATTTAGATCAAAATAGACAATTAAGCAACATATGCTTTATGGGGTGGCTACCTTGTGATTGACAGGTCGCCAAAATGCCAAACTTGAGGCTATAAAACAGTAGGCCACAAACCAATGGGTGACATCACTGTGACAACTTCAATTTGTTCAAATATACAGTCTGTGGTTGTGGCTCGCCCATAGTTTCTGGCCAGGCCTCGAGACTCCCATAACTTTGGTTGAACTAATTATATTGCAGATAAAATAATTTTGCTTTAAAAACTGATCCTCAGGTACGGTGTCCTCGTTATAGCTTGCTGGTCAGCCAAATGTTTCTTTTGTTGTGGCCGTAACACCACTTTAATCAATACATACAGTAATTTCACACAAGCAGGACTTCTGGGCTTCATGTGTCCAAACTAATGTTACTGCTGAGTCAGCAGGCTGGCAGTAACTCTTGTCAGAGGCCTTTGAAGCCATTGCTTTCTCCCAGTTTTCTTCCAAGATAACGAAGTGTTTCCAAGCCAAGCGGAGCAGCTTCTTTCTCATCACCACATGCATGAGAGGATACAGTACACCGAGGGAGAAGTTGTTTAAAAAGGCACAATTTTCTTTGTACTTTAACAGAAAGGGTAGCAGTGATGCCCAGGTTTTGGCATCACTTCTGAAACATATGATTATATTGTATATGTTTATTGAATTGGCCCTAGTACTGAAATGTTTATCCAATGTCACACAAAAACAACTACCGTAATTTTCGGACTATAAGCCGCGCCTTTTTCCCCATTTTTCGACCCTGAGGCTTATATAACGGTGCGGCTAATCTATGGATTTTTACAGCTAACGGCCACTAGGGGATTTTACAGGTTACAGTCCACCGGAAGGCGGAAGTCCTCCGGAGGCGGGAAAAGAGCGCGCAAAAGTAAAAGTGGAACCGCGAGTGGTACGAGAGACAGAACGACAGCGAGACAGACGGACATTACGAGAGCGAGACAGTTTGTCTTTTTCATGCCAAGGACCACTGCTGTAGATCACTGCCGGTACGTGCGCTGGGAGCGCACCGTTTAAGTTTGAAAATTGAAAAGTTTGTGTGTCTGAAACGCTATGTGATACAGTACAGTTTACACAGCATAGTACATGTTCTGTAGCTACTATTGCACTAAATGGTAACACTTGAAAACGTTATGCAAATATGCAACTTGTTTGTTGAAACGTTAATAAATGAGAGCTTCCTCAAACAGCCGCCTCTTTCCCGACAATCCCCTCTGTGCACGAACCCTTACATATGGTAATTAAACATTAAAAAACCGCGGCTTATAGTCCAGTGCGGCTTATATATGTACACATCATTCAATTTGGCTTCTGCGGCTTATAGTCAGGTGCGTCTTATAGTCCGAAAATTACGGTACATATGGCTTAGTTGCTGCAGCAAGGCAACAAGCAGGTTAACCATGGTGGACTGCAGAGAAGGTTACAGAGAACGTATACTGTGTGACGGAGCTAGAAATTGAGCCAGCTGTACATTAGGTGCACAAAATTGATTCACCAACAACCCATTGAATGGCCTGTATTTCATTGGCTGTATGGTAATTGATGCCAACATGCTGTTTAACATTATACATCCACACAAAGCTATGCTATAACAATAAAATATGTGGTGTTCTAGTTGTTGAGTCCATTTCACAGTGACATATATTAGCACTGCCAGTTCACACTTCATTTAGAGAAACTCATCTCTCTGAGCTGAACAAAGAGCCAACCGTGGATCTGCCACGTCACATCCATTACTAGCTCATGCACCCAATTGGTTTAAGTCCGGGCTATTATACATAATGCATATAGATATGTTGTGAGAAATCCAGCCAAATAACAGGCTCTACGTAACGCTACAGGAGGTTGGCAAGTCGCCATTCTCTAAAGTCTATCTGGAAAAATAATTACCCCGTCATTCACACACCAAAAGCAACACACAGGAGTAGCAGTGATTCATTTGGAAACTGAACACTGACAAAACAATTCTTAACAGTTTCAAGATTTGAATAAAATATTATAATAAAACAACAGCAGGGAAACAATTAACAGTTATTGATGACATTTCTAAAGGTTCATGGGAAGGCCACATCACAATCAATACACATTTATAAAAAAATATATATATATATATATTTCTCTTTCTCCCAATTTGTAATATATTAAAAGGAAATCATCTATGAAAGTGCCTTGAGGGCAAGCAGTACACGGTCTGGACTGAATGAGGACAAGACGAGAGAGATTGTCTGAAAGTTCCAAATAAACTTTCATGTGAGAGTTAAATTAGAGGGATTACCGCCTGAGCTGTGGGCACTTTTAGTGTATTAAATTCAGTATTCTCATCCATCTCCTCCATAAGGGTAAGACTAAAATACAATCAGAAAATTTTGTGACAGTTCGACTTTCAGAACACGCACTTAGAATGCTCTTAACATTCATAAATGTGCGCTCACAGTGGACAATCCATCATAATCACAGGGGCTTACTGTACATAGCTCACTGGGCACAGCAGTCTCTTTCTATCTCAGCTGCTGACATTCAAACAAAGCGCTGGCTCCTCCACTCCTCTGCAAGATCCCAATGAAAAACAACAACAAATGAATCACAGGCAACAGCAGCCCACTTTGCTCCCTTCGCAGCATATAAAATGTCAATGCGCCCAACAATCCCTTACAGTGATGGATGGGCTGGAGTCACTGCTGTGTTCAGGACACAAAGCACCAACTCCACCTTACACTACCTACACATTTCACGCTTCTTTGTAAATGTCACACACAGGTTTCATAAACAGATGTCGTTTCATTGTTTGAAAGATGACCCAAGCTAAAAAGGTAACTGCACTGCAGTTTTCCAGCTAACACGCAAACAGAGAGCCCCTCTCCGAATGATGCGGAAAGTTCCACTGTAATTTGATATACTTTTCTCAGCTTTTAAATTGTTAGTGTACATCTAGAGTTTTACATGTAGATGTAAGTTGCCTTTATAAGTTTTGGAAATGGGATTTTAGTTGTTATTGGTGATCAAAAGCCAGTTATAATTCCATGCTTTCTGTTTCCCCATTTCCAAGAGTGATTTTACAAATAACATGGCCTTCCAATATCAAATAAGGGCCACTTTCACACAGAAATGTGAAGAAGCTCAACTTAATAGACTTCTATTTACCCGAAAGAAAACTCAAGCTCAGTCAATCAGATAACCACACTTGTAGACAAACAATTAAAAAGGTGGGTCCCAAAGTCCAATATTTGCCTTGTTGTTTCATGTAGCTCCATGTTTTACTGTGCACTTTGCTAACTGACCCTGCCACACCCACCACAAAGTCCTAACGCCAACATTACAGAGACACATACCAGTTTGTGCACTGAAAATCTACATCTGCACCTATCCAATTTACATAATGTATGATACTTTGGTTGACGTGTTTTGCTATGACTCTCGTAAATTGTAAACTGCTTTGAACAGGCTATAATGCCTCATGTGACAGGATTATACAGTTACAGTACCCTTTAAGAAAGCCCTGCTTTTCTTTTTCATAGGGTGCATGATTGTGGAGAATGTGGTCATGGGTTTGGCATGCTACGCTCTCCTCTGCTTCAGGGATGCGATGTTCACTTGGGAGGAGGAAGAATTAGGCAGTGAAGGGACGGAGGGACATCCAAAATTCACTGAGAGAGAAGTTTGTTTGGTTTTGGTCAATGGTCATCAACCCCTTTCTCTCCCCTCGCCTTCTTGATTCTGCACTGCAACAAGTCCTCCAAACTGAAGGGTAAAATAGGTTGTTTGTCATTGCCTTCCAAAGTGATCGATATGACCTGATCTGACGCCCCATTCAGCAGGACAACATCATTTTCAAAGCCTTCCCAAACAGTCACAAATAAAAGTTACAAAACAAATATTGAGGTTAACGTAAGATTTGGTCTATGCACAAAAACGACTTTGTTTAATGTTAGGGAAGATTTGATTTCAGAAACAGTCAATGCTGATTTATTTCACAAACAGAGGTCTCCCGTGTCTTTTCTTATTCAGGGCAGTATCCTAGTATCCTATACTTCCTGCTGTCCAATAACGTGATTCCGTTAATCAGTGAGGGAACATTTGATAAACTTTGACACATGGATTTGGATTTCACGCAACAGCAAACACTCTCAACAGACTACTTTAAAAGGGGGCCACAAAGTCACAAAGTCATCATTTCACCCAGGTAGCTGTCCAGCTGTCTAAGGATTGAAGACATAATGGATCAAATTCAAATCATTGTGTGTGTCTTTTTGAATGACTGTGGCCATGATTTCAAAACCACTTGTGCTGTTCCTGAGGGCTTGGTCGGCAGGAGAAACTGTGTGCTGGTACCAGAAGACCAAGCGAGCAGATATGTGCAAATATATACTTTAAATATGTTGTGATGGTGTGGACATAGGCTGATTTCAGCTAAGTATCAGCGACAGGTAGCAGCCCTAAAGCTCGACCATAAAAAAATCCAGTTTTGCCAATTGTGCTGCGTCACTCATCACAAGTCTGGCATTACTCCAGGTTATGCCAGTTTAGAGCCAAGCTGTTTTGACTACCAGGGTCATAAGCTGCAAATAGTAGATGATGACTAGACTACAACTTGAAATTTTCTTGAGACTTAAATCAGCAGGAAATTAGATGACATGTAGTGGGGCAGCAGGGCATCAGCCATCATTCTGTAGGAAATAAAAAAAAGAAAAGAGCATAAGCAATTGAAAGCCATTGAAACTAATTTGCACTAAACAAGCATCGTCTGCGGGCATGTTACTGCCAAACAAAAATTGAGGGTCTTGTATCAGCCACATATGGCCGGGAATGAATGGTGACCCGGGGTTACTTTCTCACATTGATAGTCTGAGCAGCGATACTTGTCTTCACTAGATGCTATGGGCCTTTCTAAAGTTTAAAAAACATGCACACACAAACATATTCAGGGCTACCCATTGTGTTAAAGATGTTCGGGGACCAGAAAGGCACACAAAAGGTAAGAGTTGGAGGCAACACCTCCATGCAACTCCTTTGCAAATGTGTGGGGAATTACAATGAGTAAAGACAAAAAGGTGGACCTGACCTTTATAAAATGTATGGACACACTATTAAGGCATTTATCATTTTCTAATTAAGCTACGTGGCAAAGGCATATCTTGTGTGCCCAAAGTGTGTGGTGAAATGGCTCTCTATGAGTATGAAATTATTACAAAGCCATGTTTAATTAATGAAAATATGACCCAGCTGTCAGAGCTAATACATCAAAAAGAACATGTCTTAGACTATTCTGTGGTAAAGGAGGAGGCAGTGGCTTGGAAATGATATAAGGGAGAAAAAAAAGCTATATTTTATTCTGCTGTGTCTGAATTTCACTGATTGTAGAATCTGAAACACTCACCTAAAATTCAATTTAAAAGCTCTTGGGATTTTCCTTTGTTTCAAAAATAAAGATTGAGCAAGAATAGGAAGAGCAAAAACCCAGTGCACTCGACCATGTTAAACTGAAATAACTTAAATATTGCTCTCCAAGCTAGTTCTACCCGCATGGATTGTTTTGTTTTTTCTGTTGTTTGGACAAATATGGAACAATCTGAAAAAAAGATAAATGTCATTGACGCAAGAATAACTTCCTAAAACAATAATTTTGACTTTGTTTCAGCTTTGAGCTTTTCTCTTTAAGACCGTGCGGTGTCCACTGAGGGTGATGGAGAACGCAGTAGCTGGATATATCAGAATTAATGACGACATTTATTTGTATGCTGTTGTTGAAGGTGTTGTGCCTGAACAGCCGTGTTGTCCACAACATCTTTTCAATTCAGATCCCCAACAGCAATGTCTGCATGTAAATAACACCCACATCGTGTATATGCCCAATCCTGTCAAGAGACTTATGCTGCCATTCTTCCCAAGTCTGAGCAATAAATCCCTCCTTTCAGTGAATTCAGAATCATAGCACTGACTGTTGTTTGAACAAACAATTAACTTCTATGGCTTAGACACTGAGATTACAATACTTTCTCAGCTAATGACAGCTGTTTGAAAGCAGATTCTGTAAAAAAAAAATGTTTTATGTGTCGCATACAGAGACCCAAACAAAAACCACTAAACATCTAGTAACTTTTCTCAGACAAATCCTCAATAACATAGTCAGCTTTCAACTATTAGGTTGTTTGGATTCAACTGTGGCTTATTTTATTGTGTGCAAGTGTGCTCATCTGCAGGGGTTGTTTCCATATATTAGGATTTATTTCCAATGGCAGTTTTTAAGAAACTCCTGAAAATGTCTGAGAAAGCAGTAAATGATGGGTTGCAAAGGAGATACAAAAGAAAAAACAAAACGTGGGACACATATCTGATCACCTAATAGGGTGTAATGCAGGTGATAAAAAGCAAAGGTCCGACTGAAAGTAATTTTACTTAATGAACATGTCAAAGGGCAGTTTTTTTTTTCGTTTTATTTAGCTTGAGTCCTGTTTTTTCGTCAGTGTGCGTCTGTTCCAATATTGTGACAGAATTAAATATGACTAAACAAAAGCCATTTCCAGCATGGAGCTTTATAGCAGGAAATGTAGCAAACTAATCATTTATTGTTAACAATAGGGCAATTTTCTAGTACAGCCATTTAGCGCTGACATTCAGTAATCAAATGGAGGAAAACCATTGTTAGGCTACTTTAAGTATAAGTGCCATGACTTTCATATTTGTAAAAGCTTGCTCTCTTGCTCTTACAATGCGATCGTTATTGCTCTCTCCAAAAAACACATAAAACCATTATCTAACAATGAATGGATTGCTTTTGAATTCTGTACAAATTACTGATGTTTTACTGGGAGGACACTTTGAATTAGTTACTTTCGCGAACACTAAATTTGTTTCCTGAGAAGGAAAAAAAAACAAACATTGTTCCTCTAAAGTTTTTGCCTTTTTGTGCCAAAAGTTTTGACACAGAAGATAAATTATTTAACTATAATTGAGCCGAAAACCGGGATTTGACTTGAACAATTCCAGTCACGGTTCAGTTAAGGTTCAAGATTCAATATTTAATTGCCATATCAACATGATTGATTGGAAGTCGTCTGAATTATCTCACTTAAATAAAAGACAGAGAAAGGGAGGGTAAAATAAAATCCAACACATCGGAACACCAATGAATAGCTTGTACTTGAAGCAATACAGCCGAGCACCATGAAAAAAAATGGCATTTGCTCCCATTTTTCACATTTCTAAACAGGAAATATAATGTGAGGTAAAGCCTACGGTACTGAGATCGGCTTTATGGCCTTGCACTGGCAACATCTCTGGATTGGTGTGCCGCCTCATATTGGCCTCCACAGTTTGTTTACTTGCGAACTATAACGCATTAATGGGACAACTCTCTCTTTTTGATTACTCTCTGACAAACAGGCTGATGGGACTTACAGTTTGTCGAGTCTCAATAGCCATCGCTGGCAGACAAAGTGGATTCAATACGCTCACATACTTTGTGAAACAAGCGGACTATCTCTGAAACACAGAGAACAGGGTCTGACCATTGAATACTGGGAGGTTTTTTTGCAGCTAAATGCTCCACTTTCTTCAAACTAGCCACTAAATGAGTCTCTGTGTCATTTGATGGTGGGCAGGTGGCGTGCAGTGGGTTTATCAGAGCTTGTTTGCCTAAAACATGTGCCCGATGCTGCAGTGTTGGTGATATTTTGCTGTGAGTTTAATACTGGGAGGGTCCCAATTCACTTTACATTATTGCATTTTTAATAAATTGTTCTTATTTCCTAACATTTCAGGACACCCAACATGTAAATCCGGCCTTAAGGTAGCGTCGTCTGCCCCGCCCCTGATTGTTTCCACCTGTGCCCACTCACCTCATGTATAAATAGTCCTGTCTCCCCTTATCTTGTGGCAGTATTTTGGAATTTTTGCTAAATCCTCCTTGTGAGCGTTTTGAGTTTGTGCTACCTTTTGCAAGTAAATTATTTTATTTTACACTTTACATCTGTCTCTGGTGTCGTGCATTTTAGTCCTCCTACCCTGTGTCTGAGGTCGTGACAGGATTCTTAACAGATTCCCTTTCAATGTGTAATTGAAGTCGAAAGTGTCACATAGCAATGGAGTGATCTTACTCTCCTGAGGCTTATTCTGTTCAAAAGATACGGACTGTGAAACATAACTTGTGCACTTGTGACAACCATCCCCATCCTTGGGTTGGTAGTGACACACTATGGGTTTAGCTGTCCCCATGTCATTTCAAATGGGGGAAAATTCTTTAATACGAATTTAAAATGGATCAAGAGAACAAGACAAAACATTCCTATAAGTTGGCTTTTTATCCTTATATAACAATATAAATAAAAAATACAAGGAACAATAACAACCATATGTTGTAGACTAGCTAAAAACCTAACAGTAAGCATCATCTTACACAAGGGCATGCTGAGATAAATAATTCAGATCAATGAACTGGTGAGGTTATTTTTTATTTATATCATTGATTTATGGAATGAGGATAACACAGATATAGGTCTACATTTTGTCCATAACCTTTAAGTTTTCACCAGTGGGAAAATGTGAAGTGTATGGTTTAAGGAAAGTTGTTGTGGACAGAAGCAAATAAGAAAAACAAGCAAGAAAGTCTGGTTTTGGTGTCTAATAAGAGTCAATTAAATACAGAATAAATCAAATGTTAAATAAAATGTTTTCCCAGACAAAAAGTTCACAGAAGGAATCTTCTGTCGGTGTTCAGTGCTTTTTATGCATTCTTTGCTAAGATGAGAGGATATTATATTTTGACATTTAAAAAAAACCCACTAAAAGTCCTCTCCCCTTTATGTGTTTATGTGTTGTGTTTTTGTGAGTCACTGTTTCTGCATGCATGTGCTTGCTAGCAGCGGTCATCCGTGTGTGGAGACTATGAACCTGAGAAGCCCTGCTGCTGGTTTAGATGTGGGTTCTGGGAATTACTTTCCTCACTGCTGCATTTCAGCTCAGAGCCTGGGTTTTTTTGCTTTGGAAAGCAGGGCTAATGTCGTGCCAATTAGGCTGGTAATCTAGCTGACATTTGTGTTCACTGCTCTGGGGCCCAGACGACAGCAGGAGCTCACTTTGGTGGGTTTGCGGTGTTGTGGGGAGGTTAATTTACACCTCTGTAAATGAGAGTAAAGGAAGGGAAAAAAGGGAGAAAAAAATACCAGCTATGATGACCACCATTACTCTCACCCCATCACTGTTTGGGTGGAGAAAAGTAGAGAAAAGGCCAATAATGTTCTCTCTTCTCTGTGCGATTTTCATTCATGACTGAAGAGAAGAAAACAGCAACACAATACAGAACTGATTTCCTGTTGATTGTCTTGTTTTCTGTTAATGCACAGCTAATAATGTGTTTCTGAAATTATGTAGAAGAGTTATGCATAATGAGACAATCACAAAGGAAGAAGAGTAAAAGCTTCAAGGAATATTCTGATATTTTGGGGAAATAAGCATGTCACAATGGGAATTAGATGAGAAGATCAATATAAATGCTGTAATATCATCTCTGTTGTGTAGAGCTGGGTCAAAGGGATGTCAAGTTAAGTACATTTTTATTTATACAGCACTAAATCATAACAGAAGTTATCTCAAGACACTTTTCATTTTGAGCAGGTCTAGATCGTACTCTACAATTTACAGAGACCAAACATAGCATTACTCCATGAGCGACAATAGAAAGAAAAAGAAAAACAGGAAGAAAACTCGAGCAGAACTTGGCTCAGGGTGAACGGCCTCAACCAGTTGTGTATGTTAAGCTTCTATGATGGTGCCTCATTCATTCCTATGAAAGTTGGAAAAAAAACTCTGTTGGACACAAATATAAATTGGATTTATTTCAAGCTATTGCATACTAACCAATGTACTTTGAGCGTCTCCACGAACATTGGTCATTTTCTGACTTAGTTTTAGTTGAGCTATTCAGAATCAGAAATCCTTTATTAGTCTCACAGCGGGGACATGTACATGGTCACAGCAGAAAGGCAAAAATGGACTGCATTTATATAGTGCTTTTCCAATCTTTGTGATCACTCAAAGCACTTTACAGCACTCATCCATTCATACAGTCAGAGGCTGCCAAGCAAGGTGTCACATGCTCATCAGAGATAACCACACACACACACACACACACAAATTTGGGATTCAGTATCTTGCTCAAGGACACTTTGACATGCTGACTGTAGAGGCTGGGGATTGAACCACCAACTCTCTGACTAGTGGACAACCACTCCCCCTCCTGTGCCCCAGCCGCCCAGAGCTACAAATGCCCAAAAAGAAAGTAATAAAGTAAGTGGACAATAAAATGCAAGGATGTAATTGTAGGTAAACCCACCCAAACACACATCCTTGATGGTATCAAAGTTTGGTTTAAATTGGTATTTGTTTGTCTTGAGGATTATTACATAGCTCACCAACTGGAAATCAAAAATTTTCCATATTTTGATTTCCACCACTCACAAAGTACTGCGGATCATGAAATGTATAAAAAGGTATCTTTGTCGATAACTAGTGTGGTAGGTTTTGTTCCATAATTATGTATGGATGAATTCTTAATTCTGAGTAGGGATGAAAAACCTCAATCACTGAGGGGGAAAAACAATAACATTTTCAGATAGGCAGAAGAAGAACAAAACACAGGAAATGCTGCAGAGTTTTGTCCAAAAGTCAAAGGAGGAAACAAAAAGAGGCAAACGGGAGTAAAAAGTGATGAATATTCCAGAGCCATGAAGCGAAAACTCATCAAACAGGAGACAAGCATCAGAAACAAGTGACACAAGCAGAAAAGGAAATGAAGATCTCCGCTGAAGCAAAGCCACGACAGGCACTTTGAAACACTACAATGGTCCACACGCGCAATGGCACTGATCAACCTCCAGAGGAAAAGACACCAAATGGATTCACATGTATCCATCCAAGCCTGATAATGCATCAGCAGATCTCATGAATGAAATAATAAAGTCCTGGAATGAGTTTCAGAGGATCATCCACATCGGAATAAAGAGTGTTGCCCTGCACACTGAAAGTTCAAATGCACATAATAAATACTCGATGATTTTGACCATAAGGATAATTAATTATTTCATCTGACGGAATAATCTAGATAACATGCGAGAGAGGTAGGGATTTTATATTTTGACGAAGGATGGTGCGAACCCTCGTCTCTAGAGTCAAAGTCCTGCACTTTATACACCCGACCGAACTCTGCAAAAGGTCAAAAAAGTACAATATTTCACTGTAATAAGTATAAAGCATGAGCATTAAATGGAAATACTCAAATATGAATAAAGCAAAAGTGTACTTAAGTACAGCCTCATTCCACCACTGACACTTCCATTCATCAAATCCTATTCAATCTTGAATAGTAATCAAAGATGAATCATCGTATCGCATGGACCACATGTCTAGATATACATGAAATCATCGGGGATGGCGGGGGTTCACATTCGGGGCTCATTCTGTGGGACAGCGTCAGAGCTCACTCAAAGTGAACCCCAGAACACCGTTTCGTGATGGACCCGAGACTGGATCACTACAGCTTTCACACCCACAACAAACGCAGTGCACCCTAGGGAGAAGGGCCTGTGGGTGCAGAAATACTCTCAGACAAAGTGAGAAAACATCCTTACACTCCAAAATTACTTAATTTATTCAAACAACGATTATGAGTTCAAGACAAATCATCCTTTAGAGCTCAGAATATGTACAGCATATTATCTGATTTAATTTAATACTTTGAATTCAAATGAATCACCGACTACTATGATAAATTGATAAGTCATTTTAAAAGAAAGTCAAAATTCTCCGATTCCAGCTACTAAAACGTTTTACTCCTTTAGGACAGTAAACTAAATATCTTTAAGTTGTGTACAAAACAAGACATTTGATGGCTTTGGGAAACTCCTACTATAATTTTTGACATTGTATAGACCAAACGACTGAACGATTAAGCGAGAAAAAATAAATCGGCAGATCAATCGACAATGACAATTGTTAGTTGCAGCCCTAAAGTAAAGAACATCCTGCGATTGCATCCCACCAGCCGCGACACCAAATCATGTCAGTGGCGTGAAGTGGGGGAGGCCAATGGCCCCTCCCCCACTTCCTACACACAGACCCATTGTCGAACTCATTGTGATGTCAACTACACACCTGTAAAGTTGAGTGACTGCATCTGGCACCGTTGCGACGCTATCGCGGTGACAAAATCTGTCCAGAGACAGACAGAGACATACAGACACCTGGCAAAAGTTCTCAAAACTTTCACTTCTGTGGCAGTTCCCGTTACAGTAGGTGTCTCCAGGTATACATTTTGCCATGATGACACACACACACACACACACACACACACACAGAGACACAGACAGACTCACAAGCTGAAAACAATACCAGCCACACGCTGTCGCGGCTTGTAATAATGATCGTTTAAAAAATAACTATAACACTCAGGGTCCATCAATAACGAGCCTGCGCTTTAGTACTTTGTCATCACTCAGTACGCGTTTCATGTTTTGACATTTAGAGCTTTCCTTCACCATGCTTCATAGGACAGGAGGGACAATCTACTGCTGCAGTGACGCTGCAGCCACAGATGCCCATTCATCTGGCCTTTTGTTTGTCCTACCGAGAGTCCCCGTCATTGGATCACAGCCTGAGTCATTTGTTACTGTAGCGTTGGCTGTGTGAAACCATGAAGCGTGACGGCCCATCTGGACCGGGCACAAATGAAAGAGCCCATAATGCAGCAGACAGATGTTGTCCTCTGTCCGCCCACACGCCTCTCTGTACTGATGCAGACAAATATTTGATTCAATTCACATATTCGGTCTGTGATGGCAAGAAATAATGTTCCAAGACAAGGTTACAAATTACAATGTAATTAGCACATTTCACACAGTACACTGTGTACACTGTGCGAGGTGTTCACACACAATTTCCCTTCAGGGATACAGCGATCAAATTAAATTCATGCATATTTCAAACTCTGTAGAGGGCTTTCAGGTGAAAACAAACTGTCAGGGACCTCCATTAGTGGTAAACTGCATTTGAGTAGCGGATTCTATCCAACAGTACAACTTGGCCATTTTAACTAAAAAAATATTAATATACAACTACTTTTCAACTGTTGGATAGCTGTTTTGACAGCTACTTTTAGAAGTTGTGCTTCTCGAGCTGTACAGCGTGCTGGAGCGGAGACGAGGCAGTTTTCTTGTGTCACAACTTCTATCTCATTTCTGTTGTATGCCCTCTGGCTGAAGTTACAGAGTGAAAAATGTAACAGCCACTTTTCTGTTCCCAGCAAGTGACAAGACTGTTTGAAAATGACTGAAGTAAAACAGAGAAGGCAAACAAGAAGTTGACATTTTAAACCAACAGCTATCACGGTTTCCGCTTTAAATTCACGATAGAGTTTGATCCAGAGCCATGTGTCAGTTAAAGGCGTTTCTTAACAGAACATGATGTTTATGGCTTGTGACTGATCGGGGACAGAGTTGGTCCTTGCAGTTAGTCTTTTTTTTAAGCCCCGTTTTGTAGAACGGAATCAGCATGTCCCCCACCTTGGCTGGTGATTGGACAAAATATGCTGGATCATGCCCCTTAAGAAACAAAACTAATTGGATTTGGAATGCAAGTTGAGTTAAGAACAATTATACCTCATCAGAATACTTGCTACTTTTTTTTTTTTTTTTTTTTTTTTTTTTTTTAAACATCTGATTGTCTACTCCATGCATGTTCTTTTCACCGCACTAGAAAAGCCACAGGCACACATGAATCTAATAATGTCAATAACATGATCCCTTCTTGAAAGCAGAGACTCTGTGTATGCAGGCTATAGGCTGCGACAGTCAGCTTTTCATAAGCCAATAGACATAGTAAACTTCCTAAAGCACAAGCCCCAGCTTAGGTATTTTATGTCATCTCCTTCAGACCGAATTTATTTCCTGGTGTTTCTGTATATATGGCTACTTAAAGCCCCTATGGAAGCCAGAAAACAGAGAATGAATAAATTACAAGCGGCACAAAGACTGCCAATTCTTAATTCAGGATAGTCAAATTTTTCTATCAACAAAAGCTCATGCCATCCTGAAATATTGGAAAGATGCCATAATGTTAATGTCATTGCAGGTAAACATGTATTATTAGATTTTAGTTGAAAAGTTTATAAGCAAAAAATAAATAAATGAGTGTCCATTTTTAATAAAACAAAATGTAAAAGAAATTACTAATCACAGAGATTGTGTGGTAATGATTACATTAGCCGATGTAGAAGTGTGATTATTTCATCTAGCTAGTTTTACATATGCTCACTGAAGAACCATTATTAATAAGTTTGCTCATACCTAAAATTGTGAATGAAATGCTGCTGTTACTAAAAAGGTCTGAAATATGCAGACATTGAAAGGTTTACAGAAATGCGCATTATAGTCAATACACTGAAGGAAATGTTTTTAGTCTCATATATCTTTTATATTTTATATTCTTTTTTATATATCTTTTATGTGTGAATTCATGTAACCAAATGACAAGAAAAGTACTAGTGGAAACTGTTGTATAAAAAGGTGCATAGTCTTGTGTGAATAGGGAGGATACAAGATAAAGCTACAAATCAAGGTCACAACAGCATGATGAGCCGACTGTCAAAGGAGGGACTCATGTTGCCAAGAGGCGTGGACACGCCTGTGCACCAACCAGAAACCAACAAAGAAGATCATGTTACATAGTTTACGTTTACTAACCAATGAGTGAGAGGCAGCGCCTCGAACAAAGAATGTATATCACTTTGCACAAAACTTGAATTGGGGGTTCTGAAACAAGCGAGAGACAGATAACTACATTGCTCTGCTTTGTGGACTGTGGACCGCGACTTCCAGAAACCTGAGATATACTCTCATCACAACTTTATACTAAATAAAACAACTTTACTATAACCTCATTCGACCAGAAGTCCTTACTGCTTTTCTCGAAGATTTTGAACACGACACCGACCTCTGGTTGTAAAGCTCAAGCTCTCTGAATAGAGTATTAGGGTGAGACAAAATGATAAAGACCATGAGGTCCGAAGGTCTGCTGCGTCCTAATCACGTCTCCTAGAAACCCCAGCCGTAATTCCCCTTGATCCACCTCTGTGATCCAATGAATGACCTCGCTCACCCACTTTCACGAGGGCATTGATTTCTCCTGCTCTGTTGTTGATGCTCAGTACCGGACCATAATATACAGGTGCTAATTCTAAGGAAAGGCCCCCACACACACACACACACACACACACACACACACTTCAGTAAAGCCCCAGGCCTGAGGGAATTGGATATTGGATGTTATCTCCCTCAGTCCTGTGAAAAACACTGTGAAAAATGAAGGCTTTCACTCAGCTGTAACCATAAAGCTAAGTGCTATGTAGCTTCAAGACGTGTAAATCATATTGACTCAACCCTTTAATAAACGTGCATCTGTAACTACTTCGCGAATAGACCCCTTTTCTGTTAGTGAACATGACGTAGGCGGAGGGCGGAGCGAAGCTACAGACAGAATAATGCTCTGAACACGTTAGCTAACGCTGACTAGTTTTGTTGGCTTGTTTTTTTTTAACAATGGCTGAAGAAAATACGAGTTTCTCTGAATATGCTCAGTCACTCATCTGGTAACAGCTGGTATGCGATAAAATTTCAATTTAGAACCATACTTCTTCAATTCTGGCACCAGAAAACACATTTCCGATGTTTTAGCCTACTACTCCGAGGTGATTCGTGTTTGCCTCCAGTCTTTCTTTTGTGTTGCCTCCAGCTAACACCATGACATAATCATGACTTCTGCAGGGTCTATAATGAACTGTGGTAAACATAGTTTCTCGACTGTATCTCTCACCAAATGGCTATTAGTTATTTCTTGATCTACCGGAGCATCAGTTTCACAGGTTGGACAATGTTTTCTTTATGCTGGTACATGTGAGGCTACAGGAAAATGGATTAAGAAGTCTAGTAAAAAAGAAGAAAAGCTGATACAAACAGAAAACAACTTTGTTTTCAAGTGATTTTCTAGCACGAGGTTAATGATGTAAAGCACAAAGTGAAGTAATGACCTAGTCTCGGCTAATTACTTTCCTACACGCCTACCTAATCCTTATTCAGCTCATCTGTCACTGAAGCCTCTTATTGAGTGCTGTGGAAACACTACAGTACAACGACAAATGCACACACGTACACACGCACGTCTGCGCTATACATCTGTCAACACGTACGTGGGATTACTTTTCTCACCTTCAAGTTATTATTAAACTGAGGTTTGCAGACAGTGCACTTAAGCACACATCATGTTCATTTACTCAGATCAAATCCAGAGTTGGTGTGTAAGGGTGTTAGCTTGATTCTTATATTTGTTACACATTGCGGATACATCTTGTTTACCGTCACTTTTGAGTAGTGCAACCTATGCATTACTTTGCTCCCACTTAGCGAGGCGTACCCCCCATTTTTGTCTCCCATTCATTTTCAGTGCTGTCTAATTCCTGTCTGGTATAAGATTGACAGCGCTCCGCTACATCCTGGTCTGACATTAATTATCATTTCAAGTGCATAATGTTGTGGTATGTCTGCAAATGTTGATATAAAAGGATCTGTAGATATCAGAAAAAGTGAGACCAGGAGACCACATTTTGTCTTTAAATTGCTCACAGGATAGAAAGCTTACAGCTCTTATAAAAGCCCTCTCATTCCCAGTTTTACACAGTTGTTCGATAAGAGGTTATAAAGAGAGTCTAATTTCTTAAAATCGCTTTGTGGTATGCATTACAGGATGGACTGAAAGAGTAATAAAGAAATGTGGGAGAACCACCATTTTAACAGCGGTTCCTCTCCCAGCCAGTGACAATCATTGAGTGAAATCTATATTCTGACTCATCTAGATTATTTTTATTTTCCAGTTCTCCTTAAGTGACAAGTCAGGTTTTTTGGTGACAGTCACCCAGGAAATTAAACTTGTCCTTGTTAGTCTTAAAGGGTTGCATTATTCTGGTTCAAGTACACTGGCATTAATTTGCTTTTATCACAATCATTTGAAACTCTGAAAAGAGCCACAGGTGTTGAATAGCTTCATAATTGAGGGTAAAGCCTCCTGTGGCTTAGATTAATAAAGCAAAACATCATCTGCATATAGCGGCAAAGAATGTTTTTCATTACACACATTTTGAAATGCTGATTTGAACAAGGAAATTTCTTTATAATCACAACTGCTTTCCATTAGAAACCAATGATATAACTGTAAAACAGGCTGAAGGATATTAAATGGTGGTAAACAAACATATCAAACATTTGAAAGAGTGTAGACTAGTTCGATTCCTTTTAGATGTGTCTAGATTCCAGATACTGGCACTGTAATACCAAAGGCTGCTCATGAACACGGCATCTTATCTAGGAAATGTCCTGTTGAGGCTCATTTGTGGAGGGAAAAGGGAATTTATCTTTGAGATGATTCTCAGTGCTTTCATCATTGCCGTTATCATTGGTTATTTTCAAAACAAAGCAGCTACAAAATCAGATTTTCCCCCGCAAGTTAACTTTTGACCGGCAGCGTTAAAATGTTTGGATTACTTGTTTGCTTCTACCAATAACTCCTCCTGCAGGCTAAACATAATCAAGGCACTGTTATCGTTGATTCATTTCCTTCCAACGATGCAGACCATTGTGTATTAATTAACTGTTGTTTACTTTCAAATACAAGCACTCACTAGCACACTGCCAAGGCTTTTCAAGTACTGACAAAATTGCCATTTCCAGAGAGGGAACATTCTTGTTTTGCCAAGGCAATTTATTTTTGAAAGACTCATTAAAAAGGGATAACATTGTTATTTTTCCTGGCATATTTATACCAAGCACCCCTGTACAACTATAAATCATCATTTGCTTGGAAGTGTGCATGGAGGAGCACATGTATTTACAGTATACAACCTGTAATTTATCTGACCAACAAAAAATTCAAGTATACAATGATTATGTTGTGTTTTGTTCATTCTCATTCAATTTGCAGATGGAATAAAGGCTTTTTAAAGGCTAAACATCAAATGAGTTATTGATGCGTTTAAAATATGAAAACACTCATGTGAGAGACCTTTATAAAACTTTTATTTTAAAGTGTGTCAAGCACTCAGACTATTATTGTAATTACTAGAGTTTCCAGCAAAGGACAAAGCCTTAGGTGGTACATCTTCATTAATTTTCAGCAGCTTGTACTCTTTTCCTGACAACATTTCTTTATTATTAAATGTCCCATTTTGTCAGGAGCCACAGAAAAAGTTCAAACTGTTCCTCTAAAAACAAAATGAGACAATTAATGAGTAAATATTGCTCGAGGTCGGGGACAGAAGGCTGGCGAGTAATGCAGGAATTCGATGACGTGGGTAGGTCAGAGACAGGTAGGGTCGATAGCAGGGAATCCGTCCGGGGGGAATTGCTGGAGAGTCTGGCATGAAGATGAAACAATCTGGCAAAGAGTGCATGACTGGGTGAGGTTTTAAATAAGTGTCTCATTGTCAATTGACTGCAGCCTGAGCCCAAGGTGAGGTGACGAGGTGAGAGTGGCTGGCAGGTGAGGGGAGGGGGAGCAGAACTGTGACAATGACAGTAGTTTGGTTGTCTCTTTTCCTTAATCTTTCCTTCCTTGATTTTTCTGCTTTTTAAATAGGTCTGGTGTTGTGCTACATTAGATACATTAAGTTGCCTTACAGAAAAAAAACAACCTCTTAAACGAACCCATTTCTTGGAGTGACATGAATAAATGTGTTTCTCTTAGCAACCATAACCCCCAGCTTCTGTGACGACTGACAATGATGCCAGGGTGATACATCAGTCACTACTCATTGGTTGGGGCAAAGTACCTCCCACTCCCAAACAAAATAGGGCCTAACATAAAGACAATGTCGTACTGAATAATTCAAGATCCCCTCCACTCAAAAATGTGTTTTTCTTATGTTTATGTCCCTTAAAATGTCTGACCTTGACTATACTGACTTGCATCTGTGCAACGTGTGTCACTACAGGTGTTTTCACATTCCTCTAGCCATCTTGATGCACACTGCTCTTTCACTGGTCAACCTAGTGCAAGCAGCGATGGTGGGCGGGGCGCGAGGCCTGTGATAATTCATAAATGATGCTGTGACTGAGGTTATGGAAGTGTTAATGATATTTCAGCGACTGAGGCATGACATCCTTTGTGGTGTCACTGAACATCATTTAAAAAAAAATGTATTTCATTTTCTTTTAAGGATTTACAAACTATTTTGCCCACTAGACTAGACTCTTGTGATGGACAAATCTGGACTACTTCAGAACTAATCATTATTAACTTTATGAAACCTAAATGCTTCAAATCTGAGTAAATTTTAAACTTGCGGCTTATCGTAACTGCCAATGATTGTTCTCTGCCAGTCAAATTCAGGTTGGTTTAATTTGGTTTTTCCTTGGCGGAAAAATCTTTTAATTTGCATTTGGATAAAGAATAACTTCTTTAAAAAAATGTATCTCTTTCCCTATGGGCAGGCTCTCTCCCAGGTGGGTCTACGGGCTGTTCAGGGAGGGTGAATGGGTGAATGGGTGAATGGGTGAATGGGTGAATGGGTGAATGGGTGAATGGGTGAATGGGTGAATGGGTGAATGGGTGAATGGGTGAATGGGTGAATGGGTGAATGGGTGGCGGGATATGATCTCTGATGGCCAGCCTCCTCCCCAGGGCCTGGGGGGAAACCCAAGTTGCAGCATAATAAAAAAAATTTTTTTTTTAAAAAGACCAAAATGTAGCTGGATATCACTAACCATCCCTGCAAGGAAAAATCATTTATTTATTCTTTTTTTTTTCATATACCACCTCCCCCCTATTGCCCCTCAGCACTTACATACACAAGGATCCTACACAACTGACGGAGGAACCTTCTCTGACACACACTCCCCACACTCTACAATTGAACTGTTGCTTTGCCGTGTGGTGTTAATCCTGTCATGTCACTCAATGGTTTATGTTATTTCTTGTCTTGTTTCACTGAATACATTTCATAAAAAAATATACTTCAATTATCAGGATATTGCTGGAAAATACTAATACCAAGAAGCCGTGTGGTCTGCTCTGACATTTCTGTAGCTGCCTTGCTTTAAGACACGGGAGACTGTCTTTATCTCCGCACAGTTCAGAAAAAACAACAACAGCGTGCAGCGCAGCACTGACCTAACGGATCGAGCGCGGCGTGAGATGGGCACACTCCCACCTCTGCCCTTGTTACTAAAAGAGATATTTATTAGAGATTTAATATATTATTGTCAGCAGAGCAGGTGCCGTCTGTCGAAGGGCTGTATTACACTCAGCAGCAGACCTCAGATATCTGTATGCTCTATAGTTGGATCAGTAGCAAACACATATTTTTAGATATCTGAGGCTTTCTTTAAGTCTCTTTAAGCAGCTCACAGGTGGAACAAAATATGAATGATGGAAGTCAACCCTAAAGGTATTTGGGATTGTTGAACTGGCTGCCTGCATTAGTCGTCACACTATTTTTAATTCAACAGAGCACAATGTAATGCGGCTTGAATACTCGTTTCAGTCTCTACAGCTCACTGTCTGCACAATTCTTCACTTCCCCAACTGTCACATTGAGTGGATTTCCAGACTCTGAAAATAAAATACATATTTCGGTTGAAACGGGAAGGGTAATCCTACAGTAGTCAGTTCCAAATGTCAGGCCCACAACAGGGCCTTCTCAGTTGCTGCACCTTCCCTCTGGAATTCCCTCCCAAAACACATCAGACAGTCGAACACCCGACCATCGTTCAAGCGAGCCCTTAAAACACACCTTCAAGAATGCTTTCCACTGCCGGACTCCTTCCCCCATCTCATGACTCCGCTCTGTCCTGGTTTTGTTTCATTTTGTTCCGTCTTTTGTCTTTTGTTTGCATCTTGTGTTTCTAAATTGTAAAGCGTCTTTGTGTATCTAGAAAAAGCGCTATATCAATTCAATGTATTATTATTAAGAGTTGATTACATCTGAATGCATTTTTAACATTACCTTTTTTTTTTTTTTTTTATTAGTTCCTATCATTTTAATGAGCATTTCTCCATCCAGTGCACGCTTTCTGGGGAGAAAGATATGAAATAAAATCATGGCATATTATATTATTTAAGTTGCATCTACCCTGCATCTACGTGTTTATCACTTTCACCCCTGCATTCCTGCTAAATGGTTGCTTGTCACTCTGTTTAATGCAAGATGATCTAGATGCATCATTGTCAAACCTTAAATAAAGATATAAACATATCATTATAAAATATGCAAAAATATGTAAAGTTATCTCAAGAAGTAAACAAAGGCAAAGAAGCATGGAGGAGGATCCCCACCAAGGCCAGACAGCACTGCCTACGAAATAATAGCTTACTTAAAAATATTGTTGTTATAACTCAATTTCACAGTATTATAATACACTAATTGAAGGAGGCTTCAGTTGAATGATGTAATATGTCATACAGGGATTTCCATTTGTATTATTCTGCAGCTCCTACACTAATTAAACACCCCCTCTGTCAATTCACAGATATTAGAAAACAAATCACCTGTCAGATGCTCTTACACCGTTCAGTGTGTGATGTTCACTGGATTCTAGTAGTTATTTTGTGAGTGTTCCTATTGTCTGCTCTTATAACCACTTTGCCTCAATCTGTCTGCCTGAATATAGCTGTATTCTCCCTCTGTCTGCAACGTTCCCTTTTAGTGCCTGTCTCTTTAAGCCCCCATCCTGAAAAAGCCCAGTCTGCTCTGCTTGGCTCGCGAAAAAAGTATGATACACCTTTGAAAAGATAGTTATCAAGCTGTGGGTGGAGATACTCAGATGGGGGGGGGTGAGCCTGCATATGACATGCAAAGGGAAGCCAAATCTAATTGGTTTGTTGAGTCCCATGAGGCAGCCTACAAATAACTGACTGGGTTGTCTTACTTCACAATGTGTGGGTTGGTAGGCACTCCATATACCCACACGTATGTGCACAAGCACTGAAAAAGTGAGTTTTTTCATAACGCGTCCCCCTTTATATGACAATTTAGTGTAGTTTTATCTTTAGTCTTTTTATCATGGTTTAGGATAGACAATGATTATTCTGACGACAGTGTGTTTCAAACGTTGTGACAACGGTTTGGGGAAGGTCCATTTCAGAAGAGATGGCTCTTAGAGTTTGGTTTGGAAGAACTTGGCTCGCCCCGATCTCAATCCCATCCAACAGCTTTCGCATGAGCTGTAATCCGTCCCCTGACCTCGGGATTTGTGGATAAAATCCCTGCTGCCAAATTCCAAAATCTTTTGTAAAAGCCATCCCAGGTGGTTGGAGGGTGTTATAGCAGCACAATGTGGGTGGTGTAGACATAAAGGTGGGTTCAAACAGATGAGTATCTGAGAGCAACCTCAAAGTGCAGCCTCCCTGAAACACATTAGTTTCTTTTGAAAAGGCTATCGATATTGGTCATCTCTTTGCTTTGATTTTGCCTTTACCCTCAAAAAAGTGAGAACTACCCTTTTATCATTGTACCCAAATATCAGGAAAGCCTTTTGCCCCATAGCAAGATAAACACAACCTAGGTTATCACACCTGCTTGGTTACATGTTAGATAATGTGATCATGCAGTAGATTAGATGTTAACTGGAGGCTGCCATGAGAAGTAGTTAACCTTATACAAACGATAACTTTGTGTGAAGAGTTACTTGCAGTGATGAACTCAGAGAGAATCATCGTCAACTCGTGCGACATGAGAGGGAGGGAAAACACAAATAATAATGATCCTAAACTCATCATGTGGTGTGTTTCTACAGGAAGGGACTTTCATTTACACCTGACGCACAGGATACCATGTGAATACCATGATTATGTAAGAAAAGATGCCTCGGATGTGTATGTGGTGAGGTTTTACAGAAGATGCCTGCTGTTGTTTAACTGTGGTGTTACGTACCTAACTGAGAGCGACACCGACTGTGTTTCGTCATCCCTCACACATTACCTCCACACCACTGAAGGTGTGAAACTCAAACAGCCGATCAAAAGGAAACAAAGGGGAAGAAATGTTTGCGGACTGTTGCTGAATCTGACGCTGGTGCAAATGAAAGCAATGTTTCTGGAGTGTCTCTTGTGAGTGATGCCCTCAAGTCAAGGAGAACCAATTAGCACACCGCTGGCTTTAAAGTGTGTTGAGATAGACAGGAAAGCATTTCCTAATTAATTGCTATTTAATTACTGAACTCATATGTTTCAGGAGCAGAAAGTCAAATAAATAAGAGAACGAACATAAACAGCTCTTTATTACCTGGGGATGGATAAGAGGCCTTTAATAATCAAATTGCTTCTTTCATGTTTGGTTTTGAAAATGAGCCAAAATGTTAACAATGACAGCAGGAAAGCAGTTACTCTAATCATGTCATTACGTAGCCATATTCTTCTTTGTCATCGTCACACAGTATGGGTGATTTAAAAGCGTGTAAGCATATTTTGCCGGCGTAGTCGTGATGTTTTCGGCGCCTCAAGGTCAGCTCACTCCCTGCCTTATCTCATCAGCTTTCATCAGCTGATGAGATAAATCATGAAAGATTTTCTTGTCAGCTGAATACAGGCAGGAAACTGTGAGCCGGGTCTTGTCTCTTCAAGCCGAGGGCCAGGCAACTTTTAACTGATGGCGAAGTAAACAAACAGGCTGTCGGTCAGAATGATAAATGTCTGAATGTCACCACCTGCAAAAGGAGACAAAGTGTTCTTGAAAACATCAAACTTTATTTTTCACTCCCGCAGAGATCTTTGATCGTGCATTAACAGGTTGAGAAGAGAAGGACAGAGCTGACGGTGCAGATGGCAGCACTTTAGCTCAACAAAACTTTCAGGTCTAAGTGTTTTCAACAGACGGTAAATTATGCTATATCTTAAAACAAAGAGAATTTCCCCTCTGGTTTGTAATAATTGTACGGGTCTTTGGTTTTCTGAATCTGCTGTGAATATCCCCTTAGAAAGTAAAGTAAAGACTCCACTGCAAATTATCATCAGAATATTCTGGTCTCTTGTGTATCTGGGTAAATTGCATCATTTAGATTAATTGCATCATTTAGGTAAATTGCGTCATTTAGGTAAATTGCGTCATTTAGGTAAATAACAGAACTTGTGCAATTTCTGTCTTTTAGATTTGTAGTTTATTTTTTCTTAACAAAAATTATTTCATACTTTAATTGCTCATCCTCTGGATAGACTGTCACACAGCTGCAGCTGAAGCCGAAGGGGCTGGAGGCATTTGGGTGTACATTCAGAATCCTAGAATGAAGACTCCTTTGGAGGATAAGAAATAAATATCAACAAATTAGGAGATGGATAATATACTCATGCAGCATAATAAAAATGTTCTGTAGTAAAAAAACAAAAAAAAACAAAAAAAAAACACAATGGTTCAGAGGCTCTCCTAGCGCTCTGAAGAAAAGTCTCTTTTCTCCTGTAGGGGGACTGTTGGGCATTTATGAAACCAAAGAGTGTCGGGGAGGAGAAGGCCAAAGCTCCTCATTAATGTCAGGTCAGCAGAAAGTCTTCACACCTTGCGTAGCAGACTGAAAAACCCACCTGTTTCGACAGCACCCCGGTCAATAAAAAGTTGTTTTTCAAAATAAATTCTTATTTCTGTATGTAGCACTTACATTGGTTTGGCTTATTTGAAGCTAATGGTTGGGGTTTTTATTTTATCGTTTCTAAATGTAGCACTTACATTGGTTTGGCTTATTGAAGTACTGCACTTAAAATTATTCCACCTATTTGAAGCAAGATTCTTGCTGTTCGGAGTTGTATCCTCATGATTCATTGCACTTATTCTAAGTCGCTTTGGACAAAAGCGTCAGCTAAATTATATGTGATGTAAAACCTGTATTTCATTGCATTTTGAACTCAAAGCTCTCCCAATGTTTTTACTGTTTCTTACTACTGTCTTGTTTGTAATTCATGTTAATTGTGTTGAAGCCAAAGACAATTTTCCACCTAACCTAAAAAACAGCAGTCTCCCTGTTTACCTCAACAGTTTGAGAGAAGGGTGAAGTGAAACTATGGCAGTTAACTTTAAGTGTGTTGAGTGTTGACTGACATGGATGTGACATGTGATCATTCTCTTTTTGCTGAGAATTATCCCTTTACACAGGCAGATATTCCACAGCGGGATAAGAGTATCATATCTCAAATGACAGTTTGTAAAGACATTCATAGTCCCCAGAGGATGACACCTACTGACTTTGGTGATCCTCAAATGTTTCATCTACCTCCATCATAGGGTAATTATTTTTTTTGTTTGCCCAATACTTTTGTGTATGACCAGATACCTGCAAAACTAAGGACATTGCAGGCTAAACTTAGACGGTGAACCTGGTAAATGTATTATACTATTATATTTACCAGCTAAACTTTAGCATATTAGCATTTACCTAAAACCACCTCTGTACACAAGTACTGAATCACAGAGCTGCTAGCGTCTTGTTTTGAGTGATGCACAATCAAATGTGTATCACATGCAATTTAAAAACCTTTCTTTGCGACTAAATACCCAGTGTTTGTGCTAATATCAGTATTGGCAATATTGAACAAATAAATAAGCATCAATGCTATTGAGGCACTGAATTCAATACATCTCTACAGTATTTCTGCTTCGCATTCTTGTTAAATGACGTCTTACTTGTGTACATGATATACTGTACAACCGGTGCGCTCCTTGCAAATAATTTAAATTGCAAATTGGTTTGACATGAAATATGCAAACTTGTCTGCCACGGTCAGTGGTGTTCAGCGGCACACAGTGTGTACCAACAAACAACATGCCTGCAGGAGCGTTCAAATAGTCTTTTTTTTTTTTTATGTCATCCTCTTTGATCATGATTTCCCTGTAAACAACAAACAGGATGTAACATTTTCCCACAGTCATGATGCCTTCAGTCATTTTGCAGCATATAAAAGTTGATCACAGTCACAGAGAGGATATATTGTCCTAACCTAATTTCCTTGTCAATATTGTTCATACTTAATGTCTAAAAGACAGTGATAACAAATAAAACAATAACATTTATTTATTGATTCATAGGTTATACATTTCATGATATAATAGCGATATATTATTATTGGTAAAGATACTATAATCCAATTGCATTTCTATACATAAATACAAAATCTGAGGTAGGGCCTCAAAGATTGATGACATTGAAAATAAATAAATGCATTTCACATATATGATATATATTTCCTTTTTTCTTTTCTTTTTTACATCTCACACAGATTTTAAAAGATATGTGTTATATATCTACTCTCTATTTTCAAATCAAAAGGATGTCATGGGCTGTTGGAGGCACATATCTATATCCATAGGCAGCAGTACCTCACATAGAACATACAGAAATATATGACATTACTCAAGTAATTAGAAATTTAACCTATGCATTCATAGGTCAGACAATAAAGTGCCAAAAAGACACAACAGACATAACAATAGGAATACTGGTACCATATGAGACAGACGATAAGCTATTCTGTGGTGTTATTTTTGAAATACATACAATATTCTACCATTAGAGGACATCTATAAGGCCAATGGTTACCTGAAGATGTTTTGTAACGTATTGGCAAACATCGAGGAACACTACGTGGGATATGAATGGCAGTATCTTAACCTTCTATACGCAGATGACACATTCCTTTTTTCTTCTAAAGTTTGTTTTCTGTTTTCACTACAACCCTAGTTTAGGTACTCTTTCTTTGGTTACCTATACTGCCCAAAGCAAATTGACAGTTTCTTTTTCTGTTTTCTTCTTCCTCCTCTGTAGGAAGGACAACCCTCTGTTTCTTAATATTATGTAGAACAAAAAGCTCCCTAACGTAAACATGCACGGACTTATACTATCGAGAGAGAAAGCAGAAGGATTACTATACATGGACATTGAGTTACAGCAACACAAACTGCACATGCAAGCTCTTCAGTGTTATATTTTATGAAGCAATGTGGTTTTAACTGAACCCTAAGCTGTTTTTTTTCTCAAACCAAAAGCAGAGAAACTCAGTCGAAATGGAAACACGGGGACACAGAACACAGAATGTATAGATTTTTAGCTGTGGCTCTGAAGGAAATCATTCAAATCTATCTCAGCGCATAAAAGGCTTTTAGAGCACACTGTCCACTCGATTCAACGCATGATTTAAAATGCCAGCGTTCCTGCTCTCAAGCGAGGCTTGGCATAGGATGGAATTATTAATTTTTTTGAGCGTATCAGTTTTGACAGTTTTACCCAGCTCAAGTTCACAATTTGTGGACTAAGAAAGAAGAGCATCAGGCCGAGGCATCCTGGGAAAAGAAATCTCCTCTGGTTCTACTCTGAGGCTGGCCATGCAAACATCTGATTGACAGTAAGGTGAAGTTCAGTAAAACTAATACAGAGACAAACACACACACACGAGCATACACAGACGTACATTATTATCACATTTGAACAAATAGAGCTTATAGTACTAAGTCTTAACAAAAGCAACACTGTGGAGCAAGCAAGCTATTTAACAACAGGGCTTTTGTGCTCATTATTGATTATGTTTTTGTATACAACCTCTTAAATCATACCAGCGCTATTTGCATGTCAACATTATGAAAAGACATGGCTTAGAGAAATGGTTAGGAAGCCCTTAAACCTCTGAGCAAAGGTAACTGCATCCATACCTGCAACTTCCATTTAAACCGCTCAACAAGTAAATGCCTGCAGTGTTAAAAGCATAGTAAAGCCAATCAGGACTTGAAAATACATACCAAACTAGTCAAAGTGTGGAAAGGACTAATTGCTTCTGAGTGGATACATGGTGTTACTGTGTAGGTAATTGGTTGGCAGCCCACAAATTAAAAGTTGACTGCCTGTCATGTCCTATTTAAAGAGGCTGCAAAGCCAGCCGGAGGCCCGCTGAAGGAGCCTTCCCTTCAGGCTGCTGTGGTGTTACATCTGGAGATGACTTACACCCTCAGAAACACTCTTACAGTAGCTCATTTAAGCTGATGATGTCTTGACAGCACAACTTAAAGGGACATATGTTCTAAATTACAATCATTTGAGTGATTCTGATGGCCCACAGTGTGAGCAAGGTGGCTGGAAAGTCGCTCAAAGCCTCTAATTTTCTGTGTAAGTGAATAGAACTGGTCAGTGCCACGACGGTCAACAAAGTGCCAATTCAATTTCAAGTTGATTACAAGGCATTGGAAATGAGGATTTCTCTTAATTAATCTTAACTAATTATTGTTTTCCATCTAACTATGTTATAAAAAGCAAGATACTTGATTCAGCACTGCACACAGTTGGTCAAAAAGTCACCTGTATGTCCTGTATAATCATCAGCAAAGGCGCGTTTAAGCAACAGCAAGCAAAAAAGCGAAGCGATGCTGCATTGAGGTCATCAGGAAGTAGTATTCTGATCCTTCGCAACACACTTCCACACTGCTTTCAATACAATTTAGCATTTGGATGGCTCTACACTCTGTTTCCTATGCACTGAATGCTATTATTCCTACAACTACCGGAGTAGTGTGATGGAATCGAGTATACCTGAGACCCTGTTTTTACAAGGACACACAGAGAAGCAAGAGGCATAAGTCTGAAATGGCAAAGAGGTCTCCGTCAGGTCAAACACAAAACAACAAGAGACGAAGTACACTTCCAGAAAGAAGGAGGCCATTTTCTAGTCTAATCTTCATCTACTCACACTTAGCAGCTGCTCCTAACAATTGTGAGGACGCGACAACACACACGCTTACTACTTGAAGAGTTTTTTTAAAGAGTGTACACTATGTACAAGATAAGACATAGCTAGCAAGAGAAACATGGGGTTTTCAGAGAGACATAAACACACACACACACTCACTTTCAATCTCTGTCTTGCTAGCTCTCTCCTCTGATGGAGGCTATACATATATTATATATATATATATTTATATATTGGATTTAATCTAGTGATGTGATGCACATTGTAAAGATGGTTTTCACAGATGGCTTGACAAGTTCACGACACATACAGAGATAAATACACTGTCTAAAATATATGCTATCATATATCACTATCAGGTCAGGTTTCAAGACTTAAATTGGTTAAATGGCCACGTTACTAAAGGAAGGATAGACTACTCTAGTGGTTTCCTACGTTGGGAATTTGTTCTTTACACTCTAGGATAATACAATAGAGGAGAACAGGAATATGTCTTAATAAATAGATCAAGGGAGAGGGTATCACAAATGGTCCCTTGGATTCAGTGGGAAAAAAAGACCCAAGCTTCTATCATACTGCAGAGTCATCCAGGCCAAAGTGTATCTACTGAAAGTGGTGATCCGGATGCATTCGCAACTCTACTGCGACGTAGGAGGCACAAATTGCAGATCCTGTAATCTATTTTTGACAAAGCAAGAGCAAGTGAGCAGTATGAATATACATATATACCGCTGGATAGGAACAAAATGTGTTACCATTTTTTTTTTTTTTTCTTCCCTCGGCTGATATTATTTGTAATGCCATTCGGAATTTCTACACAGATGGAACAAAACGCAGATCCCCGCCGAGCTTGTTGAACTGCTGCTTCCCTGTCGCACAATTTGCTTTTTATTTTCCTGTGTCTGCTTGCACCAAGATGATTCATTATCTCTACACACAAAAATGACGGCACACACACACAAAACTGACGTACACACACACGACTCCATAGGGGGCAGCTATGGTGAGTTTAATATTGCAAGTGCAGTCTGAGCTGTGCCATTTTATGACACAATTTTCTCTTGGAATAAAGATCCCTGGGAAGGGTTCTGAAGTAATCAGTGGTCATGTGTGTGGGGGCAATGATAGCCCATTAACCGAGTACGAAGCAGCAGCGGAGGAGTAGACTCCACCTGGGCAGCCACTCCTCCATGAGAGAAGAGAGGAAGTGGTGATAAAGAAGAAAAGGGAGAGGAGAGGGAGCCTGTTTCAACATCCACGACACAGGAAGGAAGACAGGAAGCAAAGAGGGTGAAGTACGGACAGGAGAAAGAGAGAGGAGGAGGGAGAAGAAGGGGTGGAGGTTTCCAGGTGCCCCGTGCAGGGGTTGGAGGTGGTGGGTGCGGTGCTGCCTGGGCGGCTGCTACTGGTAGGAGCCGAGCTGGAAATCCTTGGGGGGCAGTTTGAGGCCCAAGGAGTTGGTTCCCAGAGGGTCGGTCATGTTTTTGTAGCGTTCTCCACGGTGCTTCATCAGGAAAGGACCCCAGTCGGGCTGAGGGGAGCAGACCAGCTTCAGACGCTGCAGGAGGAGAGGCAACACACAGAGGGTTTATACAGGTAGAGCAGGTACATTAAAGGGATAGTTTGGATGTTTTGAAGTGGGGTTGTATGATGTACTTGATGAGTAAAGAAATTACTCAGAAGTAAAGCAATTGACTGATGTTTAGCCACCTAAAAGAAAGGCCCACCTAAAAAATCAGTATCAGTTTAAGTGTACGCTATATTTAGAATTCTTTTCACTGCTTTACCTTGCCATGTGACAGCTATTTCCGTCGAAGAACAGAAGCCGTTATCTATGCTCTCTTCAAAGCCACCAGACTCCATTGACAAAAACTGTCATTTTACCTCAGAAGGTTGCTGGTCAACCGTTGCTTCGGTCGGTTAGTTTGTTTCTGTTATTGTGTGATTTTAGTTAATCCGAACTAAGCCTTTAAAACACCAAAGTCACACAATAACACTAACTAACTAACCGATCGAGCCAGCGGTAGACCAGGAACTTACATGTTCTGCAAAGTAAAAGGACTGTTTTTCTAAATAGAGTGTGGTGGCTTTGAAGAGAGCATATATAACAGCTTCAATTACCCGTCAGAAAGGACTGTCAGTTAAAATATTCTAAATATAGCGTACACTTAAACTGATATTGATTGTTTTAGGTGGCTGAAATCAGTTTTGCTACTGCCCCTCTCCAGCGCAGTACATTGTTTAGCCTCAATGCTGTTTCTCCAAACTGGCGTCGTGCCATCTGCCATCTACTGTAGGTAATACACTGACTATGGATAAGTTCCTCATTATTGACTGCTCTTAATTGATGCCTTTTATAAAAATCAATTAAAACCTCAAATTAAAAAAGATAATCGATATGCGAGTGTTCACCCTAATGTATGAGTAAGAACTATCATGATTATGCATTTATTACAGTCAGAGATAGAGAATGATCCGTGATCGAAGGCCGCTGTCAGAGCTGCTGAGGGAACAGAGACGTTAGGAGAGAAGGCCACGATCATCATCATTAATTAATCTGAGTATTTAAAAGGGACCTGCCGGACTCCCAGAAAAATGGGCAAATTAATAGTCAGCCAGCAGCCCGTCTCTCCCTGCTAATGAGCGAAGGATGAGACTATTGATTTCTCCGACAGTTTTTTGTGAGTGTGTGTGTGTGTGTGTGTGTGTGTGTGTGTGTGTGTGTGTGTGTG
>CALSCE010009344.1:11840660-11882018 GCA_943593645.1 Bovichtus variegatus | reverse complement strand
ATATATATATATATATATGTGCAGTGAGTACAAAAAATGGACAGAGATGAAAAAAATCTACCTCCTACCGCGAACAAATTTGGCTGAGATGGATGAGAATAGGAGGAAGAAAAGGAAAACAAACAGGAAAAAGAAGGCAGTCAGAAATAGATTAGCCTGAGGTTGTGCATCACTGAGCTTCCCGAGGAAATCCGATCTCCCTCGAGAGCAGCAAGATGACCAGCCGGCCAGACTGCTGCTCCATTTGTCATCGTCACCTCTGATTTGGAGCTGCAATGGTTTCCATTACAATTACTAACACGAACGCTGGCCAGTGTCACCCTCATGCTGCTGACCCCTGTGCATTAGAATTTACGGATTCTGCTACGTAGCATATGACAAAGAAGTGGCCATTTTACAGAAAATGTATAAATGTATGTGTGTGTTTGCAGCAGCTGAACTGACATCGCACTAACTGTTTGGCATTTACTATTTTCAAAAGCACACAAACAACTTGAGACCTGACGTGACAGGAATTGGAAGGAAGAAATACATTTCTGTTCCTTTTCGAATTGCAAATCAATGAACTTGAAAGGCGGCAGTCAACACATTTTAAGACGCACACGCCAATGTGCGTCTTAAAATGTGAGTGTGTGTGAGAGACAGTATGAGAGAGAGATGAGCGAAAACAAACACACCGTCAGAATGGTTGGAGTCACAAATGCCCAGCAGATTCTCCAGAATCGGTTTGGCTGGAAACCAATCATCATTTCGATGTCCTCGCAAAATCTCTCCAGACCTGCAGAGACAAAAGGAAAAGAGAAATTAAATAACAGAAGAGAGACATGGGAGAATGTGAGAGAGAGTAGATCCAGAGAGTGAACTGGGTTTAATAAGGTCCCTCAAAAAGAAAAAAAGGCCTAGCAAATTCAATCCATCCTTATGAAAGTGGTGTGTGTGTGTGTGTGTGTGTGTGTGTGTGTGTGTGCGTGTGCATGTGTGTGTGTGTGTGAGAGAGAGAGGGCAACAGTTTCTGTGGTCCATCAGAAAAAGCGCGGGAGCAGATGGCTTCATTCCTCTGGCTTTATTGACGGATAACAGTGAGTGACATGAAGAGGCAGAGTCACACACTCATTTCAATATGTCACCTGTACTGATGTTCTGACAAACTGGAGGAGAGCCACTTGCTCTGCTCCTTGGTAACGGCCTTCTGACACACGCCTGAGCTCTCTGCCTGTGTGTGTGACTTAGACATCACAACAGAGACCCCTAGTGGTCACGGCTGGACTAACACGTTGTACACCGCAGGGAAAGGGAAGAAAAAATTGCTGTCCAAACACGAAGGATGATCTGGATGATCAGCCCCTTTTACGCACTTTTTAAACCTTGTCCTTTTGAAAGTTACGTTCAAACAATTATATTCCATCACTCAACGTTTGGACTATTGTGAATCCCTTTTTACTGGATTACCAAAAAAAGTCTGTAAGAAAACTACAGCAGAGTCTTACCTGAAAGAAAAAGGATCACATTACCCCACTGCTTAAGACAAGGCACCTGTATCTTTTAGAATTGATGTTAAAGTCATTTTACTTGTTTACAAAGAGTTGAATGAACTTGCTCCTTCATACATCAGAGATCTTTCATTTTATGTTCCAGCCACATCACTGAGGTCCTGCACAGATTTTTCTTTTAAATGTTTCTTATGTGTCGCATGAAAGTACCGGTGAAAGTGCCTTCTGTTTTTATTCCCCTAAACTGTGGATCACCTTTTTTTTTATCTGGCTTTTAATTTGGAGTACTGTTATAGCCTTAGTTTTTAAGTTTCAGTCATTGGTATTCATATTATTTCTTATCCCTAGTGTTTATTTCATTAACTCGTTCATTTTCAACATTTTATTGTTTTTATTGTTGTTCATTTCAGCTTTTATATCTATAGTTTTGTCTTTGTTGTTGTAATCTTGCTATGTGAAGCTCTTTGTGTTGCCTCTTTGTGTGAAATGTGCTATATAAATAAAGTTGAGTTGAGTTAATGAGCTGAAATTCAAATGAAAGATCTTTAGATTTACCTCAGTTTGGCCTTGGAGACAACACAACTGCATCACAAATTGGGGGTGTGAAAGACAAGGGCATCAAGGGTCTAACAAAAGATGCTACCGCAGATGGAATGTGTGAGTTTCAGTGTTTTGTCTAGTGTAAATAAAAAATTCATCTTCACAACAGAAAGGTTTTCCTGTAGCTATACAATAACGAGGATGGAGATGGAGATTAGTCGAGATATTTTGAAAGAAAACGAACCACATTACCATCGATCAGGTATGAATCCTAATGATTTTCCTAAATAGATGTAATGAGCATGTCCATGCGCCTCAGAATTGGCAGCATGTTGCTTCTTCATTCTCATATTGTAGGACGTGACATTCACATTGCAGCCTCCAGCGGCCACAATCAGGGATTCAAACTTTCAGTCTCGCCGGTGAAAGGTCATGAGATAAAACAGACTCAGCTGTACTCACCATAGAGGTAGGAAATCCCCACCAGCTCGAAGATCGCAATGATGACCAAGGAGTATGAGGCTGCGAACGTGTCCACCAACTGCAGCATGAACATCCCACTCTGTCACAAACACAAAAATGCACACACACACACACTAAATATTACAACAACTCAAGGCTTACAATCTTACAATGACACCCCTCCTCCCTCACTTCCAGCTCTGACTTGTCCTTGGTCATAACTTTCACACTGACTTGTACCACATCAAAAGAAATGACATGTATGAATCCTACTTTAGGCTGGATCCTGCCTTCTGAAGCTGTCTGGGGGGATTTTAGTAAGACTCAGCCTCTCTTGTTCCACTCAGCGAGCCTGTCCTCTGAAGACTCCGCTTTACATGCAGCAATCTGTCAGCTTATTCAAAGAAAGAGTCTTGCAGGGCGCGGGGAGAATGCTCAAGTGTCCCTTGGGGCGTGGCTGCGTCAGCGTGTATATGGATGTGTGTTTTTGTGTCGTACCTCTGTGATCATGGGAAACCCCATGAAGAAGAAGAAGAAGCAGCAGATCAGGGTGAAGAGCGGTTTGTGTTTCCTCAAGTATTTGGGGAACTCGTCTGAGACGGAGGTCACGATGGTCTCAATGGTGGCAAACTGGGGCGGAGATGAGAGGGAGAAAGAAGGGAGAGAGTTTAATCACATGGATGACGAAACTCTACATTTATAGAAAAAAACGTTTTTTTTAAGGCTAACTCTGGGAAACTCATCACCACAGATCCCGACTACAGAATTACTGAAAATTTCCCAATCAGCCCAGTTCTGCAGCAGCGTTTCAGCTGAAAAGCCTCCAGTCAGCACGTTTGCCTCATTTGAGTCAGAGCAGCTGCTGCTGTCGGAATTCAGTAACCGCTGTTGTGAGCGCTTCGTTTTTCAATTCCCCCAATAAAGACATTTTTACCGTAATTTCATTTATTACCAAAACAAATAAAGAACATTATCTTAAACCTGTGGAAGAGCAGGTTTCATTAGCGAATGTAACATGATGGTAAAATGGGCTCAGAACCCAGAGGACAGCAGTGGATGAATATGTAAACAGGCAAATTGAGAGAGGTTGGTATAGTTTGTGTGTGCATGTGTGTGTGTGTGTGTGTGTGTGTGTGTGTGTGTGTGCGTGTGTGTGTGTACTGTAGAAACCCATTGGCACCGAGCTATCTGCCTCCTCTCCGCTCCTCTACTTCCTCCTGAGCTCCCAAAACTAATTTCCCGTCAACATCCCAAGCCTATTACCGCCGAGTTGCTTTCTACAACAAAGCCACCAGCCCTCTCCTCGGAGCCGCCGCTGCCAAGGCAAAGTAACATCATCATTTACTGTTAATGTTGACTTGTGTTTTAACGCGCTGCTGTGCCCCCTGCTCCGCTGCTCGGCTCAGGAGCATCTCGGTGCATTTAGAGGAGTTGGTGTTTTGTCTGGAATTGTTTGCCCAGGATTGTTTCTGGGGGTGCTCTGGACTTTGAAAACATCCCGGCGATTGAAATGTTTGGTCACCAAAGCTACATCAGGAATAAATTAGTGCAGTAGCTGACACAATTAATGTTTTTATTTTGTAAACATACACTTCGAAGTGTAGTGGCGCATGGGTAGTACTGAAAAGGAGTCAATTTAAAAGTGTATTATTAGCTGATTTGCTTGGCTACTTGAGGCCAGAAACTAAAAACACACTATTGACATGCTATAAAGTGATTATGGCAAACTAATTGCAAAAAAATGCTTATTTACAAATCCAGCTGGCAGAAAATCAACATTATCACTCATTTAGAGTCGAGTTTGCATCGACTCGATGAATGTAAGTTCAGTAATCAATCTCTTATTAGCTCCAATTTGGTCTTCACCAACTCCTGAAAGAAATATCTGGCTTTTTAGCTGCTAAAGCTAATTGCTAACTTTGTCTGTTTGTGTTTTGGTCCCGATCAGGTAGTGTACATTGGGTTTTTCGCTCATAAACCAAAACCACTAAAGACACTAAAATGTACTGTAGAGCTGAAGGGAACAGCACAGTTGGGTGATAATTCTCTGTGTGTTTGCTTTTACATTTCTCATAGGTATGTGATATTTGTGTTATTGTTAATATAAACATCTTCATTACATTATAGGTCATTTATCAGATCAGATTTATCCAGATTTATCCAGTTATTTATACATTGAACTAACTACAGGAGAGTCTCCCTGGAGCAACTCAGGAGAACAATGGTGGCATAAAAATATGGTTTTCAATATATTTTCAATAAACAGAATAAAATAAGAGTAAACAGTTAGACTAAAAATATTTAGTGATTCCATTTTTAAATGCAATTATTGAGTATTAATCTAAAGACAGAATAAGGAAATAGAATTATTGATTGGTACATTTTATGATCTTTTTCATTTTCTTCATGTTAAGTTTCTTGGTGTATCGTTTAAACGCACATGTCATCACTACATGTATTCTTATTAATGCATTAATTAATTATAATGAAATACTGTAAAAGTCTATAAATATTCTGGTGGCACACTCAAGGCTCCATAAGAAACCAAAAACTGGCTAAAGCAGTTTTTACTTTTCTCCTCCTACCTTTTATATTTTCATCAATCTCCACATTAGTTTTTGCGAGTGTTTAGTCTACAAAATGTAAGAAAAATTGTGAAAAAATGCTTACCTAATGTGTGCACTTTAATTTAACTTAAACTCAGATTTACTTCAGTGTTCCTGTTGCCAAACTTTAAGATCAACTTAATTTCACTCACTCCAATCACACAGACCCCCTCTGCTCAAGTACCTGGGGAGCTGGAGCACTTGAGCTGAAATCAGTCACAGTGGGTGGTGTGTATGGGTAATTATGTTAATTAGGTCAATGGGTGCAGCGTTTATACCTAGCTGGATGCCGCTACCGAAGTTGAGTATTTACTTTGAGACTCTCCTTACCAACATAAAGGTTGCTGATGTTATGACACTTAGAGATCTTCACTAATAGACTGTTTGGTGTTGCAGCCAAAACTGAAACTGTGCTTTCCCACAAATCACCACCTAAAAAATTGATTTACAAATTATTTTAGAAATGCAAATAAACACTGCCACTCATTTCTATGAATTCACTGACTATATTCATTCCCTTATTCTGATCTAAGATGTATCTTAACCCTTAAACAAAAAACCCTGTCCTTCGAGCTCCGAGCTATGAATATTTTCATATTGACATTGAATCAAATGGCAATGTGTTACGTGAATTTGCAGTGACAGACCCACAGAGAATTAGCACCAACTCTGCCGCTAAAATAAACCTTTTAGCCTCTGTTAGAACATTATTTTGGTTTTAGTGCACATTTAATGTTTGGTTCAGTCTCAGCACTCTCATCATCCTCGTTTCCCACAGCAGCAGACACCTGTTTTGAGCAAAAATGCCCCGATAAACCCACTGTACAATACATTCCCAGCACCAAACCACAAAACAAAACAAAACGAGCTGGTGAGGAAAGTGGAACACATGCAGCTAAAGAGCCGGATATTTTTCTTAGGAGTGAGTGAAGACCAAACCAGAGATAAAACAAAAGTGAATGTTGCACCTAAATTCATCAGAAACCCGACTCCAACGCGATGATAGTGTCGCTCCGTGTCTGCTGGATGTGTAAATGTGTAAAAAAAAAAGACACACCTTGGGAACATAAATAAGATTAATTTAGCAACTCAGACCAAATGTCATCAATTAAATCAAATTAAATCTGAGTAAAAGTGCGAGATGAACCAAATTAAAGAAGTGATAAATAATTCAAGTGTGAATGTCAGTGAAACTAGTAGTATGTGTCAGGGGTTAAGTGATGAGTGTGTGTAAATGTGTGTGTGTTGGAAGCTGCATAAAAGCAAAAGTAACTAACCAAGGCAGCATAACAAAACTAAACCAAAGTCACCACCATACACACGCTTTTAATTCCTCAATGTCAGATTGTATCTTTAAAGCTGGCCTTATTATAGTTATTATTATTATGAGCACATATGAGCCACAGAAGTATAGACATACAACAATACAATGCACTCACACACACACACACACACACACACACACAAACGCACACACACATTGAGAGAGCAGTGGTTACCATGGTATCCAGGCCAAGAGTCAGGAGCATGAGGAAGAAGATGATCGCCCAGAAAGGAGACAAGGGAAGTCTGGTCAGAGCCTCTGGATACACCACGAACGCTATGCCTGGACCTGAGACACACACACACACACACACACACACACACACACACACACACACACACATACACATGTAAACGAGGGTGCAAACACACCATCTACAAAGGAGATACAACTTTCAGGTGTGTTTGAGTGAGCAGGGCCGGCCTCCTGCTGCTGCCTGCTGCTGTGGTATCTTACCTTCATCTGCCACCTTCTCTATCGGCACTTTCAACTCATGTGCCATGAAACCAATGACCGAGAAGATGACAAACCCAGCAAATATACTGGTGGCACTGTTTGTACATGTCACAATAATAGTATCCCTGCAGGGGAAAAGAGGAAAGAGAGAAAGAGAAGCTAAATGTTTGCTTTAGTGATTGAAATAGTGCAACAATATTTAAAATATACTACCAATAACAAGTGATATATAATGATGAAGCTCTTTTATTTGAGACAGGACATCAATCTCTCGCGTTAACATAGGTAAAATATATAATGGCGCCATCTGGTGGCAGGAATACATACTGCAAACCGAGGGCTCTAAAAAGTGTAACAGGAGGTGTACACAGGGGGGTGTAGTGCTGGATAATGTCAAATGTTTTTATAACTTTGTAATGCAACATAGTCCAACAAATGTACTGTATTTTATTTCATATTTATTGAGGGCTGTTGTATGTATGATATTTTAATGGGTGCTTTATTGAAGGTATTTTTGTAGCAGAAACTTTCATAGTGGAATGTGTATTATAATTGCAGGAATTATTCACATGTAAAAAAAAGAAAAAAGTATATATATATATAATATATATATATATATATATATTATTTTATATATTAGAAGTTAAGAAACAACTCAACAACAACTTTTCTGAGTTATGTTTACGTGAAAAAAAATATTTCTACAAACCACAACTAATTATATGTATATAAGGCAATTAAAAAAAAAAATCTGATTTCACCACACAAGATATCAAATTATCTGTAGGTGTTTACAATAAAAAAAATGACCTTCATTTCATATGTTTAGAACTGAGTGGGAGTGTGATAAATAAAATACAACAATATTTTACAGATTTTAAGCACAGAGGGGGCTTCAGGGGAGAGGAAATGAAAGAAACACTGAACTGCTGGCTGCAAAGAGCGATATTTATTATTGACATTTCTATCAGACATACAGATACAGTGTTGGTGTCTACTGTGACAGTTTGAATGCGTCTGCCAGAAGCATGGTTTACCTTTTGTGTGTTTACCTGTAGCAGTTATTGTGGAACTTATTGTAGGAAGAGAGCGTGATGAGGCCTCCCCAAGCAGCCGACAGAGAGAAGAAGATCTGAGTGGCTGCGTCTTTCCACACCTGACAGAGGAGGAGATGAAGAGCTGCAGGTAAAGAGCAGGAAAGGTTGGTGCAAAACACGTCAACGTTCGACTTAAAAGACAGGCGTCAGGCACCTTCGCGTCACTCAGTTTCTCCCACTTTGGTGTTATAAAGTAGAGGATGCCGTCGAAGGCACCGGGGAGGGTCACTCCTCTGATGAGCAGGATGACCAGCACCACGTAGGGAAAAGTGGCTGTGAAATACACCACCTGAGGAAACAAGATGAGGCAAAGTGAGAGCGAGAAGGAGAGGGAAATGGGACAAAAATGTCATAACTAAAACTAAAATTGCTTAAGAAAGCAATGCTACGGAAACTCTGAAAGGCAAGTGAAAAAAACTGTTTTTCTCTCCTGGGTTTATGACTCAAGAAAAAAGTTTTGTGAGGATAATTTTCTTAAGTTACTTTCTTTGTGTTTTTCTTTTTGTCTATTGCTGGGGACCCAAGGACCTGCAGTGTTGAATTTGGTGCAATCTGGACACGTGACACGTTCATTATTAATAAACTTTGAACAAACGAGCGACCAAACAAACAAAAACAAAAAAAAAAATTCACCTGGCGTCAAAGCTAAACTTAACATAAATCGAAAGTTACGTATCTTACCACGCGTTTTTGATCAAAACAAAGTCTTCCAGGTTTGATTTTTATAGATCATCATGATTACAGAGTAAATGTGAGGTTAATGCACCAGCAAGTAAGAGTTATCAAAGTATTTCTGCAGCGGCATTACAATGTAATAAGTTGCCAGAGGTTTTCTACGGTGAAACGTGCACATCTATCAGTGCAGTCTACATAGTTTTAAAGACAACTGAGGCCTCTAAATGTTGCCCCAGTGTGTGTCACTTCTATGTCCAGTAGAGGGCAACATTATACAAGAATTCTACAAGAAAGAAATAACACTTCTCAAATGAACTATCAACAATGTTTAGAGGTTTGTTTGTTTTGGTTTTTTTAGCATCTTGGTTTAAAAATGATTTAAGTAACAGGAGTTACAAACCAAAACTCAAAGCCTGACAAGAAATCTAAATCAAGTTTCTGCACATTCATTACATATAAAAGAGCCAATTGAAAGATGAATGAATCTTGGCATTTTAATATCTGATTAGTAAATCCAACATGGAAAAGGCAGTGAGAACTCAGCCCTTGGGCTCTTCAATTTAAACACGAGGGCTTCCATTGCCAAGGACCTGCAGGGCTCACTCATTGTACAGTATGTGCCACGTTTCATCACTAGAGGGCGTTTCTCTCCTCTACAGCTGAAAAAAGAGAAAGGTGCAAACAGCAGAGGAGATCAGAGGAATAGTTTGAGGAGTGTTCTGTTACCTTTCCTGATGACTTGATTCCTTTGGCTAAAGAAGCATAGACGATTAACCAGGCCAGGAGCAGACAGCCTGCCAGAGGCCAGCGGATGTCTCCCGGATATTCGATTCCTTTAGAGATGTGCAACACATTGTACCTGCAGGTGTGATTCAAACAGTGAAACTCAGCCTGAAAACACATCTCAATAAACTAAAACATAATGCAATGTAGATACAATATTAATCCGTACACTGCTCATTTTTCATTGCATCAAGTCATTTATGTGCGGTCCTACAAGTCTGCCAGAGTAGTAAGACCATTTCAAGCTGTTGCCAAAAACAAATCAACTTGATTCAAGAGTTTATATATCCTTATATTCTTCATTCTTTTGCAGAAGGTTGCCTTGTTCTCTCTCGTTTCGAGAGACTGCTACACATTCATTAAATGTAACTGAAACAGGTTGTATTTGTTTAGTATTTTGTTAAGTTTCAGTCGTAATGCTTGTGCTTTTTAATGGAAGGTGTTGGTAATACTTTTGCTGCAATGGCATTTAATTAAGAGAAGATTTCTCGGATTCTTTTTGCAGAACATCGTCAGTTCTTGACCAAAACAACATTGACACATGGCTCTGGGAAACCTTTTCAAAAGCAGCTGGGCAAATGTAAAGGAAGACATTAAAACATTATTATCTACTATCATCATGATCAAGCCTGGTCTGAGTGTCTGTAAATCAAACATTTTCTTTGAAGACCCTAGAAAGCCAAACATCTGCATGAGAAGAGCAACTGAAAATAAAACAGCTGATTGAATCTCTCATCTGTGGAACTATGAAGACACTGAGCTACACTCACTTGAAGTACTCCTCGCTGGGGCTGACGTAGGTCTTGTTGCCGTCCATGGTCATGTTCAACAGTTTGGTCAGGTTTCCCACAGTGCTTGCCGACAGACAGAAAGTGGAGTTCTTGATGGAGGTGATGTTTCTGTCCCGCAGGATGCACGTGTCTGTTCCAATCAGAAACCAACACATGTCAACTGGGAGAGACTGGCAGAAAGCTGCTGTGGGACAGAGCGTTCTAGATAGATAGCAGTGTGGATCTTCGGTGAGAGAACTGGAGCCAACCGTGTTCGATTTCTTTTGGGTTCTTTTTGATGTATAGCCAAGTGCGAATAACAGAAATGATTATACTGAATATGTGCCTCGTTTCAGATACTACAGGACAGATAAGATAAGGAAACCTGCTTTTCTTCTGACTGCACATTTTTTTCATGCAGACACATTGGATAAAGTGAGGAGACAAAAAAAGCTCTTTGTGCTATTTCTTATATGGCTTACATATTTATTTATTTTTTTTTATCCTGCTTTTGATGCATTTTAATGCAGAAAACATGCTTTGCACTCCCGAGTGTTTTTTTTTCAAAATGCAGGACAAAAGAAAAAACTGACTCTGCATATTATATTTTTAGAAAATAATGAACAAACGTTTGTGTAACTAAATGGGGTTAGAAACATATTACAAACCGCTGAATCTAATGCTACAGCACAGCAGAATATGGCATCAAAATAAAAATGTATTTTTATTTATTTATTTATTTGCAGGGCTATTGAATCAGATTGTTAAGATTTTCATATAATCGTGTCCACCCCACTACATGCACACATATTTGACAGGTTGCCTGATTACTTTATAAATCATAGTCATTACCTGATTTTTCTCATAGCCAATATTCTCCTTTATCTGTTATTTCCCTCCTTTAGCAGGTGGAGAGGCCACACTGTTGGACAGGCTTGCACTTCGTGTAGCAGCCAGCAGGGGTCAGTCTCGGGCTCACTGCAGCACTGCAGCAGCTCAGACTGTACAGTAAATTTGTCAAGCAAGCAGTTTTTTGTGCTGAATTCACAGAATCGCTAAAGGCAAATATTACACGAAATGAACGGAATTTCGATATGTATTCGACGTAGATCGACGTCACACACCTCCGGGGCCCTGCCTGCACATGTCCTCATAGTAAAACCACGATTTCGTCTACAGTTTTATTAAAACATTGTTTTTTTTTTTAAAGTCTTCCCAAGACAGACTGCTAAATCTAAAATATCTGACGAAAGAAGAATGAAAACTAAATCAGGTGTTTGTTTCTAAGTGCAATCTTGTCACACTGAGGCCCGGCCTTGCTCGTCATTTTGGCCTGTGTCATTCAAAAAGAATTTGACTTAAAGTGTTTTTAGAGAGTGAAAAAAACACCGCAGAGATCACAGGTCAGGATTCATTATACTGCAGGACACCTCAGCTGAGGGAGTCGTGACGCATTGCGCATTGTGGAGAGAGAGAGAGAGAGAGAGAGAGGTGCTTTTGGTGTGTGTGTGTGTGTGTGTGTGTGTGTGTGTGTCTTACCTAACAGCAGCATGTCTTTGTCCTTACATTCCAACGTGTTCCACTCATTCCTACAGTTAGCCCATGGCAGTGAGCCCTTCAACGAAGCGAACAGGTAGTACAGTGTCCAGCACATTATAATATTATAGTATATGGCTATCAAGACAGATATTATCAACATGGCAATCCCGCAACCTAAAATAAATAAATGAGACGAAATATATAAATTACTCTTAAGAAAAGTAGAGAACTCGTGGTGATAATAACAAATGAGTTTTTATTTTTGAATTGTTTTTCTTTTTTTCCGTTGGTTAGTTGTGGCAGTTTACCTTGCAGAGCTGGGATGCATTTCCACACTGACACGGGCCCCTGGCTGGCAAACTGTCCCAGGGACACCTCCAGCAAAAAGATTGGGATGCCGGCGATGCCCAACATTGTCAGGTAGGGGATCAAAAAAGCTCCTGCAAGGAAATAAAACAGCAGGCTATACAGAGAGCAGTGTAAGAGCCAGAAAGCAACATGAGCACTACATCAGAATAAAATGGGAATTAAGCTGCTCGTGTCTGCGTCTCATCTGCTGATATTTAAACAACCCACAGTGTGGATCATTAAATTGAATAATGGGTAAAAAAAAACATAAATTATCTGTAAATGGCTTCGAGCATAGCTGAACAAATGAATAATAATAACAATGATAATCATAATAACAAATATAATGGACTGGTATTGATATTACTATTAATACTATTATTATCAACTGTGACAGTGTTCTGTCTTATTTTTTAATGCATTATCTTTATTTCGTTATATATATATATATATATATATATGTATGTATATATATATATATATATATATGTATGTATATATATATATATATATATGTATATATGTGAAAAATAATCACTGAACAAAATCTCGCTTGTATGAGCAATTTTCTTTTGTATTTTTAGTGTAGTATTTTTTCCCTGGTTTAAGGCCTACACTTAGAAGAAACATCTTAAAAGAAGCAATAGGAAATCATTCAAACAATTGCATTTTCTGAACTGATTTTTCGTTTGTTTCTGTGTCGGGAATTAAAAAGCATTGACCCAGAACTCTTACCGCCACCATTTTGGAAGGCAAGATAAGGGAACCTCCACACGTTCCCCAGTCCCACCGCATAGCCAACCATGGACAGAATAAAATCCAATTTATTGGACCAGTTTCCTCTGGCCTTATTCTCATCTCCCCCATCGTCATCCTCGTCAGCCTAAGAGGAAAAACACATTCATTTATTCTCCAAAATAAAACCCCAGCCTTGTCACACTAGACTCCAAGTTAAACCATTAGAAACACAATAGTAATAAAAGCATCGGCCTGAAAAAGCTGAATTTAAAAACCAAAGAAATGTGAACGATAGTTTTTTTTCTGTCAACAACCACCAACAAAATACAATTTTCATTTTATTTTGAAAAGCAAACACGTGTGTGTATTTTCCAGACATAAAAAACCCTTGGACTATTGTCTTCATTTAAAAATACAAAGGGATCCTGTCAGAGAATATAAATGTTGTTGAGTGCAGCTCGCCTTTTTCTCACTAAATATTACTTGAATTCTCCTTCATGTTCATTTCGTTCACAGATGCGTTTGACTATCAGAGATCAGCACCAGCTTTCCAATGACAAGCCTGTGTATAAAACTCCTCTTCAAATGCACTTGCAGGCCCATTATTTCCACCAAACCGCTTGAAAGCACCTCCTAAATCTCAGATGCAAAGATTTTTTTTTTTTTTAAACTGCTAATGGTCTACCAATATAATGAGTGCAAATGGGCTACTAACAAAAATGCATAATTACAACTGCACGGCAGGATCTGAGTGGATTCATAAAAGAAACTGCATGACTATTCAGATAATAAACAACAACATGCATGGGAATGTGTGTGTGTGTGTGTGTGTGCATGTGTCTGTACGTGTGAGTGTGTGTGAGGGGTGGGGGTGCCCTCGCGGGGGATTGGAAACAATCCGCAGTCTCATGTAATACAGTGCTGTCTATCAGCCGGATAACACCTGGGCTGCTGTGTGTCTGCCGGCAGCGGGGAACACCGAAAATACCGCGAGAGTATAATTGAATCCCATTTGTCGCTAATCGTGTTACCATTGTAACTGTGAGCAAAAAAAAATGAAGCAGAACAAATCATTGGAAATCGGTTTATCCAAAAACAAATAGTCTCGTTCAGGACTAATGTTCCCTCTGCACTGACTGATGATCTGATAATCCATCACACTTATTCACAAATAACACCTTGCTTTTTCTTCCCGGATATTTAGCTGACATACGCAGGTTTGAAAGTTTGGATCAGATTGGTGCAGAGGGATCAGGACATGACGCTGCGCAGAGCAGGGACGCCAAATAGCTCAGGGTCCACCCAAAGTAGGCCACTACTGTTTGTTACATGCAACAATTCAGCCTTAGCTTCTACTTATGTTGGTCCACTGCACCATTTATAGCCCCATTAAATCAGCAGCATGAACCTCTGCCTTGGGCTTTGTGCAAATCTTAATACAGCCTGATTTACAGGAGGGAAGAACAACACTTAGGCCACTGTCTTTTCGGATTGTTAAATAACTCTTTTTTTCCACATCACATGGCCTCATAATGATTGCTTCTTTTTTAGGCTAATGATCCAAATTGCTAAACCACAATCATCCACTGATTCAGCTCGAAAGTTGTCTGCGAATGAACACTTTTTAAGCACATCTGTGCAGAGACAAAAGCACAAACCAGGGATATACCTCACAGCTCCGCACAGACTCTCCCTCTTTCACTCCATCACACATCAGCAGCACTGATCTACTGAAAGCTCTGCATGGCGGTAAGAGCTCCCAGGGGTTTGCACCTCCCCTGTTTTGGAGGCAGCAGGTTAAATCCACTCAGCGACACACGGAAACATCCACACCGCACCTGCTTCCAGCTGCTCCGCTGTCAGACCAGCCGCTCTTCGTTAAGGAAAGGCTTCATTTAGCTGACTTACCCCCGCCACGGTGCCGGGCTGAACAGACGTGTTCCCATCTGTTCCCAGTATGATGGTGGTCTGGCTCATAGCCGTCCAGTTGCCCGCGGTGTTGTTCTGCTCTGCAGTGGCCCGGAGCGGGTCGCCGTATAGGGCAGACCCCCCGCGGGCCGAACTGGCAGAATCCTTCCTGAAGGCCGAGTTGACGGCCACGGATCCAGGGGCCGCCGGCGCGGTGCTTTTAAACGTCCCATACGCTTTATTGCTGTCCAGTTCTCCCGGTTTATTTTCCGTGGCACAAAAAGTTTTGCCCTCGTTGCACGGAGGCGGCGGCTGAGGCGCCGGGTGATGGTGAGGGGCCGGCGGTGGGCACGCGGCCGTGTTGTCCGGTTTGTTTGTTGTAAGTCCCGCAGCTCCGTCGGGCTGCTGCGCCGGGATGTAGCCGGTGGGAGCGCTGGCGCTGGCCGGCTGTTTGGCCATTTCTCTCTGGTCAGAGAAATCCTGGAACATGGGAGTGACAGATCAGCGAGACAAAAGGCAGCAGAACGGCAGAAAGCATGAAGCTGTGAGGCTGCTGCAGCTCAGCTGTGCTTTGGGACTGAAAATGCTCAATTCTCAGTTCTGCAACGTTTTTCTGCAGCATGTTCTCTGGCTGCTCTATAGTTTCAGCTCACAGTCTACCGAGTGTGTTTGTGTGTGTGTATGAGTGTGTGTAAGCGTGTGTTGGAGGGAGGGGGGTTGCCTTGCTTCTCCAGTTCTCGCTTTCTGCAAGATTCTTTAATTTTACGCCCCATTTCCCCCTCATGTCATTCAGCCACACACATCCACTGATTTTTATGGGCAATAGACAAGCTGCTGCGGGTCTCTCGGTAGCTCCACTCTCCCCGGCAGGCATGCAAGATCACCGGCGTTACAGCAGTGAGCGGACCCGGGGCGTAGGAATTACAAATGACTCCCTGAAATTTAGCTTTGAGGGATAGCAACCAGAAAAGCCTCCAGTTTATGAAAAAAAAAAAAAAAAAAAAAAAAAAAGGGGGGTGTGTTTCTCTCTTTTTTTTTTTTTAACTGTTCATTGATTAATGCTTGGTAGTGTTTTAATTAGTGAGAAAAATAATAACTACACCTGGTTGTAATCGCTTAATTGTTCAAAACATCAACAAACAAAAAGTGGTAGAGAAAAATGTAACTCTTTTCCCAACATTTAAACTTAAAAAAAAAGCCACATTACGTGCTTTTACAAGAGGAAAAAAAGGACTATTGTGTGGCGACAGAATGAAGTGAAAAAAAGTTTTTTAAACGTGAAGCCGCAGCTGCATTTCAGCACCATGGACAGCACAAGAAAACTGCTTCAAACAAAAAAAGAGGAAAAAAGTGTTAAATTAACACGAAAACAGCTCAGAACAAGTTCAATAAACAGATTAAACAGCAGAAGGAAAAGTAAAAAAAAAAAAAAAAAAAAAAAAGCGTTTTCGAACACTTACCATTTTTTGCAGATGAGGTCTGCTGGCAGGCTGGACTCAGCTGTAAAAGGCTGAAGAGAGGACTGGAAGAGGACTGCTTGTAGACGCGCCAAGCAGCGAGTGCAACGCTTTTCTATTGCTCCGTGGGAAAGACCGGAGTTTGCGTCAGTGCAGAGCAAGGTGCCCTTCGCGTGACATTTTCTTGATAATAGGAGTTTGATAAATCATTGGCCTTGATTCGGATTTTTAAAGGGACAACTGGAGCCAATACGACAGGGGCGCGTGTGTGCGTGCGTGAATTGTGTGCGTTCTGGTTACGCACGGCATGCGTGAGCACTGGACGGACTCTTTTCAAAGCTGATTAATACACTTGTCTCTAGGGATGTGTAGGATGCTTACACACATACACGGACGCATCTCACACGAGCACACACACAGCTCGTTTGGGATAAAGATTTCCAGGTTTTGATTTTATTGGAGGAGATCTAATGCATCAGAGTGCATGCGGGGCTAAATATTGTTTGTACTGTGCTGAGTCGGGTTTCTCTGGTACAGTTACAATTACAGTAGCCACTCCTGGGAAAGAGACATTCGCAGGGCACACGATTATTGGTTTAATAGAAAATCTTTGTTCTTTTTTATCAACGTTTAGGCCTGCAACATGCAGAAGCTAGACCATAAAAGCATTAGTTGTAGACGTGTTTATTGAAGTTGTGACATGTCAAAGACGAGGCTGGTATTCTTCATAAATATTACACATAGACAAATCATAAATACAGATGCATCAATTTACTTTGTAGTAAAATACACGGTTAAAGACTATGTGCTATAAATGGTCTGAACTATAAATAGTTTTTCCACTTGACAGGTTTTACGCACTACAGGCTCTATACGTTCCTTCGTGCGTCAGCGATAGGAGCATTGATCAAGTAAAAAAAAAAAAGTGGGCGAGGTCTTTATAAAGCTACTCATTTGTTAAAGTCTTACGCAAGAAGGAGGCCTCTTTTTTTCTTAAATCACGTGTGTCAGGAGGAACCGGAGCCAACCACTGGAGCCTGGACTGGAAGCAGTGACAGTGGAGAGAAAAAAAAAAGGTGCCATGGAGATTCTAAAACACTGCATTGCGCATACCATCCTCCAAGTCTCCCTTTAAACGGATAATGTATATGCAAGTCCTCTGTGCGGTGGTTCGCCAAAAAAACTCAAAAGACACCAAAAGTGACCTCGTTTGTCTCATCAATTAAGGATAACTTTAAAAACGTTCATTACAAACAGTTTAGGCCTCCATACAGAACAAAACACCATCACACAGAGACACAACACACACAGACACACACACAGAGACACACACGGGCCAACAAAAGGGAGGGACACGGATTTCGTAAAAACAATGTTTAAGATATGACACTTTGCTGCAACACTGACATTTTTCAGTCAAACTGGTTGTAGCCTGCATTGGACGCTAATCTGAGACCTGACAGTCCAATTATAAATGTGTTAACGAAAATAACCAGTTAGTTGCTTAGCAACCACGTTGTTTAGCTAGCTATTGTTACAGGCAATAAAACCAGACAACACATAGGCCTATAATAATAATAATAATAATAATAAATAACCATTGCCAGGTGGAATGTCTACAGTTTCACAATAATATATAACACTTAGCACGTTTAATCGGTGTTTTCATAATAATTAGCTAAAATAATTAGGCTACTGCCGTTCAACTGTTCATCCACAACATAGGCTATAACAAGGCAGGAGAAATGCCTAACATTAAAAAACTACACTATCATTCTAAAATTGTTTTTATTTTATTTAAAAATAATAATTGTTGTTGTACTTTTAATCATACACTCACTCAAACCCCAGCGGCCTGCGTTAGAAATAAACACAGATACAACTTAAACCAAATTAAAATCATTTTTAATCTCATCAAAATAAAGGGGGGGCAGTGGTCTGTTTTTAACGCTGCGCTGTTTTCACGACAGCTGAGCAGGTTTGAGGCAATGTCCCCCGCTGGGATCCCTGTGGTTACACCGGGACACGCAGAGTCCCACGCGGGGCCGCTCACTCACTGCGCGCGCTGCGCTCCCTCCGCTTGTAAATCTCCGTCCGCTCCAGATAAGAGGCTGAAGCGGGTGTGTTAGCGGCCCGCCTCGAGTTTAATTACATTGTCTACAGAGAATAATTGTAATTGATTTCTGCTCGTCTTCCAGAGTCCGCTGCACACACACACACACACACACACACACACACACACACGCACACACACACACACTAGGTCACTCTACTTTTGATTCCCAAGAGGATTTGAGATGTTTGATTCAAAGAAGTAGTGCATGGTTTGCTTTACACACGTCAGCAAAATAAAGAGCACGTGTAGAGACCTTTAGATCCGTTTGACAAAGGCTCTCTACACGTTGTACAACAGCGCGACGCCGTTTTAAAGATGTTCTACTGGTTTCTTGTTTCCGAGTGGCCACTTTTAATTATTTTCAATATATGTATTTGTTTTATGTGTCGACTAAGTCCTGATCGAGGAGCTGAACTCACCGCTCCACTGAGGGCTTTCTTGGTGTGTCCTCGTGCTCGTTAATTACACGAGCTCGAGTAATTAATTGATTCCTCCCACTGTCGCCTGACTGATAAGAAGTCGCATCCATCTGAAGCGCCTGGGAAGCAGTGATTCAGCGGAGGAGGTCACCCAGGGGCCCGCGGCTCCCATCATCATCATCAACATCATCATCATCATCATCATCAGTCCTGGCTGACGGAGCCTCACCCTTTACAACTTTAAACTCGGTCATTTCGTGCCTCAGACCCAAACAGTATTGTATATGTAGTATTAATGACTGTTATTGAACGGTGGCGGTTTCCATTCATGCAGCGGTTTCGTTTTAAACAAAAAAAATAAGTAAAACGTCTCCAAGCTCCGTGTTTTTTTTTCCTTCAATTTTGACAGTTTAGTTTCAAAAGGTTTTCAGGAAGTAGACCAACATCTTCCAAAAAAAAAAAAAAAAGAAGCCCTAAATGGATGTTAGTCATCTAAAAACAAAGCATCTGAGTCCGTTTGGGAAACTGCAAGCATAGTGAAACAATATTTTTGACTTTTTATATGATAAATAAAGTCAAGTTTCCTTATGAATAAGCTACGAGGCCCAATTTGTTTATGAACTTCACGTAAACAGACAGCATTTTAATGTCTCATCTTTCACTAGTCCTCAGAAAATGAATGGCTGCATGAGAGTCAATTAATAACATCTGCATTCTAAACAAAGGCGGCTTATTAACACTTTTTTTCAAGCACCACAAAATCAACAGCTTTGTCATGTCCTTTCCCTGCACAGAAAAGCCTTTTCGTGTGAGCTATTTGATGTCAGCGCGCAGGCCAGCCTGTATTCATATACTGGCAGAGAGGACACAGAAGCAGTAGAAAAACATCAGAAGAGGTGACTGTCACCACGCAGCCAGCCCCACAGTCTGCTCCTCCTCCTCCTCTTCCTCACAGAGCACAACATTTTCCCAGAGTCCAGGATTCATCATCTCGGGCAGAAAAGAAAGGAAAAAAAATCTTTAATTGTAAGCAGAGCTTGCTCAATGAAGTATGTAAAGTGGCTTCAGTCAGCCTTTTTAAAGCTGAAATTCATTTTGCATTCTCCCAGTAAACTCATGGAAGATGGATGTCCCCCCCCCCCCGATGAGATCTCCCACAGCTCAAAGGACAATCAGGAGGAAAATGTGGAGGGGAAATTAAGTGAAATACTTGGCAAAAGCAAAACGTCTTTAACGAAGAGCTGGCGGCCAGTTCCTTTTAGTGCTTTTTCTTTTGTTGGACATTTTTGATGAGACGCATGCATGATAAGAGTTGTCTGAACCACTAAGTATGTGTGGTTCAGACCAAACTGCATTTAGAAGTTGAGGATTTTCAGACATCTAGGTTACATAACTGTTGTTTCAACAGCATTCACAAGACTGCATTTCATTGTGCAGCTGGGACCTGCTTTACATTGAAAGAGTAATTGGAACGCGCTTAAAACAAGGTTTACATGTGACCTAGACATCTAAAGACCTTCCTCTAATTATGTTCCCATATGCTTGATAAAACACACTCGCAAGGAGAAAATCGTATGTTATGTTTTTATTACAAGGCACAGAGACAATCCTGAATACATGAATGGTCAGTTAAAAAGTGGGCTATATTTGGTGGCTGTTGTACCATGGGATGGCTGATGTTATTGCAGGCTGTAAGTCAGCTTCCTGTCCCGGAGTTCAAAGGTGACAAACAGTGAGCGAGGGTCCTTCTTGTTTTTACGCACGGTGATCTTTCCCTGGAGCTCCTCTCCTGAAGAAAAGAGAGAGAAACACCGATCAGTGCACAGTTAGTTTCACCTTGGAGACAGGAAACATTTTCACCGGAGTGGGTTTGAAGGTGTGAGAATCACAGAAAGCAGCTGCTGTGGTCTTTCGTTGGAAAACATTTGGCACACAGTCAGCCATTTGTCCTGTGTGTAAATGTTCACTTTGAACAAAAAGCAGGACTTCGATTCAGCGAGAAAGAAACTCCAGACACAATAGCTTGTAAAGGCTTTTAAAGTCAAAGTTATTTAAGACTGAAAGAAAAGTTGGTTTTTACCTCATTTTTAACAATGGTGGGAAGCCCCAGAGCACTGGACCACAGCAGAAGAAAGCCTCTAAACTAACTGATATTTTTCTTTGACAAGTGGAGGCTGTCCAGGTTCAGGGTATTAGACCAAATTATGGAAAATGACAATAGAATTGAAAATACTGTACATAGGCCATATAAAGACACAGAGTAGCTGTTTTCATGTCTCAGGCTACAATCTGGTTGTTTGCAATGCAAATGGTTCACAGGAGTAATGACTAATAATATTAAAACTCGTCTTCTGTTGGTTCCTACTGAAATGGTTGAAAACAGGTCACAAAAAGTTCCATTAAAAAAAAAAAAAAAAAAAAAAAGAAAAGAGGCTCAGTAATTTCCTTAAACTGCTGGCCACTGTAGGTTTTAGCAAATGTTATTCAAACAGGACTAAGTAAAACATTTGCTGGGGACTATTTCCCCCGCGGATGAATACACATTTGGTGTGCTAATGATTATTTAGGGCAGCAGGACTTTGTACGTGGGAGTCAAAATAAACTGCAGGGTGTATGTTAATGGTAATTAAGGGACATGGTGTGGCTCATTGATGTGGCAATAACATTGATACATCCAGGTTTGTGTGGGGCTTTTTTTGGGATGGCAAAACATGTATGCATGTATGTAAAGCTTTTCATGTTTGCTCATGTGCACTATTTTTTCCAACAGGTTGTTTGAGTTTTTGTTGACCTTAACAAAGTTCAAGAGTATAAAACCTATAATCGTTTCATTTTAGTCTGATAACCATCCTCGGTATGTCTACGCCTTTATATCAGACTATCCAAGACTTTATAAAAAAAAATCATGAAAAGGCAGACAACATCCAACAGTGTGTTTATAATAAAAACAGAAATGAATGCAGTGCAGTGCTGCTGAGCTCAGGACTCTGCAGTATGAGCAGAGACACACTGGCGCTTATAGAAAAGATGATGTGTGTAAAGGCAATATGGTTTATTGTATGTTAATAAGCAGAATTGTGTGCGAGTGTGTATGCAGGCGTGCTGAAATCTCCAGATGGCAGCGAAAGGGAAGTGCATTTAAAGTACGACGCATGAGCGGGCGGGAGGCCGGGAGAAGACGCCGATGATTATGACGCATAATCACTCTGATTAACTTCACGTTTGACTGCTGGAGGTAAATGAATGTTTATCCACACGGCAAACAAGCATCCTCTCACCCCCACCCTCCGCTCTGTGCTACGCGCTCTTCATCGTTGGAGGTTGGAGGAGGACGAGTAGAGAGAAAAATGCTGACTGTGGCACTTTCTCCGTTGAAGCGTTCGCCATCACTGCTGTCACGTCTCGCTCGTTACCATGCCAACGGCGCTGTCACCGAGTCTCGGCTGCTGGCGCCGCTCTCTGGGTCTGTCGGTCCACTGCAGAGAGGACAGGCGGACGCCGTGTTTACGCTATGTGGGTGTGTAAGAGCTAAACTCTCACTCTCCAATCCTACCGGGACTTGGGTAAAAACTATTAAGGGCGACTGCAACACCAGGTCGTTCCAAAGCCTCAACCTGATCTCCTTTATTCCTCATTCTGGACATTGGAGCTGTTAAGGGATCTGGCCCAAGGATCTCAGGCTGTGAGCCAAAGCACGACATGCCGTGAGGGTAATTAGAAAAATATCACAATTGATCTTAAAACACACTATTAAGTGTAAAGATGATACTGGTACCTCTCTCCTAGTTCCAATAAAGGAGCCTTGCGGCAGCATTAACTAACTTAAAGCAAGGAAAGAGACTGATGTTGGCCAAGCAAACCTAGTTATGTGATAGATTTAATGACTGTGTGAATGACTTTTTTAAGATCAGTAGTACTGGCTGTTTTTTGGCATGATTGGAGGACAAAAATAAGTCCTGATAAAACTGGACGGTTAGATTCATGGATTTCTTGTAACACTGTCTGAGCCTCGACTAGCAGCTTGTAACTGTATCTTACAGATAGACATTTTGCAAGGCTGGTAAAAGTTGTAGCCCGTAATAAGAATGTGAAAGATGCCGTCTGTCCTCCGCTCCATCACCAACTTATTGAACTGTGTCAGTGGTCGACACTGTGGATGCAAGACAACCCAACTGCAATTTCTATAAATAGGTTTCTGCATATGGGTGCGGAATCGGTAGGCAACGGGACAATGTTTTGGTATCGGAAGCGTTCTGGTTTCCGTTTGTAGTCCGAGTAGTATTGACCAATCACGTTTGAGCGGCCTTTGGTTGCACGCAGGTAAACGGTCCGTGTGGAGAGCAAAATAGGCAGAACGCACTGGCCGTAATGCAATCTTGGAAAACGTTGTCTGATGACGATTCCGCTTATTTATTAGCTAAAAAAAAACGGAGTGTAAATTGACAAACGTCTGAAGTCTGAACTCCATTCTCGCGTGTAAACAATGACCGGTGCAAGTATTACGCTGGCTACACTGTTGAACCTCCCGAATAATAGCTGCTAAATCGTCGTCAGTGTGATAGCGAATGGGTTCAGAGAGATGAACAAACTGTAACAGAAAAGGTCACACACATTCCTGGTGATCTAAGAATATAGGCTAATGTCAAGGACGCCCAAAAAACTAAACAAAATCTTTTTGCTTTCCTTTGTTTTATAGAAAATTACACAAGGAGACTCAATTTCGCACTAGCTATAATCTGCTAACGGCAACAGAGACTGGTGCTCAAGGGAGGCAGAGGACAGCTGCCTACAAACTGAAGCTGGCGATAAAACCAATAAAAGGTTAAAGAAATAATTGCTTGACCTTTTGTTGAGTTGTGGAACCAAAGACATTTGCCCTCAAAATAACTTTGCAGAAAACTGTCCAACTAACCCCTCATGTTTCACATTAAAGTATTGTAACATACAAACAGAACCACCAACCGAATGTCTGCTCAGCCGCGGTGCGACTACAGCAGCTCTGCTGTAATCAGTCAGACCAAACTCCCCCTGGAAGAGGCTTCAGTAAACTGGCCGCTCAGATGCTGGGAGAAAGAGTTAACCATGTGTGGAAATGAGCCGGGGAATGGAGGCGGCCTTTCACTGCGATGTCGTACATCAACATGCCAGTGTCATTAAGCACAACCAGGCCCACAGAAACAGCCCACCGCAGCCTTTCTCCATGAAATTACACTGGAAATACACGGCTCGCATTACTGATTCATTTAAACTGTTGTCATTTACATTTGAACCATTAACTCACACTCCTACAGTATCTGCGGCGGTACTGAAGTGCTTCAGCACCAAGGCTGTTTTTTTTCTTCAGTTTTTCAATGAAAAACACCATGATGTTCTTTAACGGAGCAGAGTGGTTTAATCGGAGTTTTACCTGAACATTATGTCCTAATAAAGGCTAATGGGATTCTGTTGATTTCACGTGAAGATAATTTACTGTGGGTGAGCACTACTCAGTGTCCCTCTAAGGCCAGCGATAGGAGAGGAAGACACAGAGTTGCATTAGCCTGATGGTGCATTTCACAAATTATTCCAGTGTTCAAGTGTCAGGAAAAGAAAATGCAAGATAAGGAGAGAGAGACAGAGAGAGAGAGAGATGATTTTGCTGTCAATTACCAATATGAAAGAGGTAAGGGGCGTTAAGTTCAGCTACAATGCTCTTGGGGATCTAATTTGTTGTCGAAATACAACAAGCATTTGGATGAGACACAGGGACGCACTGACTTCCACTTCAGCCCTGACACTGCACTGATGCTCGTATCCATCTTTCAGCCACATCTCTTTGGCTTCCTCCCTCTTGCTCCAGTCTACCTTCATTTAATCCAATTTGACTTCTCATGCCTTTCCTTGCTCAGTGCAGAGCTAAGAAGCAGAGCTGATGGGCGGTTAACCCCAAGCACCGGTGTGTAGACACAAAACCAGTGTGTTGAATTACCACGCTGAAGAAGCTGAAGGTTGGCTCGGCCGCTGCGGACCTACAGCTCAAGGACCTTCAGAGTTCAAACGACGGGACAGGGCCAGGGAGTTAGTGAGCCTGGACAGGTGAGGGCGGGGGGGAAAGAGGAGATTTGGATGAGATACAGCAGCACCCGGGACAGAGGAGGTGACTCATGAAAGTGGGTGGGAACAAAAAACACCTGACTGTCTAATGGAAGTCCTGACCAGAACAAAACGCCCACGGCGCAGGTAACCAGGCCACCGCCTCACCTCGAGGGATCATGGGACTCTCTTGCAAAAAACAAATCGTGACCTCCTTTTCTCTGGTTACATTGAGTAAGGTAATGCTGTGAAAAAAAATGGACCCTCCTCTTCAATACTCGAGCTACACAAACACACCAGAGCATGACAAATGATTCGCTGTTTAATTTATTACGCTGCCAGCCGGGAGGATTTGCAGGGATGTTTTGTTCCAGCCTGCTGCGTGCCTTCTCTCTCTTCTGCCGGCACCTCCCACAGAAGCGCAGGCTTGGAGTTAATTACTGCTGCACTCGTACAAACACATCAAATGGGATTCGGTCTTCGCCATTCCGCCATGATAAATCACCACAGACGGAGACGGTATTAAAACAAACCACAGGATGTTTATGCCCGGCCCCTCACTACAGCTGATCAGAGCTGAAGGTGCTTCTCAGTCAACACCGTGGAGGAGAGGCCACTCTGTGTGTGTGTGTGTGTGTGTGTGTGTGTGTGTGTGTGTGTAAAAGAGTTTTGTCATCTTCAAGGTGACTTTAGGAAGTTTTCTCTTACAGCCAGAGGGAGTTAAGTATAGAATTGTGCAAGTGCTCTTGTGAATTTAAGTGTGTAAAGGAGCAGTGTGTGTGTGTGTGTGTGTGTGTGTGTGTGTGTGTGCGTGCTGTAAAGTACACCATAGGAGCTTAGCAGGCAGCCGGTGAATGCTGTTAAAAACTCAATTTCTGGTTTACGGCCCCTGGAGGAGGCTGGGGACCGTCAGGGTGCCGGGGTGGATCGAGCACATCAATAACCTGGCGCTCGCTCCTTCACTTCCGCCTTCATTTTATTTTTTTTCTTTAAACTTGTCCTCCTCATACTTGGTTAATGGTTCACATATAAAGCACAGACATGGATCTTTATACACTCAACGTCCGTTTAGGCTCGACTGTGTTTACATGTGTCTAATGCTGTAACGTGTCACTATGCCCCCAAGTAACCCCAAGAGTGCAGATGCTCTGCAGGCTGTAAAATAAGGCAGAAGAAAAACTGCCAATTTTAACATTAACAATTTTGTAAGACAGCATTTGATATACGTCAACAGGCTTACATCTGCATCAGTAAAAGTATGAAATACGAGAATCTTTATTAAGTATGTACTAAAGTTTATAGACTAAAGTCTAGTGACCCCTAGAAGCAGCCATGTTTATTACACTTCACAAACGGCAAACTAATGAGCCAACAGCCTATCACTATCACCATTCACAATTACATTCACACCTAATGGCAGTTAGGTGTTTCCAATTAACCTAACCTGAATAACTTTGGAGAGTGGGAGGAAACTGGAGCACCCAGAGGATAACCATACAGACATAGGGAGAAAAGGCTAATTCCCGGCAGCTGGTGGATTTAAACCTTTCACATTTTGGCTTTAAAGTGGCACTAATGAGGTATCCAAAATAGAAAGGGTTCATCTTCAAGGGAGCATTAATGTGCTCGCTAGCTAGCTTGGTTAGCAAGGTGCAGCCGTAATTCAAAACTGTGCTATTACTTGGGATTCTACTGTTGGCCAGCAAAAAAAAAAGGCTCGTTTGTAAATGTACGTGAAAATAATTAACAGCCGACTGTCTTTAAGACCTAAGACACCTGCTCATTTGTGCTAAAAATACAAGAATTTCCCTCACCGAAAAAGTTATAGCAAGGACTACTTGGGCGGTCTGTTAATACAATTAACCGCACAGCAAGCCTCATTATATGTCTGATACATGCATGAAAAATTCCCCAAACACGGCAGAGAAGTCAACACTTAAAGTTATGCATAACTTTGAGCCAGCCTCAAATGGCATTTAAGCATTGGATTCATTTTTCAGCCCCGGAGGTTGCTGATTAGACAAAATGGACTTTAGAACAGATTAAAAGAGGGCAAATAAGGGCTTCCAGATTTACTTCTGTGATGTGTATACATGTTGGTGACAAATCAAAGAACAAAAACAACGCTAAGTGTCTTAGTAAGGTATGGATCCACCACAAGCTGCTAGAACAGCATCAATGCAGCTCGTCATAGATTCGCCAAGTCTCAAACTCTACTGGAGGGATGAATGGCATTCTTCTAAAAGATATTCCCTCATTTGTTACATGGTGACGGTGGTAGGAAGGGCTGTCAAACACATTGGTCAAAAATCACACACACAGGTGTTCATTTGTGTTCTACTTCTTCGAGAAGTAACTTTGTAGGCCAGAGCATATAACTCGCACCATGTTCATCAAACCACCATCCAGTGTGCCCCCGAGTCCTGTATGGAAGCATCTGCATTCATTATGTTTCTCCGCTCTGCGAAACAGGGAACTGAACCAGACATTCTGCACCGGATAATCAAATGAAATCTGTCTCTGTTTCGCCCTGCAGTTTCCCACGTCTGCACTGTGTTAGCATACTGTCGTCCTCAGCTCTCAGAGTCAGCTGCCTTTATCTGACCCAGCGGAGCGCGAATCCTGCGATAGCGTTGGAGCAGCGTCACATGTTTTTGATGTTCTTATCGTCCTGGCTGAGCGTGGCTAAGGGCCTCCGGACATCAAGCGCCTCCGTCCCTCCGCGGGACATTTATTACAGTAGACTCTAATCAAATATCTGGTCAGCGAGTGGACAGCCGGTCCCGAGGCTCATCCATCCCCACATCAGCAGACAGATCTGCGATTCCTATTATGATAACGTGCCCAGAGGGCCAGAACGTATAGCCGTAACGAACACAGGATCTATCACTCAACATGTATAATGACTGAGCATGTGGGTAACGCTGAAAAATAATCGTTATGCATTTTTGCTGAGACAGTACCAATAACAATAGCGATTTGTCCTGTATTTAGTTAATTAAAGCTTTAACACATACTGATCTAACCCACTCAGGCTCAGAAAATGAAGTGGTGCATTTATGTTTCCATTTTCTTTGTAATAAACAGAAGAAGAACTGAGAAGTAAGTATGAGGAGCAACACTATGGCTGAACCGATGAAGAAAACCTTTTCAAATCTCAAAGTTCTTTAACGCGAGTGTCGCCTATCTGAGATAGAAAGGTCACTGAGAGTTATCCATCGAAAGTTTGCTACAACAGCCACCATAAGCTAGTGGTCATAACGCTGAGCAACGGTGCTTTTTATTACTAATGATGAATGGCGTGCACTTTTTATTGGCGAGAGAAAAAGTGTGGAATATCTTCGTTTAAAAGTAACATAGTCTCACTTCAACACGAAGTGCAATGTGTTTGACATCGGCTAGAGAATTTACTGGTTATTTTACATACTGCACTTTGACAGATACAGTGAAGTATATCTATATCAGAAAAATGTTGTCTGGTCATTGTGATATTCAGTTTTATTATTTCTTTCAAAAGTTGGTTGGATTTGTTGCCTTGTACCTGTCCAGTTTGCAATGCCACACTTGTCTGATTTCTACGGATCACTACGGTAAAATATATTTGTGTTAAAGTTACCATGTTCATGGCCGGCCAACGACATTTTCCCAATAGACCCACAACAAAAAGTAATACAAGATGCTCCGTCACGTTCACTGGAGTTAATTCAGAGAACATCCACACAGCTACGCCTCACAGCAAGCTGCGCCAGTTGGTAATACTTTAATCTGCTGACACACCGATTGTATAAATATTTCACTGGTCAGTTGAAAAGCGCTCCTCTTGTAGCGTGTCATGATTCAGGGGCCTGCAACCGGCTATCAGATGAAGTTTTACATGCTGTCTCTGATGGCTGAATGTGATTTGTTTTGATCCCTCGCTGTCTCTGTGGGTGACAGATAACGGGTGTCAACCAGCCTGACTACATCTCCACCAGAGACAGATTACCTGCCGCAGCTGACGATGACGCACCACCGAGGTCCACGAGAGGAAAATAAAATCATGATTGAAAGTAAACCCATTGCACGCAAACCTAAATGCATCTCAAAACGGAACTTAACCACACGTGTATACTGCTTTTGGCCTAGTTATATGTACATGAGAGTTGACAGAAGTACAAAATACTACATAAACACATAACTACAGTGTTGGAGTGTTTCCTGGCCTGCTGTTGGTCTGTGTGTTACTGACCTGCTTGGACAGCGAAAGGCTTCTCAAGTAGGAAGACCGTCTGTTTCCAGTGCGTCTTTGTGACCTGAGGACCCGTGGAGAACATCACCTGCCGTGATAATACGTGAAAAGAAACAAAGGGCATAAACATCACAAACCAATGCTCTAACAGGTAGGAGCACCTTGTCACATTGTAGCATTTTGCAAAAAAAAAAAAAAAAAAACCACATCATTTGGATGCTTAAGGACAAGAAATCTGTCAATTAAATACTTTAAAAAGAAATGGTTTAAAGCATTAATTTGAGCCCATGGGAAACCATGCTATTCATATTCATGTTGTTTATTGGGAGCTCATATGCTACAGTCTAGGAAAAAAGCAAAAATCGAAAAAGTAGTATGGCATAGTTCACACGTACACAGGTATTTTTTTTTTTTTTTTTAAACATAGCTTTTTCTATGTTTTTAAAACATTTTTAAACAGTGCTTGTGTGGACAGGCTCTTTTTGAGAACAAAAGGAGGTAGAACCCTGTTTTCAAAAATACCCATCTACGTGTGGACGAGGCCTAATAAACATTAAAAGGACTCAAACATAAGTGTCACATTCTCAAAGAACTTCCTGGAGGTCCTGAAGGAGTCTCGTTTAGATTCAAATAAAGCTGCACAAAAGCTTGGAATCAATCTACTACTTCAGTTTAGGTTACAGTCAATCCACTCTTACACTTGTTTGTGTCTACACCTCTACAGCTTAGTCTGCATTATGAATGGAACCTAACTGCACTGTATGTTTGGAGAAAACATAATCAAATGATACATTGTTCCAGGCTTAGCTCCCATGAAGATGGACATTTACTGGATCCTCCAGCAGTTTGAGTCTCAGGTACAATAGGAAGTGCAATCAAAGGCATATCTGTATTGCTCACAGAGCTTGGCATCGGCTGTTCCAACTGGCCAGCTCTGCTGGGTAAGTGCTTATATCAGCAGTCGGCTAGGACGCCCGTCGATTGCCAACAAACGCCTCAGGGAGGAGGAACACGCTAAAGCGTGAACATAATTGAGTTTCCGTTAAATGGCTTGGCTGTTGCTGCTGCTGCTTACCTTGTTGCTGCAGCCTTTGTCAAAGAAAATGTCAAAGTAGCCGACAATTGCCTGCAATGAAATATGAGGGGCATGTTAGAATGTGACAGAATAATAAACCCCTGAAATTGTTTGACTACACTGCAACTCTGACATGCAGAGCTGAGAGAGGCAGGAGGCAGGAGGCAGAACAAGTCTCGGGGTTTTAATGAGCAATGTAAGATAAATTAGCTGCTGCGTTTAGGAATAAGGCAGTAAAACAAAACTGGGAATAAAATTTACAGTTCAAATATTTAGAATTATCGCTACAGTATTTACCTACCTTAAAAAGGAGACACAAGAATTTAGATTAGTTTGCTTGCCATGCTGACCATGTCATTGTCGTGTGTGTGTGTGTGTGTGCGTGCGTGCGTGCGTGCGTGCGTGCGTGTGGTCTGGAGAACTGTATTGGCTACCCGGTTACAGAGACGGTGAGTATTGATATGACTCTTCAACCCTCCTTCCTCTCAAAACAAATTTGGTTTCTCCTTTAGGCTGAGTCAACAACAGCTCTCATGTGCTGCCTCTCGATTCACCTGGGAGACTTGTCACTGGACAAAAGAAATAAATTATGGAGGCAGCCGCCAACGACATCGAGGCAATTTTGCTGACAATTTAAGAAAAAAAAAAAACCAGGTTGGTACATGAAATTAGCAAAGGTGGCAACTTTAGTGACAGTGTCGCAGCAATGTGGAAAAACTCAGCACAGAGGAGGAATCGGTTCGGGAAAATAACACTCATTTGGTTTTGGTCATTCACTTAATATGAATGTGTGTTCATCAGAATAATGCCCACTAGGGGAAAGGAAATTAGACAAGTGACGGATCTCGGCTCTTGTGGTATCCATTGTTATGTTGAGAAGAGTTTTGCAAACCAAAGGAAAAGAAACGAGCCAGCCTGAAGCTTCATTAAAGCTTATTTAGGTCTTAGACGTGCACAGAAATGACTTCTTCTCCTTCACCTCAATTCACTAAATGCCTGCATAGAAATGTAGTCTCTTTTAAAATATACTGTCGGCTGATGTGGATTTACAACGCTATAAACACAACTGAGTGAAAACCAATTTACACATCCAAAACAAACTGAGGGAAAGTCCAGGGCCAGAGTGCCTGTAGGTGACCGTTGTCAGATACTCGAGATAAAAACTACCCCCCAGGATCGTTTTCCTCCCATTTCTCCCCCCACTGGAGAAATAGAGGCACTCTATCAATCTCAGGAGCGCACTTGTAGTGGCAATGATGCAGAACTAATAGCTTTTAATCCTGACGCAGCTGACAACTTGGAGGCCAGCTCTCTGAGACAAAGAAGAGCCGAATCAATGCAAGAGGAAAAGAGAGGGACAGGAGAGAGGAAAGGAGGGTAGAGAGAGGTAAAGACAGGGAAAAAACACAAAAGGGGAAGTGGCTGTAACATAATGTTTTCACGTTTCTTTTTTTTTGTATCACTTTTGTAAAAGTCTCCCAAATTCTATTAAAAATTTCGGAAAGTAAAGAATTATTATTATTTTTTTTTTAAATAATGCCTCTACATACAGCACACACAGAAAGATACACACATGCAGACTTGATAATCATGATGCCATCAGAAGCCGTGTTCGACACACTCCCCGCACAGAGGCTTCAATCAACCTTTATCGACTCAGACAGGCGGGGGCGGCACGCTAGCTCACAACTAAACCGGCAGAAAAGAACCCAAAGTGGATAAAAGAGCATGTCAAGCCAATGCAATTATAGCTTTTAATGAACGCTACAGAGACGCTCGGTACTGAGGTAATTAGGAAATTAGCCGTAATTACTCGTCAGGCAGAGCGGATTCACCTCTCTCAGCCGGAGAGGCAGAGATCATCCTCATCGCGCCTCGCTGATGACAACGCCTCGTAAGCGAGATTGATTGTCACTTCTGCGTTGTGCAACTTTCACACAGCAGCGAGACGGGCAATTAAAATTTAGGCCACAGAGTGAAACTTGCAAATACAGAAGTGGAGAAGCTTGGCGCCGCGCTCCTCCATTAAAATCACATTTGAACGAGAGAGAGAAAAAAAAAAAAGGAATGCAACTGCCTCATGCATAAAACACGAAAGATGTGAAAGTGTTAAGATGAGCAATAAAGACCTGGATGACTCACAGCTGATATGGACTGGACCATACACTAGATGATAACAGGCTCTTAATGCTTTGTGAATAAAACTGGTCTGAGGGAAGAGAGTTTGTCAAACTTTCTGGGTCCCTTTGAAATGACTTAATGATAGCTTTTACGACACCCAGTAAAAAAGTATAACTTTAACTCCAGATGGGAACTAAGAACTGTTATTCAGCTGCAGCTATCTCACTTGATTAGAATTAAAAATACTGTAATGTGCATTTTGTTCCCGCTTAATTGCTCTCTGTTGGCTCCATCTCTCAGACATTGATGCTAAATATCATTAAAGCAGCATTAATGGATTTTTGGCCACTAGGGGGCAAAGAAAACAAAAAAATAAATAAAGCTGACCGATACACTGCATGCAACATATCGCAGCTTATCATGTTGTTATGGATAACATGTGAGCAAACATTTTTCTATCGATGTCCATCAAACACAGAGCAGTGTTGGCATTTAAAGTCACGCTTCAGGGCGTCTAGCTTCACTAACTGTGTCTGCCGTTTGGGGCTAAGCAGGTCGAGTACAGTGGGTCATCAGAGCTTTTTTTGCTGAAAACAGCCACATGTTTGCCTTAAATGAGGTTGAAGTGCACGCTGAAACAGAAAAAAAAAAAAAAAAAAAAAAACAGTAAATGTGCTATATAAAAAAAAAAACAATGAGGCTAAAAAAGCAGCCGTTTGACATTACACAAAGTCGTTTGATTTATTGTTAATACTGAAATGTGAATGTGGTCTCGTTGTCCTCTTGTGCTCGAATAATCAGAAACCTTAAATAAAAATGTGCACCCTCACAGAGCCATGTACAAAATATATGTTCCGTTAAGGTATGATCATTTTAACGACCCCGTTATTTTCTGAAAAGGTTTGTAGCCCCTGACAGATTGAGGCCTCTGTATCCCAGCACATGATGCAAGAAGGGAGGGAGAAAAACATAAAGAGGGAAAAGAAAGGGTAAATCTAAAACACACACACACACACACACCAAAAACAGGATCAGAATGAGCGCTTTTCATTCTCATCAGCGCTTAGCCTTGGGCCCCCGGCTCTGTCTGTGATAAGTGATGACGGTGGGCTTCCTGACGGCCCACGGAGGAGGCTCTGCAACACTGCAGCTCTCCGGCCCCCATTCTCTGGGAAGAGCGGGGGGAAAATTAATAATTATCATCATGGATAACACCAACAGGGAGCAATTCATCATCGCTCCCCTTTCGCCCGGCTGTGTGTCAGCGAGCTGCGTGGCCCGGCCAGATACTATTATACGACGTAGGGAGGGGGAGTTAGGGGGAGGGAAACGGAGGGGCGATGAGGGGGAGGGAGGGAGGGTGAAGAGAGGGCTAATGCGCTTTTGATGGGGTTTATCCAGGCGTGGAGGCTTCAAGCACGACCACCTCACGGGCTGGTTGATGTGAATTCCCCCCCCCCCCCCCCCTCCCTCATCTCCCCCTCCCTGCCAGTGACTGCTGCCACTCCAGCGAGGTGGAGCACGACTCGGCCTCGGCACACCTCCGGTCGGTCTTTGGTGATGCCCCTTAGACAAACAATTGTATTGTAACAGTTAGAGAAGGCCAAGATTCATGCTGCGCAAAGCTGACTGTGGTTAACTGAGCCTTGTTCAGTTAATCTCAAGCGATCAAAACACTGAGCACAGTTACGGTCCAGGTGGGAGAATGAAGAGTGGCAGCAATTTCAACAAACAAAAAAAAAAAAAAAGGAACATGCGTGGTGTTAACATGCACACACAACTGAGAGGGACATGTTTTTTTTTTTATCAACCCGGGTGTTCATTTCAATTCCAATCATCTCAAACACTTGCTTGGATAAATCTGAACAAGCAGTAGGAAACGCAAAAGGATGATGATTTGTGTCTGCAAGTTTCCAAATTGCAAAAATTAAATGACAAGGTCTTCATCGACTGCCACTGTTGATAAAGGGAAAGTGGCTAATTGCCCTGCAGCTGCTCCGCACTTTGCTCCCACAGCTATAGAGATTTCCAGATGACTACTTTCTAGGTTTAGTTTTGGTGAGACTCAAAGACAAGTGGGTGAAATTTCAGTTTTTTTAAAGTTGTTGGTGGCCCATGCTCTTCCCTAAGGTCTCTACAATGGCGTGTGAGGGAGCTTTACCCACTTTCCCTCAGCAATAACACGAAAAGCTCTTTTATTGATTTGCTTAGTGTGACATTTGGTATGAAACATGTCTTTATCATTTCATTTTAGCTCCAGTTTAGTTTAAATTATACATTTGGTTTATTTAGTATGTTTATATTTATTTCTTGTTTGCTTTCATTTTTTAAATCACTGCTTTCCATGAGGCCTTTTTATTGTAATTGAGAGTGGCGCTCTCATTTACGCGCACACATGAATGCCCCCTTCTCCACCAGGTGCTGGCAATTATAAATGTTATAAGAACAGCAGGTCAACCCTCATACTTATACTGAGTACCGTGCTTACACTGTTATATTGTCTCAATAATGTGGGACGTTAAGTCAATGTCTGGGGGTACCTTTGATAAAGTTATGGAAATTAATTTAGTCAAACTTCTATGTGTCTAACTGATTGCCCACATTTGTTCACAATGCGTTTGGACAACCTGTGTCTCTTCTGTGATTGACTTGCACAGAGAAAAACTGGTCCAAATGCTAAAGTCTCTTAAGCTGCACTTCATTAAGTTGCCACTAGATGCTGTATCTGTAAAGAAAGCACAAAGATATATTTTGAAAAATCCTAAAACTATGAAATCTTTAAATCCATGAGAATTCAGAGGATTTGTCCGACTTAAGAAGCCCAGGTCTCCGGTGCTCAACTCGTAGCAGGTCCTTGGTTGTTGATGTCCTTCAGGTCTCCGGTGTGATGGGCAGCAACGTTACAAGTTTGCCAACCGTGTGCCACACGACGCATCATCTTAACGTCGGCCTCCAGCCTAATTCACTTGTTTTATGAACCTGGACCCGATGAATCCGATGTTGATAGAAATTTTTTTCCGTTTTTTTTAAACGATCAAGATCGATGTAGCAGAACCAGAGATATCGTCTTTTTTTAATTCATGCTTTCTTCTTGTCAAAACCCGGCACACACTGAAAATGCAATAAGACCGCTGACAGTTTATTAGCGCCTATCGCACTTTTAAATGCTGTACAAAAGGAATAACGACTGTAAAACAAATCCATACCACCATTAAATATACTCCAGCAAATAAAAGTACATATGTGCTATGCATATGGAAGACCTGTTGTTGCTTTTTGTTGATAGCCTGCAGAAACAATTCGTGCTGACAGTCAGATGATACCCTAACTCTGAATGCTATACTGTTGAGAGTTAAAGAGTGGATTTTTCCATTAACAATTCCCTTCTTAATGTGCGGAAAATCGACCTTGAAGTTGACGAGTGCCTGCCCCGTCAGTGCAGAAGGCCACCCCCCCACACACACACACTTACAATTTAAATTTGATGGAAAGCAGGTTAGAGATGGATTGCAGAGACATTTTTCCTCTGTAGCGCGACAGTAGCTACATCAGCAGCAGTGAGACAGCAGTGTTCAAATTAATTACAGACAGAAACTTATTCTCTCCTGTCACACCATCAGCATACATCATTTTCAGCCTCTAGGACGGGATGAGGCATTTTTGCTACCTCTTATACAGTTCAGGTAAATGGATCATGGAGCAGTTGGGAGCTAAAACTGAAGAAAAAAAAAAAAAGGCAAGAGTATAGACGCCCTGAGAGAATTTCTGATCCAAGTTTCAACGAAAGTTTCAGCACATATACGGTATACGCTGTATTAGTCTTCACGTTTTGCAAAAGGCAGACACGATGTATACAAGACGCAGAGCACGTGAGATGTAAGAGGGAGGAAAGAAAAAGGAAGGATTAAAAAGCTTGAGGATTTGTCTTGTGCGTGCGTGAATGGCGCAGACGCAGGGGTTGTGCTGTTCATTTAATGCAAGGTTAGGCAGGCTGAGCTGATGAATGGACTGTCGACAGGAGTACAAAAGCAGCCGCTCCATCATAGGACGGGAGGCGCAGCAGCTCTCCCTCACCGATCCCCGAGCACTGGTCCAGGAGCGGTTTACCCTTCACACATCCTAACCTTAACTACTACTGAGGAGCTGCAGCCGATACTGACTACAGATCAGTATCTTTATGGTAGCATCACCCTAACTCCTGCAGGTCAATAATCCGTCTGTAAATCCTGGGACAAAGCAGGCTGGGTGCAGCAGGCGAGTATCTACCACGTGTACAAGGGATACCTTTTACCAGCTACATTCGAAAAGCCAGAAACAGCTGGGTAAAATAAGTGCGATGGCACAACCGAATGATAAATCATACACATGAGATACAAATATGCTCGTGAAATTGCAGGAAGAAAGCAGGGAAAAGTGGTTGTGCACCTAAAAACCTAAAAAAAAAAAAAAAACGGAAAAATGACACCTCTCTACCATGCGATCCCATCATCTGTTTTGCTGCAGGACCCCTAACATGACTGGACTTGCATCCTAGATATAGAAACTGTATGTTTTCAATTACAGAGCCGAAAAGACAGGAAAAATGAGAGGATGTTTACAAATCCCATTAAATTCACCGGCCTTATCCAGGGCGCACAGGCCAGATAATAACCACATATTGATTATCCATTAAACCAATACACCAGACAGTGCAGTGACACTGCAGCACAACACAGAGCTGCTCCAACACAACGGGCTTCTCTACCGACAGATCACTTCTCACAGTGAGGAGCGTCAGAGGCTGCAGTAGCGAGGCTGTTCTGTAGTCTGCTGCTGCTGCGACCGCCGAGAGAAATGTGGCCCATACGCTGGAGGAAGTTCAGGGGGAAGTGGGAAGGGATGGCTGGGGGGGCGGTTTATGGCGGCTGCCAGCACCTCACCAAATAGACTCATAAACCATTCTCCATGCTTTGGTGCCTGCAGCTGACCCTTACTGAGGACACACACTTCAAGTGGTTGCGTTGCAGTCGTTGGTCAGGCTGACCTACACGCCACTCCTCAAAAGGTTCAGCCAGGGTTCAAATGAGTCATGTAATGTCTTACATAGGACTCCTTATTTTGTCCTTGTGTTAATTAGCTGCATTTATTTTCAGTGATGGAAATAAATGAGTCAAATGGTTAAATAGGGCTCGATTTTGAATGTGGACAGAGATGCATGGATGTGTTGGGGCTGTTGTCGGTTAGCAGGGTTGAGTTATCCCCTAAACACATGTTAAAAGGTTGTTTTAATGTTTTACTCTGTTAATTTGTGAACACAAGTTATTCATTTGAGAAAACAAATTAGTTAATTAAAGAGTACTAATTAGTCGTTTGTCCCCTAAGACTTATCAGGCTGTGTAAACTGATCCAATATATACCGTTGTAGCACCATCAAAACCCTCGATGGATATGTTGTACATTACCAGGTCATTGATTCATTCATCGTATACACGATAATCATGTTAAAAAAAAGTTAATTCACTTAGTGATTTTGAGCTCTTCTACGATACATAGCATAAATCTGTCCAGCAATACGGAAAATGCAGAAATTAATGAGCTTGTTTTTAACTTCCTACATGTTGCTCATGTGAAGATGTACGTGCCTTGCTCAAAGGAATCTAGGTGAGAGCTATTCCTCAACTTTTCTCGTGAGTGTGCTCCCAAACGGTTTCCAGATCTGCACCTTGAGGTCACAAACAATCTGTTATTAACCATAAATGATCATGGCTACCTAGCAAAAGTCCAACGGTATGTTGAAATGTGAGGCAAGTATGCAGCAGTGGACAAAGCTGAACCATAAAGAATAACTCCGTTTTGGTTCAGCGGCTATATGACCAGGACAGGAATCTACAGGCGAGGCACACACACACATTTCTAAAACACACACTGCAACTATTTCAGGCTCCAGTGTGAGAGGTGAGTCGTGATTGTGTAAGCGAGTGTGTTTTGGCGTTTGAGAGAATGACAGGGCAAGCAGGCTGTGAACATTCACTATGCTGTATGACATGTAATTCAAAGTCACATTAGCCTCACTGCTCGGATTCGATTTGAAACTCTATTAAATATCCGACTGACAGACATCCTCTTAAATACAGAAACATAATCCATCAACATGAGCTGACTGATATCTTTGCCGGTTGTACTGCCGTGTTGCTTTCACACAATATATTTGATAAATGACAGGTGGTAACAGTGGCTGTGCAAACTTTTGTTTTAGGTCCTTCCTTTGTGCACCCCTTGATATTTAACATTTGGACTAAATCAGAATTGGGGGGAAAAAAAACTCCAAAATTCCAATTTAAGACAAAAATGATCTAAAGAGTTTTTCTTCAAAATCTTTTTTTTTTTTTTCCTCAGCAACATAACATAATATGCTGATCAAAAGTTATCATTCGCATAATTAAGCGTTGGTGTCACAAGGGAAGTGCTGGATTACTGCAGAGGCACTGCATGTTATCAGATAAAATACTTTCAAATCATTTTATTTTAAGAGCGAGGATAAAACGATGTTATCCAGCGCACTGGGGACGTCTCAGTGTGCGAGAGTCTCACGTGTACTTACTGTGCAGTCTGTGCTTTTTGTCATCTTCAAGCAGAAATCGGATGCAAACTCCAGCTCAGACAGACACACGCTGTTACAGTCGATCGTCTGTTGAAAGTAAAAAAAAAAACAAAGAAAAACAGCTTATGATGCACAACTTAATAAAAGATAAACACCGATGACAATATGAACAGGCAACACAAAAAGAATAAAAACAAACACGAAGTTGGTACAAAAGGAATCTGATAAGCAAGCTGCAACATCCGACTCACAGAGGATCTGAGGTGCTGGTTCGCAATTTGTTTTTAATGGATTTTAATTTTAGTTGTTCAGTTGTGAGAAAAGTACATCTTTTTGTGGTTTTCAGATTTTCAGTCTATAACAGGGATTATAACAATTTATCTAATTTCAGCTGGACTTCATCAGTCATTGTGGATAAAAAGTCTCAACGCTGAAAATTCCCTTTCCTATTTCCTTTCAGGCTGCTGAACATTTGCCACAGCGACAGTTTCTCTGTCTTAAAAGGAAACTGTGGTTTATTATAACTAAATCAATCAAACTTTAATTATATAGCCCAACATCACAAATTACACATTTGTCTCAGGGGGCTTTACCGACTGCACAGCATACGACACCCTCTGTCCTTAGACCCTCGCAGCGCATAATGAAAACTCCCCAAAAGAAAGAACACATTTAAAAAAGGGGGGAAAGAATGGAAGAAACCTCAGGAAGAGCAACTGAGGAGGGATCCCTCTCACAGGACGGACAGATGGGCAATAGATGGCGTGTGTCCAGAATAAACAACATAGTGAAATTACAACATAGACAATCACAGAGAGTGCCTTTAAGAGACCATTAGAAGCAACACACTCTAGCAAAAGTGCTTTCTAAACGGTAAAAATTATGAATCTGGACATGAAAGACATTATATAAGGCAGGTTTAAAGCTCCTACAAATGGCTGCAAGTTAAAAATAATTCCTCAAGTTGAACATTCCTATCTGTTGTCACAGAGAGGAAAAAAAAACCTCATCTGTTTTGCAAGGAATTTATAATTCCATGAAAGGGCTCTCAATTTTACGGAATAGCGGCCAGACTTAATGGAATGTTATTGGATCGTATCAACGGGAGGCAATAGATGAGAGTCCATGTAGTTTGGGCAGAAGGCCTGTCTATTTGTCACTGGAGGGGAGAAACTATCGATTAGAGGATTCAGATTCCATTATATCAAGTTCTCCCCTCATTCATCACATCAACAGTGGAGGACATGCTGCTTAGCAAACGGCCCGACTGGTGAAGAAACACACGATGGTGTGAGAGACGAGAGCATTCCTACACAGAAAGATTCCTGTGAGGTATCTGTGCTCTTATATGTTGGACTGTTTGTTTTATCTGGTGTGTGTGTGTGTGTGTGTGTGTTCTCCCATCAAGTAAAACTGCTCTATCCACAGGGGAGTAAAGAAGTTTACTTAAGAGGAACTTAAACAAGGATTAGACAGATCAATCACCCAACACACACGCACACGCACACGCACACACACACACACACACACACACACACACACACACACACACACACACACACACACACACACACACACACACACACACACACACACACACACACACACACACACACACACACACACACAGCTGTGGAGAGAGATAGGGCCCTGTCTATGGGCTAACAGCTTGGGCTCCACAAACTCTATTTGTCCTGATTATAGCGACCAAGAGCCTTGTGCATTTTGATCATCAGACTGACATATTTGTTTGCCAATACATGCAGCCATTACAGGTGTTAAATATCAGATGTTGGATAAAATTTAATTAGTGACTTGCGGTTGAATGGCCCCACCAACCACTCAAGTTGGACTTTACATCCATGTCTGTCCAACATTTTATTTCTTCATTATTTTATCCTTTTAGACATTTCTGTGAAATTGTCATAATTAGCATATCAATTCTCCAGTTATGGCCAAAAACGTATTTTGTGAGGTCAATGTGACCTTGACCACCAAAATCAAAATCAGTTAATCGTCGAGTCCAAGTCCAAATTTTGCAGAAAGCCACTACACTGTAGGTTGAATGATGCAGTACATCATCTACATATAAGCATGTGTACCTGTATGACTGTAGGTTCGCAGACGAGCGTGTCTTCATTCACCACTTCCACCGAAGCCTCAGGCACCACAGCCTTCTTCATGCACGCCATGTTGAAGCCATACACGTCATCCCAGAATGCAATGTGTTCTTGGTGCTTCCGTGTGTCTCCAACTACTGCCAGGCTGATGTTACACAGGTCTGGATAGACTGTGGAGAAAAGAGAGGAGCAAAGAGAGTCCAGGACTGATCATAACATGCTGCATAATAAGTAGAAAGTCTTTGTTTTACAAGTCATAAGTTAGCCTCAAGCATTGACATTCAAGTCCCAAGGGGAAAATATTCTCATATATTCCCATAACAACCTTCATATGACTTCATAAATATAAAACGGTTTGTGTTTTCTCTGTGCGATTTCACGTTGCTCACGTCACTGACATGTATTTACTTGAGTAAACAGTTTTTCCTGTTTGC
>CALSCE010009344.1:11817791-11828930 GCA_943593645.1 Bovichtus variegatus | reverse complement strand
TGACCAATAGCAGAGAGAGAGAGAGAGAGAGAGACAGAGAGAGAGAGAGAGAGAGAGAGACAGAGAGAGAGACAGAGAGAGAGAGACAGAGACAGAGACAGAGACAGAGACAGAGACAGAGAGACAGAGACAGAGACAGAGACAGACAGAGAGAGAGAGAGAGAGAGAGAGATCCACCTGGTCTGAAAGTGTGTAGGCTGTTGAAAACTTGAGGTGAAAACTGCACCAAGAAAATAAATAAATAAAGACTTCGGCTGCCTAACTTTCTTTTATCTCACTTCACTTTATCTTAGATTCATTTGTGTTAAGAAAAAGCAGATTAAATCTCAACACCAGACTAACGTTTTTGATACCACCCCCCCAATCGATCGGTCTGCCTATGGGCTCAGAGACACAGACGGGCCGAGGTGTTGGTGTGAGGAAGCAGCTCCCTGGTACCGTCAGGCGGCCCGGCTGGTGCAGGCGATGCTCTGCAGTATAGTCACTGTGCATTTCCATAAAAGAGACTAATGAAAACCTAATGAGAATGGGCTGGAGCAGCTTATACACATTAACAAAATTAGCATATAAAACACATTCCCTTGGGTGGGCTACCACACACACACACACACACACACACACACACACACACTCACTAGCATACACATCTATATATACACAACAATACACATGCAAAAAGAAAAATTGCAAATACAGTTTTACAGCTGTGTTATGTGTAGAATGTGAGCTTTTTCAAAGAGTTATCACTGCCCTTAACTTTACACAAATGCTATTAAGCGTGTTTTCTTTATAAACTCTACAGAGAGAACTTTTAGAATTACTCATGCAATGTTTCCCTGTATGTATTTGCGGAGGCAGAGTTTAAAAAAAAAAAAAAAGGCTGGGTGTGCTACAATTTACAGATTTGCGTGTCCATCAACCCATGGGAGACCGAGTGGCTGTCAGTTATAGGCACCAAGAGGCATTTCGGTACAAAATCTACATCAGCAGTTTACACTTTCCTCCGCCCTCCAGTACCTCCTCTCTCCTACTGCATTAAACATACGTCTTCCTCAATTACTGCAGATCATCATCACTTCCAGTCCCAGGAGGGCCAAGGAAAAATAAAGGTGGTGATGTGCATGCATGAAGATGTGTGTGTGTGTGTGTGTCTCTGGGAGTACTGCCATGCTTCACCGAATACTGAAGGCAGCACCTCTTTGTCAACAAGCCTCTTCTATACTCGGCTATGGTCAGGTGACACCAAATTAGCATAAACATGTCACATACATCCGAGTAATAGATTTTTTGGTGCGTGAACGCTTGCCGCGTGTACATGGTGCAGGTTCCAATATCAGCCTAATTTCCATTTAAAGGCATGCAAATGAGAGATACAGAGGAAAGATAGTGTAGCAGCAAAGTAATTTGCAGTATAGCTACAAGGTTGTTAGAAGCAGTGGAGCCTCTGAAATCAATGATAAGAACATCACGCGTTTTTAAAAAGATGGTACGACCATTTCCGTGGCCAGTAAAATATTTCAATCAAGTATGAAAAGGATTTTAAGACATAAATGAGAATGGCACATGTCCACTACGCAGCGCATGTATCTATTATCTTTAGCCCAATTTCATGCTGCCAAATTTTTATTTCGAAGGATTTTATCTCGTCAGACAAACATCCGCTGCGCAGCCTTTGCGGTTGTGTGTTCGTCTCAATGTGTAGACTGGTGACTTTCAAATGGTGTGAACTCACTATTTAAGCTCAGCAGCTGTTCAACAATCTTTGTTTATTTTCTGTTCAAGAAAGTCTTTATCCAACTACTAATGAACAAACACATGAATAAAGAGAGCTCGACGTGATTTAATGTCTTGTTAGGTTTTACAGGCTGTTGGTGTCTGTAATGAGGAGAGAAACTCCATCATGTCAGCAGTAGATGTAAGAACCAGATAATCTGATATTTAATACAAGCACACATCATTTCCCAACGCATGGATTTACTGTTTGAATGTCGGGAAGGGCAATTTAACAAAACTCCTTTGTTTTGAAGGTCAAAGTCCTAGTCAGCAGCATAAAAATACAACAATCTCTGCCTTAGTGAAATAAAAAGCTATACTTGTGAATTGAGACACACACACACAATAAAAATCCTAATATACTTGTATTCGGCTGTGTACCTTTCCAAGCAATCACAAGCGGTTATTAAATCATCATTCTGAGGGAACATGGAGGCCATTTCTCTCCACAAAAACAATGTCAACTGAGCGATACAGGATTATGGGTTTGGATTTATGAGAAATGTCTGAGGGATATTTCAGGTCATCATGTTCTGCATGTAGCAGCGTTATTCAAGCCAGAGAGCAGTAACTCCTCTTCGTCGGATGTTTTTGACCAGATGAGTGAAATGCAACATTGCATTTTAGATGCATACAGTACATATTATTGTATTGAATTGCAGTGCGGGTCTTTATATACCACCCTGCTCGTAGTAAATGGCCGCCTATATTGCCATATGTCTATGCTTCACTAGGCATGAAGGAAGAAAAATGAGAGTCGGATACAAACACAGGGGTGGTGTGCTAACAGAAAACACAGACATGTGTCTCAAGAATGGTTTTGGATCGACACGTTTATGAAAATATAAGCCTATGTGAGCCGAGAGCTGGATATTTAATAACATGGCTGCCCTGTGTCACCTCACTGGAAGATGTTCTCAGCTGAGCTTTCTGCATGAGGACATCATTCACCATTAACAACAGTGGTCAGAATGTTTTTTTTCCCCAGGAGGAAACAATAACCTTTGGTGTGTATTGGACAACTCACCAAAAATAGCCAGGATATAAGAACTGTTACATTGACGTGGTCGGACGCCAACGTGACGGCAACACAAGAGAAATCATTATGTCATGCAGTGTTTCTCGTGTTAAAAGTAAAATAGGTAATTTTTCTATACTAGGATCTCCTTATGGAACAAACACCGTGGGCCTGGTAGCTTTATGTAGAAATGTGTTTGTTTCCATCGATTTCTATGTTTCCAAGTATTGTGTTTTTTCCCCCAACGACGACCACTTTGGAAATTTTAGTAATGCTTTTAAGTCGTTGTGCTTTTAAAGTCCATATAAAACAAAAACAATAACATAATATTAATTTTTAAAAAAAAAAACAGAATTATACTGTACACATATCAAATGAACCGATCTACACCACAACAACAACAAACATCCTGCCAAATAACAATAAAATGGGATGGGTTACATGCATCAGAGGTTTTGTTCCACAAGCAGCTGGCTGAAAACCACTATGTCTCCAACTATACGCGTGTGTGTGCGTGTGTGTGACTGACAGTCAGTCAGACTGAAGGACGGGATGACTGATGACTACCGCCCTCTTCTTGGGCAGGTGAGTCTCCCAGCACTGATAATGAGGCTAAAGAGAAAGGGCTGCCATTAATTTGACTTCACACCTCTACCGCACACAAGGATTTGGACTGTGTGTGCATGTGTGTGTTCAAGTGATACTTGTTTTGTAGTCAAACCATGTTCCCCTCAAGGTAAAATATCAGATGTGGGCACATAGATCCTCCACAGCAGAGAAGTTGAACAGGGCTTTTTTGACACTTGTTCTTGTTCAGGGTTTCCTTCCACATTTTAATGCAACTGTTTGACCAATTTGACATTCTGGGAGAGTTTCTCCAAGGTGAGTTACCACACACCTCAATAAGCTCAGGGACACTGGCCTTCACCTCTGCAGACAAACTGTTATCAAGAAGACGACATACGATGCAGGTTCAGCATTCACAGTAAAGTCAACGCTTAAGTTTGTCTATTATAGTTTTCAGAGTCATCAGTTTGTGTTCAACGTAGGGACGAAATGTAAAGGCAATTTCATACTCTGACCAAATACTTATGTCCAGATCCAGGTTTGTTTCTTCAGTTGTTTGGCTAGGGGACTTAAAAAAAAAAAAAAAAGGGGCAGGGCTCCAGACTAACTTCTCCACTGGCAGCACTGGTGATACCAACTTTCTCACACATGATTTGGTCGCAACCTTTTTCTGGTCGTCTCTCCCTCCCCACAGCCTCCTCCTCCTCTGTCTCCTCATTTCATTTTTTTTTTTTTAATAATCAGCAATCATACCGCTTCATTTTTATGCTAAATGGATTGTTTTGTAAAGTTCTACGCCGCTACGTACACGTGCCATGCACCACTATGTATATGTGTGTGTGGCGTTCAATTAGCTTCAAAACCTGCGCACAAAAAAAAAACAAACAGGCATGTGCAAGTGATACAAGCACATAGAACAGTAGCTGCGGGTGTAAAACCATCCTCCGAGGGAGCACGTCTACTCCGCATGTGCCCCTTGCCTCAACCCTCCCTACGCACTTCCAAATGCTCAACATGCACTCACTCGACAAATGTACTTTTTAGACTTTGGAAGTGGGGATGGAATAAACAGTGGCTTATGTCTCCACTCTGGCGGGGGCACCAATGATAATGATCATCATGCACTCGCGACCAATGATCACATGTGACCATTTTGGTCGCATTCTTGAGCCCTGTATACCTACTGTGGTACTTTCTACAGTTAAATATTTTTCAATTCAAGACGGGAAATGGCGTATAAGAAGAGACAACGACCTGGTACTACTCGCAGGTCTGATGGACAGCAGAAATGGAGAAAACATTGAAAAATGTGGCCAGGACTGCTCCAGCCGAAGATAAAATGTTGCCCGAGAAATTTCACAATTTGGACTAAAGATGAAAAGGACTCTGTGGACTAGGCGGGAAAGAAATACACAGAGGGCTTTATGTATGTGTTACATAGTTAATCAAGTTATTTCGTATAGTTTCTTCTTATGCAAGAAATAATTAACTTCATTATATAATATTAACTTCATTACAAGACTGGTCAGGTTTTAACATTGAGATGAGAACTTTCTCAAAACACAGCAGGTCTCCTGGCAGCATTTACAACTTTTTGGATTTCTACCCAAATGTGTGCGGAACTTGTGAAGAGTAAGAAACTGGTAGTCTGAGGGACCGGAATGAAACTCGCTCATTGCACATAGGATGCAAAAATAGAAAAAGGGACAACGACCGCGATGAGTAAACTCACATCAACTCATGATGACGCCCACTAAGGCTCAGCCTGTGTGCTGTCTTGCATAGAAACAAAATGCTGAAACATTTCCTGCTATCTTAACATCATTGTGTGCGCTGGATAGTTAGATAATACACTCAGAAATGCAAAGTTGCGTCCATGGACTTTTCTATTAAATGCAAAAGGACAAGTAAAGTCGTTGTCTTGTTTGTGGTTTGTCACTAGCATGTGATTTACAATCGTTTAGGGCTTCGGGTTCTTAATGCGGACTCTAGTCTTATGTAACAAAAGTTTGTTAAAGCCAACTCTCCACTGACGGTCTAATCTCATGTCCGTATTTGTGCGTCCATGCCATTAAACACTATCAAGCTAGCAGGCCCATCACCGGTGATTGATCTTGGAGTGACAATCTTTATTTAGCCTTTGGGGGACTCGACACTCCCCCCCCCCCCCCCCCCCCCCACTCGCTTATCTGCTCTGGACTGTTTGTTTTTTTTCGGTGTGCTGAGAAAAAGAACCGATCAATGTTGTGAGTTATGAAATGACAGTGGTGCTGCTAAAGGCAGTCTCTCAAAACACTGCCACAGCAGACAGACACTCATTTGCCCCCTTCTCCTCCACCACCACAGATACACCACATTCATCAGCCATCTCTGTCTATTAGCCCTGTAACCACCATCTGTCTGCTCGGCCCAACAACTGACAGCTGGACTTCACAGAAATAATCCTTCGTTCCTCTTCTTCAAAAGCCTTAATTGTCAGGTAAGCTACTTATTAAATTTTTTGAAAAACTTCCATAAAGCTACAATTTGCTGATGGTTTCAGTTGTATCTGAAAACATACATAGGTTTAACCGCTTTAGTGGACAATTTAACGGGACAATATTATAAAAAGTTACATTGTGGAGTTTTTGGACACTAATTGCGCTATTGTGTAACGTTGGTCAACTATTGTGTACATCCTTAATGCAAACCATTGGAAGTTATAGCAACAAGGGTCTGTTCTTTGGTTATTTTCTGTTTTTGAAACTGCATTTGTTCAGTCTCTCTTGAATTAATACATTTTTAAAGTCTCGAACATTTTTCACTGAAAGCCTTCCACTCAATATAGACTACTTTCCAGGCCAGAGAACAACATTTTCAATCACAACACACGTGATGATAGATGAATGTAGTTTTTATTTTTATTTTTTAAAGGAGTGATGCTTTTCTTTGCCACAGTAAGCCCAAAGCTCTCTCTCTTGATCAACAGAGGATGAATTTGTAGACCTATTCATTTGACAAATTTCAGATTAATTACGTTGTCCCGGAACCACAAACTCACCAGACTGTTATAATATACTTTCTAGGCTAACTAGCGAAAGGGTCTCAGTTTTCGTATTCCAATTGAGTTTTTCCCTTCTTCCTTTCCTTTTATTTCATCAATCCTAAATCCCTTCAAAGCAGATGAAGGAATACAAAGACTGTAACTTCTCTGAAATGCTGGATGCTAATCTATTCTTAGTAACATAAATCCCTCCTGTGCATCCCCGCCATTGCTTTGACCCAATTTGGCCATTCTAGATTACACCAGAGGCATGCATTGGAAACGTGTCAGGTCAAGGTGTTAAACCCGGATCAAAGTCACAGCGTTTTAATATTGTCTTGCTTCCATTATATGTACAACTGAAACAGGATGTTTGGGTATAATGCTGGGAGGACCTGTCCAAACCGAGTGGGACAAAAAGTCTTTTTAAGTTATTATCCTTAAGATTTTAGTTCCGCTTGATTTGGCAGAGCATTTTAATACTACAGGTCCTAGAAATTTGGGGGAAGCAAAGTTTATTAATCAGTTATTTAAGAATTGGCATTATGATTGTATTCCATGCTGCAGCTCACGGTGGCTCTCTGTAATATTAATCTAAATCACTGTCAAAGAAAGTGCAAAAAATGACCTTTGTCTTGTTTGCAAATTTTTTGAAGAGTTAACCTCTCATACATTTGCATTTCCTATGAATAAAAACCAGTCGAGTGCTTCTAATGTGAGTTAGCAGCAGTAGGAAATCTTCAATTTGTAGCAGCAGTAACTTAGTACAGATGCGGTTGTAAGACTTACCAGTAAACAGTGAGGCTGTTATCAATCACATAATATTACAAACAGTAACACAGGATTATATTCAAGCATCGTTTCCTGTGAATCCAGCATGGGAATGGCGGACATTGACAATGAAAACTACTATATGTAAAAGGTAATTACTGAATCTATACAGAGTACATCGAATGGCTACTATTGAAAAAAAGGTGCTGAGAGAAACCTAAAAATTGCTTCTCTGAGAACAAACAACAAAGTTCAAATTATATTTTTGTAATACATTTAAAATGGGACTTTGTAATAAAAAAGTATTTTAGAGTCAGTGGGTAATCAATCTTGAACCCCATTTATACACTAGCTGTATTTTGAGAAAATTAACATTTTATAAAATATTTAGGATGTAGGATATATTTTAAAAACTAATACATTCAATGATGTGGAAAATTCACGAAGAATTGTGATTTAAAAAAAAAAAAAAAACTGATTTATATGACAATCTGAAAAACAAGTCATCCGAAGCAAGAAAAAAAAAAAAAAAGAAAAAGAATTACATACTAGAGCGATGACATCTCCAGAATATCCCTGCAGTAATAAGACACTACCTGGCTATAAAACAAAGTCATTCAAGTTTAATACAGCCTAAAGCCATTTACACCGGACAGAAAGTCTACTCCATTGACAACTGTCATTTTTCCATTCTGTACAGGCAGATTGGAAAGCAGCTTTTGAAGTTCTGGTCAGTCTGAGAAATGTCTGCCATTGCCGCCATGATGAGAAGTGACTGGAGGATTCTTAGATATATTAGCGCTCTGCGAGTCGGTGTCATCAGAGATTACGCCCCCTATCCTTCACCGTTCCTCCGGCATGTCAACCACCGAATTTCAATTTCCCTGGTGAGAGGATGGGAAGGCTCTGGCTAGCGACCCCTGCTCGTGACCCTGGGGTTTCACGATGGATGGGGGAGGTGGAGGGGGGACAGATACGGGATGCTCATGAATTAGGGATGACTTCAGCGGTGCGTTCAACTTTGGCCGTCCCGCCTGTATCGCCACAGAGAATCTCCCTGATAAATGGGCATCAAGGGGAAAGGAGACTGCTCTTCCTGGTTAGGTATTCAGAGGAGCTCATGGTCGAGTTTAGTCCCGTTTAAGCCATGTTTAAAACGTCACTGCTGCTGGCACCTTGGATTCTGCACGCTCATTGGCTGGTAAAGGACCAATCTGACCAATCTGAGTTCAAAGAGTTCAAAGACTGTTGGATGGAAAATAAGGTCTCAAGATAATTTCACACTTTTATTACAAACTTATTGGCCTCAGAATAGGCCCAAAAAAAGTGCATGCATCTCTAAGTATATTGGTGGTAGCGATTCTTTTCTTTCTACTGAAAATTCATTTGAAGAATGACAAATGTCAAATCGACTCTTTGACTCACCACAGTATAACTAATAACATTGATAATGCTTGCATTCCACTGAGGCGTTTATTGTCTGGGCTCTAACTATGCACACTGATTTGGCTGGTATGGCTTACATGAACATCTGAAAACAGAGCCACCGTTAAGGTTATTACACCAGTGCTGTTCCTGCTACGACAAGTCAAATGTCTTCAGTGGATTTTGATGATATCGACACACAGTACGTATTGAGGCGATGTCCAGGTATTAGCCATCTGTCATTATTACCAACTTACCACCATGTACGTCTGAATTTACACACCTTTCATACACACCTTCCAAACATTCATCCACCTGGGTTGTTTTAAGTCTGCCCACTTAATACTCCAACGATGTAATAAAAAAAAAACCCATAAGGTTATAAACGACAGGGCGGAGGTTTGAGTCCGACCCGAGCGGTCCACATCACACACGGCAGAAATGTGTTCAATCAAGCAACCCTACAAGGTCTCGGAACCTGAAACACATTCAGGCCATGGAGATGGCTGAACCCTCATGTACATGAAGAGGAGATTCAATGTGTTCATTTATCTTCCATCAAAACAACAGAAGATTACAAGTGGATGACAACTTCTGACTGAACTGATGTCGTTTTCTTGAATTTGTGGAAATCTCAAAAGAGCATTTTGGTAGTGACAGACTCCTATAAATAACTCCTATAATTTAGTCAGCTGACACTCGCATTCACCGATTCACACCCTCAGCCATCAATATGAATGAACATATTTCTGAGTGGGAATTGATCTCAAACACTTTTTTTATTTACTGATTTTATGAGGCTTTAGGAGTAAAAGGCTTCGACCACTGTGTTCCTACAATCAAACTGCTACAGTAGGTATGCGTGTGTAAATAATGTACTGACCATCCATTCTGAGATGATGATGTCCACCTTCTCCACAGGGAGCTTGATGTCTTCTATGCGCCCTTTGATCAGAGTGATCTTGTCCTCCAGCTGGTTGGCCCTGTGGAAGACACGCAATTGTCAGATGACTTAGAAACATGACTCATAACAATTTTACATCCAACAGACCGATAGTTCTATAGTGGGCTTTGTAGTTTCGCTGTGGTCGCTGTTTAAAAACCCTGCAAATCCCAATTATGACAACTACACCATTTCATTTATTTATTTATGTTTCAGAGCAACATTGACATTCATTCGGATTTTTGCTTCAGGTCGCTCGCCGATTTAAGGTCTAATCGTCACTCTCCTTTTAGAGCTGGTCCACACTGTGCAGCAATCAATTTCCACACATTTTTGGGACATTTTTCAAACTTGTCAAGTACATTATATTTATTTTCTTCCTTGGGCCATGTAGGCAGTGCGAAAGGGGGGAAACTGTAACTGTGGGCCTGCAGAGGTGTCAGGCTCAGGTAGGGACTGTAAGATCAGTGCTGCGGTTTAAATGATCCTTCCTTTCAGACCGGCCAGTCTGGGTATCAATCTCTGTGAATATTCCATTATCATGACAGCTAATGTTACCGAGGACAGAACAATTACTCACAGCGGCCCAGAGTGCATTTCTGTGGCAGCGATCCTTATCTTGAACTGTCTCTCCTCTCTCTGCTGCTCTGCTATCACCTCCTCCCAGGATCCAGGATCCACCCCCCCCCCCCCACACCCCTCACCCACAACCCCCCACCTCCTACACCTTTCACAAGAGGGAAACACTGTAATCTCATTATTGGGGTAATTTAGAGGACAATGTCAGGACTCTGGGGAGAGAGTCAGTATCTGTGTGGCTTTGTGTGTGTGTGTGTGTGTGTGTGTGTGTGTGTGTGTGTGTGTGTGTGTGTGTGGAGAAAGGGGTAAAAAGAGATTGTACATTTTAGCAGGAAACCCTTGTCTGCGAATAATTGCCGTCTTTTGACGGTGAATCGATCCTTTGTCATACAAGTTTGTGTTTTCCTCATAATTCAGATATTTGTTTTTTTTTAATAATCAACTTTTTTATGACTTAAACAGGAACTGTTACATAAACGAAAATAAAAGTGAATTAATGTTATTAAATACATTTTACATGAAAATGTAATTTTTTTAAGGATAATGAAAGACAAACTTCAACGCAAACGTTTAAACATTTGCCAGGTTGTACTGAATTACGTGCATTAATAGTGTGCGTTACTGGCTGATCAGAATTTCTAGACCAAAGTCAAATGTTGACTGATAAACATCCACAAACTGATAATCTGTCCATCTGTCTTTAGTTCATATCACCATTAAAAGTTGTATTTCATTCATCTAATAAAGTGTCTAATTTTTGTCCACTTTGTTGTCACAATTCAAAGCATTCTATTGGATAATCCATCAATTCCAGCCATTTAAAAAAAAAAAAAACTATTTAGACATTATCCATTAAGGAAGTGACTGTGAAGGAAGGAAGTCACATCTAGCTTTTCATTTAAACTTCGGCGACGGAGTGGAGACAGGAGATGGATGCTCCTGCCCAACCAACAGGAGCCACTTTAATTACAATCCTGATATTAACATCAAGAGGAAGTGGCGGACACACACACACACACACACACACACACACACACACAC
>CALSCE010009344.1:11770792-11807791 GCA_943593645.1 Bovichtus variegatus | reverse complement strand
TGTGTGTGTGTGTGGGGTTACACACTTTCTTTAGCTGAATCTTCACCGCTGGCGAACCTGCAACACAGGCTGCATGCCAACACACACTCCCACAGCGAGTCAGTGGGCTGTAAAATTAAAACGTCCTTTTCCTTCAGCAAACCCCGTTGTTTTGCTTATACGACACTATCTTACATAACGGTAATAATAGCAGTCATAATGGCCCCTTACTCAAAAATGCATTTTAGAGGCAGGGGTGTGATGGAGGAAGTGGTTGCAGGTAGACGAAGGGACAGGCTCTGGTGGAGGTAAATGACTCCACTGTGGAGAGCCAGCTGCTGGAAAACTGGAAAAACGCAGCACCTGAAATTGGACTAAGGACTGTATTAAAGAGGTACCAACAGGGAGTCATCTACATGTGTGCTTGCGTGTGTGTGTGTGTGTGTGTGTCCGTAGATACTGCAGGGGAGAAGAGGAGAGGGGTGAATGAGTCAGACCGCAGGTGTAAATAATGTGCATTATGACCACGCGACTGACAGCAGCTCTATTGAAGTCAACCAGCTGCAACAAATAAAAAGGTGGCTGGAGGTCACACAGACCTCTATTCCCACAATCCTCTGCTGCACACAAGGAGAACAAGAACCATCTCCTCTCTCAATCTCGAAGGACCGCTATGACGTGCACGCCGAGGGTCACACGACTGACCGAGCGAGCACTACCGCTAAGTGAGCTAATCTGCTAGCATTTTTATTGCCGACTGAAAGAAAAGTTGATGTTGAGTTTTAAGAAATGTCATTTCGTTGCTGTGAGCACCATACATGTAATTCCATCAACCTCCAGTGCATTTGGTTGGAGGCAAACATAAATACACACAGGTTTTAAATAACAAAACAAAGACTGGAAAAAAAAAACGACCGTCTTACCTGACTATGTCCATGGCCTGATAGATGATTTCTGATTGGTCGACTGCTATGACCTTCTTGGCTCCAGCTCTGGCAGCGAACATGGACAGTATGCCAGTCCCACAGCCCACATCGAGCACCACCTGCGGGACGGGAGGGAAAGAAGGTGGGACAGGGGTAAGAATATGACTGCTGGATAAAAGTGCTATATATGTGTTATATAATGTATATGCTTTATAAATCTATCAAAGCATGACATTTCAGCCATGGGCTTATACATATAAACTGCATTTTTCTTGCATTGGAAAATCAAAACAAGAAGATAAACGATAAGGAAAGTGAACAAGCAGCAACTGTATGGGGCACTGTAGGAGCTTCCACAGCCGAGTGACCTCTAGCTGCTTTGGCTTCCACATTTGTGCTCACGTCTGGAGGTCAAGTCATCCAAATGAATGTTTTGTATGTTTGCCATGCTGTCCTCAACACCTTTACTGACCAAACTGCTCCCAAAAGTAACTTTTTTCCATCCAGCCATCGTTGTTGTGTCACTTCTATTTCAGAAGGCTTCAGTTCATTTGTTCATCTTCGCCCCCGACTGGTGTTAATGGCCGAGGCACAGCTCAATGACTATACACGCCTCTATGTGTAACAGTGTTTATATGTGTCTCTATTTAAGGCAACTTTAAACTTCCACTGTAAGCGTCCCGCTGCCTTTATAGGTTCACAGAGGGTCGCCAACGCACTGCTGACACAACACAACTCCTCACTCCATCTCTTTGTACTGCTCAGCCCTCCCCCACACTTAAAAGTACTGAAACAAAAATATCCCACTTTGTTCTCCATCTAGCGCTTCCTGTAGAAGGTGACACTTTCCTCTCTGCGGAATGTTTCTCTGTGACAGGGATAATGTACGTTCCCATCAACAAAACCTGCCTCCCTCCTCTACGGCCTCATCCAGGCACTAACCAGCAGCCGCCCATATAATGGATGGTCATGATACAGGCCACTGCTTCCTGCAACTAAAGGCAATGGAAAAGAGAGGGGTGGGGGCGAGTTGGGGGGGGGGGGGGGTTGGGGGGGGGGGGGGGGTTGTTATGGGTTCGGTGGTGGATTGCATGTGTCTGTTATCAGCACTCTGCAGTCGACATTCAAGGGCGCTAATAAAGTCACACTGCGTTTTAAATCAGACACCATCACCTTATTAATGTCTCTCCTGAAAAATACACACGCCTATTTCTGTTAATAGGCTTAGCTGTACATTAAATCAGCTCCCCTGCAAATACTGCATGCACACATTAATATATGTATATCATATCCGTTCGCATGCGTTCAGCTGGCTCACCTTGTCTCGGAACACTTCAGGGTTGCGGTACATGAAGTCGCGGTAACTCTCCGTGCGCACTTTGTCCTGTGGAGGGATTATTCAAAAATGAGGAACAATACACAGGGACACAAACTGAAAAGTGAAAGAGTTAAAAGAGACTAAAACCACTTTTACTGCGGGGTTTCTAAGAGTTAAAGGGATAGGTCAGATTGTTTTTAAAGTGGGGGCTGTATGAGGTACTTATCCAGTCAGTGTCTACAAGTCGTTACATTCATCTATGCTCTCGCCAAAGCCACCAGACCCCATTAAAAAAAACAAGAGAAAACAGTAATTTAATTTTGCAGAACACAGGAGTTGCTGACCGTGTTCTGCGAGTATATAAACGTACAATTAAAGTGATTTGATTTATTTATTTATTTTTTTAAAAAAGGTGGGCCTCTCTTTTAAATGGCTAAAATGTTTGGCTGCTGCCACCGTCCACTGCAGTACTTAGCACTTAGATCCCGTAGGTATTACACGGACTATAAATAAGTACCTCATTCAACCCCACTTTGAACAATCCGAACTACCCCTGTAAGGGAAGGGTTATAAATCTAACCTTTTGCAAATAATTGACATTCTTCAAGGTTTTACAGCTGTTTCCATTAGGGTGCTTATGTTGTGATATGAAGTTTAATTTAACACTGGCCTTATCGGCGCCCCTATGGTGGAAGACATTCTCAGAGCATGGCATGTAAACACGTTTTTCTACACAGGTGCAGATAACGGCAGACGAGAACGGACTGTGGGGGATTCTTGCAAATTTCTGTGGGATAGATAAAACCTGACATTTTTCCAGTGGAGGTCAGGTCAGGAATACTTATTGAACCTGCCAATCAAATCTGCCCACAAACCCAGCAACTCTCCTCTGGAGGAAAAGCTACAGAATCTATTGAAATGACAGTCACGTGCCTTAAGAGCAAGATACCGAGGAACTAAGGAAGTTCTATTTGATACTGAATTACTTACTTTAATTAACATAAAAAGAAAGTTTTCATATAGAAAATCATGTAATGTGAATATGATATCCAAAGGCTCATTCACTGTTCATTGTAATCATGTTTATTAAATAAGCTCTGATATGTGTCATTTAACTATGACGTTGCCATAGAGACCAGGAAAACACAAATGTATGCCATATCACAAAATTGCAATATGCAAAGTTTATAGAATATTAGAAAATACTGTACATGTAGTCAATACATCTTTCATCTCTAGGCTAATTACTCCAAGAATTGCATATTTTGGAAAAATGTCAAACAGCATTTAGACTTTAAAGTGTGTGTGACAATTAAATGTTTTACCCAAATCATTTAACGCTATTTTTATGACCAACACTGCAGCTGCAAATCAAACATTGTAGGAGGTCTGTGGTGACACATGACAGTGTTGTGATGGTAACAACAGACGAGGAGCTTCTGATCCGTCAAACTTTCAAATGTGTTCAAATCCATTTTTATATAATCATTACATTCCCATATGTACATTAAAAGAGTTACTGGTCGCTCTGATTGTTTCCCCTGTCCATTCCTTCTTTGTGTCTCCCTTTGACAGGGTATCCTTGCTGAGCAGCAGCAGAGGGACAGTGACACAAACAGGGAATTTCAAACTAAAAGACCATAACTTCAGAAGACATTTGATTTGGCCAACTCAGAATTGCCCAGCTATACTTGAATGCATTTTTGGAAACAAGGACTTTTTTTTGACCATTAAGATAATGTTGTGTAAAATGAAGGCTATTATTAAAACTCTTGCAGTTTGAAAAAATTGCTTTTTTTTTTTTTAAATAAGAATTTTGGTATAAAAAACTATTTTGGCCACGGTGGAACACAAACTCTCAGGCTGATAAAATTCCTCGATGGGTTAGCTCCATAAAGCAAAGTGAGACAGGTTTACTTAAATTGGGGATAAATTAAAAGTTGATTAATATTAAACTGAAGTGATGTAGTTTTAATTCACGTCATATCATGACATCCCCTCCTCTCACACACACACACAAAGAGTGCGTCATAGGTGATGCACTTCATGGCGACCTGTGAAAGACTTGACCACATTCTACCGCAAAGCCCCCCCGTCACTTCTTCTCTGCCCCTCCTGAGGCTGTGATGGAGTTTACAGCCTGACGCACACACATGACGCAAAACTTAACAGTGCTTAGCACCAATCAGGTTGGCCAACAGGAATATTTCTAAGCACTGCGGTAAGTAGAACAGGAAGGGAGGAGACAGAGCCAACACACACACACACACACACATACACAGACACACAAACACACACTTCAGTGCTTGAGCAGTGTAAAAATGTATTTCCGCGTTTCAAACATCCACCATGCAGCAGCACTGCTGGTGTCTCACATGAAGGCTCAGCACTTATTGCTGATTTATCACTTTTGAGAAAATGACTTGTCCTCAGTATCAATGTGTGCATAAAGACGATCATTTTCATTTACGTGCTACATGGAAATCTTTCAGCCAAGACGCACACTGATGAGTCCACTTTTACTCTGCAGAGACTGCTGTGCCCGGGGGGGGGGGGGGGGGGGGGGGCCAAAAGGGCGGGGGGGGCCCGGGGGGGGGGGGGGGGGGGGGGGGGGGGGGGGGGGGGAAGTGGCTCACAAGACTGTGATGAGACCTGCAGGCCTGGTCAGTGTGTGTGTGTGTGTGTGTGTGTGTGCGCGTGCGTGCGTGTTTCTTTTTGCACAACTCAGACCTTCAGCATCTCCTCGTGGATGCTATAATGGCCGTAGGAGCTGAAGTAGGCCTCGTCCTCGTCCTCTCGGAGCTCGGCCACAGTGCCCAGGTTTCCAGATCTGCTGGTTTCTGCGTTCATCACCAAACCCTGAGCCAGCAGCCTGAGAGAACACGGGACAGATCTGCGTTTAACTTCTCATTTATTAGGACATGGGACAAAAGCAGCGACCAGAAAGCAGAAAGCACACACAACCTTCATGCAGGACGTAGCAGTAAATGGAGGAGATGGGAGGCATTAATCTTTCGAACGCTCTTCCAACCCCCCAACCTCACTCTTTCTGTAATTTTCCCTTATTGCCCCCCTCCTTCCTACCTCCCCTCCTCACTTTAACCTCCATGCTGCAGTGGAATTTTCCCTTCCTTTTTCTTTTTTTTTTAAAAAATCTTTTCCCTTGCTCCAAACTTCTTCCACAAGGTATTCTAGTTGATGTTTCTGCAATACTGGGTTCACTGTGTCCCCCTGCTGGCCCTCGGAGGGAAGTGTAGAAGTAAAGCAACACGCCGAACGCTCTTAGGAACACGGAAAGAAAAATATCTACCGAGGATTGACATGAAATCAGCGAATAGGTCAACCTTACCGCGCCTAGAGGTTATTTAAAAATTAAAAAGTGAACATGCAGAAACGCCACTGACTTGAGTTTGTGCAGGTCATCCATGGCTCTGGCAAGCGCCTCCTCTGAGCTACGGGCTCTCTCCTCAGCGGACTGTGCCCTCTGCTGCAGTGCATCATGGGACTCGGCCCCAGACGGCGGGCACGTCGACAGGCTCGACCCCTCGCAGAGCTCCTCAGGGTCTGCCAGAAACAAAGAGGGACACCAACGTAAAACATATAGGCTGAACACAGTGACTAACACAAGTTTAAATACAAAAAGAGCTTAGTAAACATTTTCTATATATTTTTTTGTACATATGTGCTGCATGTTTTCTGTTGTATTTTGTTGTGTCTGTAGCAGGAAAAGTTTTCCTTGAAGGATCAATTTAGTGGATGTGAAAGGTCATATCTAAAAGTTAGGGTTGTTCTTCTTACGCGTGAAATTTAAGGACTTTTCTAGGCTTAATTCCCTCAATTTCAAGGACAGACACGGATCAAGGTTAATTACCGTAAGCCTGAGAAATGTTTTAATGATAACTAGCACACTGTATAAAAGCTCATAGACAACAATTAAAAAGAGAGAGGCTTGAATTTAAAGTAAAGAAAATATCCTCTAATATTTCTAAAGATGTCTATTCTATTGGAGCACTTTCAATGACCCATGTCCATCTTTGTCTATTAAAACTTTTAAGGCCTTGATTTTCTTTCCTCAAATTCACCAACTTTTAAGGATTTCAAGGACCTGTGGGAACCAAATAATCAGCCTCTATTTTAAAAAGCTCTTCTGCAAACAATAACTTCATACAAGAAATGACTTGATTTAGTTTGTTGTGTTTGTTTCTGCCAAGATTTAGCAAAACATGAAAGGATTTTCCAGCGACACATTCTCAATGGATTCAAATGAAACCGAAGCTCAAATAATAATGTTTCTTTTTTTTTTTTTGCAAACGAGACAGACGTATCTGTTGAGATTATTACTTAAACCTTAAAAGCTCAAATAAAAACGTAAAGGAGGTGCTGTACCGGTCTGCAGCAGGGGGTCGTCCTGTAGGACTGGTCGCAGGAAGTCTTCGCTCTCCCAGGGTAAGGGAGCGTCTGGCAGCCCCGTCAGACGGGATGCGTCACTTTTCTGTAAACACAGATTGGTTTATAAAAACATCCATCAATCCTATTATAAGATGTACTGCAATTACTTGACTATCTTTCAGTGGATGTTTTCTGACGGCTTTTTTTGGATGAAATGTTAAATGCACCGTGAACTCAAGGTAGGAACAAAAGGGGCAAACGTCAGAGAAATTCAACGTTAAATCACATCTCAGTGCAGATAATACTTACTGTTGACCGTATATAGTTGATCATCTTTATGTAACCGTAGTCATCTAAACCTAATGGAGGGGGAAACAGGGTGAGCCATTTCCACAAAACTGAATAATCCTCAGACTCTTGGTTGACGCAGAGAGCATCAGTGTCTACTTACTGTGTTTTCTTATCACGTCTACAAGATTGACCTGGTGCTCAGCTGTGCAGTGCTGCAGGGTGGCAGGCACAGAGCTCAGCAACCTGGAAACACAAAATGACAAATTAGGTAGGAAAAATAAAGATCAAACTTGCACGGATCAATTGTTCCAAATGACGTGTTGCTTTGTTTTGTATAGAAAATCCACTGGATCATAAGATGCAGCAGATAACATACGGAATCAAACCGTGAATTTTGAACGCTTGGTGCGGATCATTTGGGGTGTGAAAGCAAACAAACCCAACCGCAGGATTTCATGGAAGCAGATGTGTGATTTTTTTTTGCATGATTTTAAAAAGCTAAACTATTAATAAATCCATCGGCTGAAATCGGTTCAGCCGGCGATCTTATAATCGAGCTCTATAATAAGGCCATGGATATAACCTATTTATGCAAATCAACAATTATGCACGTCAGCGCGGGTATTTCCCCTGATTAATAGGTCAAAAGCTGGTAAAACTGCAGCGCTTGTATCCGACTGTGTACTTTGTCAGTTCATTAACTCCATTGAAAAGTGTGTGACAGCGAGCCCACAGTAATAAGCCCCGAATCATAACCTGTCATTATTCATAACATTGGGTCAAATTGACGTCTAATAACACTGATAATGCTTATAACCGACACCGAAAGAACACAATCATGCACATCCCAAGCATCAAAGTGCTACATGAACTCAGCCACCAGAAATTGTTTCCCCACGCGGGTCCTGATGATGCAGGATGACAAAACTGTCATTAACCCGTCAGTTCCGCACAACTTCATGTTTACTCCTCTTGGTTCGTTTGTAACAAGTCAATTGTGAAAAGGAACCAGACCAGAACTAAAATGCAACAATGTGTCTTTTTTTTTTTCAAAAGATGGATGGATGGATGGATAGATGGATGGATGGATAGATGGATGGATGGATAGATGGATGGATGGATGCTTTACTGATCCCGAGGGAAATTTAGGAAGCGTCTTCCCTGGACTGTTTTTTGAGCTTTGAGTAAATAGAAACAACAAATGAGGACAGAGACGGTCGGGGTTTACTTTACCGATAAGGCGGAAGTTCTCTCACCTGTCACAGAACAGACAGGTAACTTTCACCGGCGGACTGTCCTCCTCCATCCACTGCCACTGCTCTGCGTCCTCCTCAATGTCCTCGTCCTCACCGTCAGAGAGCTCGGGCATCTCGTCAGCAGCTCCATCACAGTCTGTCGGGAAAATAACCCCATTACAGCTGCATGCACACTTACTTTGGCAGTGTTGAAATAAGCTAATTTCCTCATAAATTAGCATTAAACCCGTTACAGCTGGGCAAAAGGCTGCCAACGCATCGTGTGACGCAGCTAAAGTAACAATTAATTCGCGATATACGCAATAGAAGTGATGATTTGCCAAAATAAGAGCTTACATTATCAAAAAGTTACCGTTTTGGGGGGGTTTAAATTTGATATTTACAACACTCACGTGGGTCTCTGTATTCGGCCATGATGTCGGCTTGGTTTCAGGCAGTGGACTTCCTGGTGACGTTGGGTGACGTAAAGAAGGGGGTCGGGCAGAGTCAGAAGAGCATGCACTTCCAGATGATCACCACAAGATGTCCCTAAAGTTTAACTCATGACACTTCTTTTATAATCAATAATTATTATACTGATCGCAATAATGGGAACGTTCTGTGTGTAATAGTCGTTTTTGGAGGTTGGCATGAACGGGTGATGGTTTGCTGGTAAAGGAATAGTTTGATAAAAGAAAAAATATATACTGTTTAATTAGATACTGCTGGTTCTAAATGTAGCTAGCTTTAGGTACTTTGTTGTTTTGATAAAAGATCTTAATAAATGATAAACCTGAGAAGGGTTTACCTTCTTGACCCCACTGGCTCACCGGTGGTTTAGTCACCACATATCAAAGTGCTGTGCAGCCAAACACACAGTATTTAAAAATTAAAAAAAAGAGAATGTCAGCCTGATTCTGGGGGAAATGTGGATACACTTATGCACAATTTGATGGGAATGGTGCAGACAGAAGAAATATTATATATTATTATATTTCCCCACTACATCTATAGGCTGGGTTAGGCTTTACCACAGCGCAAACATGTGGAAAATATTAAAACTGTGTTTACAGTAAATGTTTTTGCAAGTAGTTAATAAGTTCATGTTAATCATCATAAATAACATTTTAAAAATATGAGTTACTCCAAACTTGTTTAACTCACCTCCAAACTGATTTCTGATCAAGTATTGATTCATGGTGTACTATAGCAAAGCCATTATGTAAAGAAAAAAACCCAGAACAGAAATAAAGCATAAATGTTATTTATTCAAAGTCAGACCCTTTCTGTACAAGCACCAGAGCTCCCAGTAGTTAACCTTGATAATTTTGGCATTTACACATTCTTACAGATACACAAATATGTCACCAAAAAGGCATCAGCAGCCTCTGGCAGGTCAACTTCAACACAAGACTTATCCATCTAGATCACTTGAGAAAACACTGGGACCTTTTCTTTCTCCGTCTGCTGGTTGCAGCGCTAGAGGAGAGACTGTCAATGCATTGTTTTGTTCGAAGGAAGATCCAACTTCTGCTTTAATTTCAGACTGGCCGTCACGGTTTGATGCCTGAGGTGTAAGCTCTGCATCTCGGCCCTCTGTCTGCATGGGTGAAGCAGACTTGGCACTCCTCTCTCCAGTAACTGCAGGAACAACTGTTGAAGTAATACCTGTGGAGTTCAAACTAGGGGGGAGGGTGATCTCTGCAAATGTCTGAATGGGAGCCGTTTCATTGTCTGATGACTGGCTGTGGGCAGGGAGATCATCATATGTAGGGTGCGTTTGGAAAGGTTTGAATTTGCCTCCATGAGCAGAGATTTGTGCTTCATCTGGTGGTGGTATAGGACGCCAGCTGCCATGATTACGTTTTGCAGAGGTTCCTTCCAAGAACTTTCTACCTGCGTTAGAACCATCTTGGGGTCGTGTTTTGTCAACACTAGGCTTGAGGTGGCGCACATGGGCATATCCTCTTGCTTCAGACACCACGTCACCGCTGTAGACCCTGGGACTCCACGATGGAAAAGACATCCATGTTTCAACCTTTCCTGCTGAATTGCTGCCAGGAGAATGCACCTTATCGATGGGTCTGAAAACACTTTGCGACAAGGTTGTTCTGCCTCGATTTAAGCTTTTGGGTCTGAAGAGGTTTACGTGACTCTTTTGTGACTCAGATTTAAGAGTAGACTTGATGGCTTGTATACTTGGACTCGGGTTACTGCTGCGTGAATAGAGGGAGACCCTTCTGTTATTGCGTCCAAAGTCCACAGGAGCTTTGTTTACCTGAACAGGTGGAAAAGCTGTCGACTTAAATCTGGGGCGAGAGATACGGGGTGGAACCTGAAATCCACCTGCAGGGAATGCAGCATCAGAGTTTGCTTGATGAATGTTCTTGCCATCAGGGAAAGCGAACGCTTTGTTTCCAAAGCGGTTGTACAGCGCAGTACTTCGTCCTTCAGTAACTGAGGCTGAGCCAGGTTTTAAGTGGCTGACTTGGCTTTTTCGAACTTTCCCATTTTGCATTTCAGAAATAACGGGATAATGGCTTTGGAATTGTGAGGATTTAGAGTCCACGGTGTGACCTTCTTGTACATGGTAAATGTTGCCATTGTAACCAGGTGAAGGGATTCTTAGAAAAGATGGTTCACTCCATCTTTTACATTTTCTGATGTCATTGTGGACGCTCATTGAGGCCTGTTCATTCTGGACAGAACCTATTGAATGAAAAACACACAGATACTGTACAAAGTGTTCTGGATTTTAAAAAAAGTTAATGGCTGTTAAAATTGCATATGGACATATCATACAATACCTCTCTGGGTTTTCTCACAATTTACATCACCAAGCAGCAGCCACAAACAAAGCACATACAGCCTGCAGAGTAAAGTGCAACACGGGTTAAGATCATAAGCTTACAAAGTATATTAAGATGAACATAAGGATTCAAATAGCTGCAATCAAACGTGACATTGAACGGGAAAACTTACCTAAAACAGTCTGTAGGGCTCATTGTTAATCTGCACCATACCCACTAGTGAAGTGCAAAGCCAGACCCCTGTTTATAAACTCAGAGCAGCCAGCGGCATCAGCTCAGCTGTGCCTCATTTTGGACTAATGGCTGCACAGCCATGATGGCAACGCCCAAAGCTGCAGGAAGAAGAGAAAGCTGTTTTTCCACCAAACAATTATCTCGCGTTTCGATGAACGAGTACAGAAGTCGTAATATTTCTTTATGATGAAGTGAAGAATGCTGAGGGAAGATGCTGTGGACATGTTGAAGCAAACATTTCTATATCTTGGATCAGAACAGAATATTGACCCACAGACTGTCAGCTGTTCATTCTCAATATTTACTTTTTGTTTTTCATTTTATTGAAGAGAAAACAACTGAATTGTAAAGCATTGACTGTCTTAGTCGCACATAAATCACAATGCCTTGAGATAGGAACCTATTGTCATCTACTAAGATAAGAGGAAAAAAAGGACATTAGTACAAGGACTGATTTGGTGTTATTCAGCTGGTGTTTTGTTCTTGTGCTTGACTGAAAGTAAAACTAGCCTTTACTTGTTAAATATCGGACTTTCTTTAAAGGAATGAATTACACACCTCGTTTTCTCATTGCATAAGTTTTCCCCATTTTCTCTATGAAGATCTACAATGCCTTTTTCACAGCAGACATTTAGACTTGTCTGCCATTGATGGCTCCACCATTACATTCTCGTGTCACAGTAATCTGTGGCAATGAGGCAACAAGGCCATGAAGCCAGAAACTGCTGGAATTCAGCTCCATCATTCATGTTATTGACACCTGTGCTACTGTCACATGTCAAAATGTCTATCAGAGAAATGTAAAATGTCAAATGTCTAATGTAAAATGTTTGAAATGTAAAATATCACCCCAGAAAGCATGATGACTTCATGGTGCCCCCATGTTTCTTATTTAATTTATTAATAAATAAAAGAACAGCTGGTTTATCAATGCTAATTACTATTTTCGTAGTCTTTGAGCAGCATAAATGTAGGGATATGATTTAGAAATTCTATTACTTAGACTCTAGGAAACCCTGTTTGAGATCCTACAGAACGAGGTGGCACGTGAGAGCTAAAGGCTCATTTGGCTATTGTGGTGGGATGAAGAAAACAAAAACAACTTTAACTTCTGGAGAAGTCGTCCATATAATAGAAGTATTTAGAGCCCAATGTGTGGAACCACATTCAGTCACAAGAGGGCGGTGCTAGATCAAGGAGAGAAAAGGCAAGTTTATTTGAATGTGATCTCTCAAACACAAAAGGCAATTTTAAGTGCTTCCCATAGAGCAATAAAAACATTAGAACACAGGAAAAGGGGAAAAAAACATGCTAAAAAAGTTGATAGTATTATGTTATTCTGGTCCATCTGTCTTCCCTTAACATTTATTCCATCTGTATGAACACACATGCCGGTTTTCAGCGTGTCCAGCATATTCTGAATATTTGACATTGCTAGCACGTGTAGTTTACCTTGGTTCCAAGATGATTTTTGTCAACAAAAAAAAAACATTAACTAAAAAAGAAAAAGGATCATTCATCATCAAAATCAAACTGGCTGTAAATAAGTTAAGATCTTAAATTAGTAACTTAACTTGTATGACATTGCTAGCATCGCTGTAGAAATAGAAAACAATATCTTTAATGGATTGAATTGTATCTGCATGTTAGATACTGTTAAATGTATTATAGCATAGCTGTAATATAGCATTGCCTAAATATAGTTGTGCATGCAATATATACTGCAGAGATGTAGTATTATTTAGGATATAAACACTAGATATTATTAATATTAACACAGCCATTATGGAATCATATTGCTAAATCAAAACACACAGTTAAATGTTTATAATAATTTAATGAAAACATGTTAAGGGCATTTAATATTGGTTGTAGTGCATAATACATTGAAGCATTTATTGTAAGGCAGTTGTTTAATGTGTTGTCTCAGAGTACAAATGGTGCACATAAAAAAGCCTGGCAATAGTTCCCTGATGAAAATTTAATATATGATATAATTTAAGACAAAATAAGTGAAACACAAACACGAAATCAAGCTTAAATGTTTTTCTATTTTCTCATGTTGTTTTCTCCACAAAGACACAGAACAGTAAAGTACTTTCATAGAAACACCCTTTGGTTTTCTGACAATTTTAAAATTCATAGATAAATTCATGTTCACTTCAATTCAATTCTCAAGTATCCTCTGACATAATGATGATGTGAATAGTGTTTGCAGTATGTAGTCGTCTCTGTTGAAATTACCTGAAAAGAGAAAATATAAAATCAAGCGTTTGTTGACACAGGTCACACAGAAAGTCACAGTGAAATTTGAACTGTCAAAGTCCAAAACATAGATAAAAGATAAATATTACTTGATGAATTTTACGTTTTGTTTTAGGGACTTCGTTCTATAAATCTTTACCACAGCTACAAGAGGGCTGTGCCAAAACATGAATTTGGATTGTGATCAGATTAGTGGAACATTTATAATTTGACTTTAAAATAAAAAATCGTTCTGGCTTTTAAAGCTACTTCAATCTGAACACCAATATTTACCAACCAGCAATTTAAGAAGAGCTGTGTTATGGAAGTTAATTAAGTGTACTTATTGGTTATTAATGATACTTAATAAACCAAAATATTCCCATGCATAGACAACGACTGCCTATTAGTGTAATGTCCTGCGTCTAATGTAAAGTGTTTGACATCCATACAGTCATCAGGTATAGTCCAACATGTTTCACTCCCATATCAGGAAACATTGCTTGAACCCATGTTATCAGTGGAAATGGGTAATATCTCTCTCACCTCAATGTATGTCCTGCTCCGTCTTATTTCCCGGCACTCTTTCCCAGAGCGGCGATGTCTTTGTTCTCCAGGATCTCCGTCTTCTGCTCAGGTTGAAGCAGAGTATTTGACACCATCGCTTTTGCCACCACATGGATTGGGATGGACATGGACGTAGAATAAACGGCAGAAACGACACTGAAGAATTTCCTGGCCATCCACTCAGCAGGCCGGCTCTCCTGCCTGTCTACCAACAAAACCCTGTTGGAGGAAAATCACCACGGTGTTGGTTTAGAGATTGTATTGGCCTGGATCCGATTGCTGGTCAACAACAACTAGATTTGTTCTCCACGGAGGATTTAACAACATTGATTCTCAATAATATGCTTTGGCAAAATGATACAATCAATAATTTACATCGTGTGCAACCAAATGTTTTTCATGGTCTGTAACACAGTGAAAAATGTTGTTAGAATTTTGTATTTGGCACATTAAAATGACACACCCACAATATCATGATCCACCCATGACTCTAAACATAAAGGCACATGGTGGCAGAAGAGCCTTGTTTACTGGATGGAGTTCTGGTAACCCGTCAAACTGCACAAATTAGCAGCAGGAAACTCAAAACAACCTGGATCACAGTCCCTGAAACATTAATAAAGCATAAGCTTTGCACTCTTCTTTTCTAGGAACGCATGAAGACATGGATAATAATGAGCATCAGACCAGATTTTGTTTTGTTCTGCTCAGTGTCCTTATGCATTATAAACTACCAGCAGCTATCAGATGTCATAGTCCATCCCCACATTCCCACACTCCAATGTGTTTGTGTCATTTTCTGTAGCAGATTTAGATAATGTTCACATGCATAACAAAAAGCACTGCAGTTTCATTGCAAGAGAAAGAATATTTTCAGGCATGTCTGTGCAAACCTTTGGTTTTGGCCAAGTTGACAGGATGTGATCCTCAACTGTTTCACTACACTTCTGTCGTGCAGAATGTATTCATGTACGTTTCTTTTTTTAGTCTGGGGACAATTGTGTCTCGTCTTACTTGGTAAATATTGAAGTCAGCCTTATAGAATTATTGAATTAAGTAAATGAGATTGCTCACCCTGGTCTGTAAATGGCATATCTGTCAAAACCCAGCGCCTCAATTTCTGCTTCCACTTGCCCCTGGAAGAAAGTCAATTTCATGTTGACTTTTCAGTGATTGTTCAATGTCATTATCTTTACTTGAGAAAAAGAAGAAGGCTTCAGTATGTGGCATGCAGTAGAGGAAGGAAATAAAATACCTTGACTTTGAGGTAGAGGAAGTTGCTGTTCTTATCGGCTCCTCTGGAGGACTCCAGGTGGAACTGTGTGCTGCCTCCTGCCTTAGCGAGCTCTGCTGATTTTAGAACATAGTCATGATCAACGCGGATGAATCCTTCCTGAAAAAAAGAGAAGAGTAGAAGCAGAAAAAAAGATTATTGACAGCAGTTTGACAACATTGACAGGTGTCTACCACAGCTTACCTGAAGCTGACAATTACACATTCAAATGTTCATATTAGAACAAAGAATCAACAAAATAATGTTGGGAATAAATAATGTATCATTATTATGGCTGATTTAGAATTATTGTTGATCATCTCTCCATTAAATGTGACAAAACTATCATATTTTGTTTAATAGTAAAAGTGACAAACAACAAGTACAAATTTTCCAGAATCAATCATGGCGACAGATCTTAATAACTGAGAATATGTAAACAATTAAAATAGATTTGACTAAATAGGACAAACATGAGTTCAACAAGTTTTACTTTGTGATATTTGAATACCTTAAATAACATCAATATTGAGGTAATGCTTGGATTTCCCCCCCCCCTTACTGTTCCTCCATAAGTGTTAGAAAAACTTGAAAAACACTGCTGCTTTAAAATGTTATGTATGACATGAGAATGAAATATGCTACTGTAGTAACTGCTCCTTCAAAGTACAGGACTGTTCCCCCCCAAAAACAAATGTGCATGAGCATGACACAAAGTCAGTCGCTTAAGTCTACTTACTAGCCTACATCTATGGCGATACAAATATATTAATGATAAGCTAATATTGGCAAATATATTGTCCAAGCCAGTCCTGCACTACTGGGAATGCTTGCACATGGCAAAGAGTCATCTCGACTGAGCAACAACCGCATCAAATCCTAACAGATGCTGTATTTTGGTAATTTGGTGCTACATTAGAACAGTACATTCTTAATTGATTCACCAGTAAAGTACTTGCGTTGGACTTATTAAAGTTGAACTTACAGTCCCTGCTTTCGCTCTGGTTGTTCCCAGGCAGCAGTAGCCAACATCATGGCCCTGGAAGGACGCAGCATAATCGTCGAGCTTCTCAAAATCCACCACCTCTTGTACCTGGAGGTATAGAAAACAGTGTAAAACAGTTGTTAATCACAACATGATGAATCTCAGGTAATAGGAGACAACTGACCAGATAATCAACCCACTAACCAAGTTTTCATATGCTTTGTCCTCAAAAGTGAGCCGTCTCCTTCCGATGAGGGTAATCTTGGAGAAGATGTTGCGCCCCAGCAGGTCTTGAAGCAACATCCTGCCTGTTTCCCCAGAGGCGCCAAGGATGAAACAGCTTTTATTTTGCTGCTTGAAGTTTTCCTCCAGAGTCTTCATGTCCTCAGCCATGCTGTGTGCCAAAAACAGAGAACTCTTCTTAGCAGCATGTATGAGTGCAGGAAATGCTCAAATCAAACATATGCAGACAATGTGTACAAATGTGACACACCCTGTGCAAACATTGTCTACCATCTTGGCATAAGGCATATTTTCACCTAGGTATTAATATGGGCAATTAATAGGAAATGATCGTCAACAATTGAGACGGCAGTAAAATATTAAAAAAGGGTATTTAGTGGATACAATTATTGACGAATTTATGAGAAGGTGCATATAATTCATAATCCAGTTCTATTTCTTAATTTTTTTAACGTGAGTATATATGTAAAGGAAAACTAACTTTTATTGACGGATTTGTGAACGGGGTTTGGCTTGACGTTCGCTCTTTGATTACCCATTTGGGACCCCGGGAGGAACGTTCCCAGGTTAAATTAAATATTTACTTCTCTCTAAAGTTTACACTAGGTGGTCCACAGGTCTGGGACCATTAACATTAAACACTACTTACATTCACATTTAACCTCCGTCACGGTAAATGTATCTGGCGTTAGATAGCAGCTAAAGTAACGCTCATGTGCCGAGTCCAGCTTGTATATAAGCTCACACAGACCTCCGCTATTCTTTACCTGGTGTATTTAACTGGATCAGGGTCTTCGAAATAATTCACAACCGCTGCAATGACAACTATTACGAGAGTTAAGAGCCCGGTCGCTTTTCCTAGGGCGGTGTCCAGTAGTTTCATTACAGACTTTGCTGGGAGCAACGGCTAAATTGCTGGAACACTTCCTGGTTGCTTCTTCCTCACAGACGGTGCTCTCTGCTGTAGGCTGAGGGAAAAACAGAAAACACCGTCAACGATTGACGGCACGAGTTCACAGCAATACTGTTCATTATGTGGATATTTTTATTTATTTGATATGATATTACATTCAACAGAAAAGAAAAAGACGCTTGCACCTCAACAAGCCTCGCTCTCGTCTGTATTTTTCACCATAGATAACGAATTAGGGTCAGCGCATGCGCACTTGAAAAACCCTACACTTCCGTATTCATTTTTCACCTTTTCTAATTTCTATATCGTGGCCCATTACAGCGTTACCTGTTGTACTTAATTGCTTATTTGGTGTTAGACATAGTAAAACAAAACGTAATATAATTCATTAGAGGCTTTATACTCTCTACCATTATCTCCCAATATTAAATTAATATTGCAAGTATTCTTAAGGCGATTCTAGTACAAACATTTATTTAAAGTGGAGTTCAATGTGTGTATGAGCATGATAGGACATTTTGCAACTTTGTGTATGTGTAAACACCAATTAGTAATAGTATTTTAATATTAAAATGACCACGTTCTTCACGTTAATTAGGGATAAAAAGACAGATAGCTTGATGTCTTTTTTTCCCTTATGACAATCCGTTTTATTGCGGAAAGGTATACAATTAAATCCCAACCCCCTTCTTTACACATGTCAAATTTATTCTACACCATCTCCATTGGCTCTTATTCCATTTTTCACAAAGTCATCAGAGTTGAAACCAGAAAGTATATCATTAAGACAGTTTTTGCGTCTTGATGCATGTTGCCCAGTCGTGGAAGAAGAGCTCAGATAATTACAACGCTCCCATTACCCTAGCATACGACACTCTGATCTGCATCCCTTGCAGCTTATAGCTTTTTTAGTGGGGAACTAACGTATGAAAGTTGTAAGTTGAGGGATTTTCAGTGCTAACATCAAACCCTTAAACGCTATCTGTCAAAGAGTTTGCAGCATTTGTAATAACTCCAAGACTGAATCAACCTTAATATACCAGAGACTGGAAAAAAAGGTTAAAATACAAATGTGTTACGTGGAGTACTCTTAAAGCAGCTCAAAGATGTTAAAGAAAAGCATCTGATATTAAATATGGCACAGTTACAGTAGTTGTACAGAAAACAGGGTGTTGCAGCCATGAGGAGAAAAGGCTCTCCATCCTTACACTGATACAAGCCGTTTACACATCAGGCACTGGATAAAAACTCGTAATGAACTGCCATTTAACTTATTTTCGGATACATTGGATCTTTTCTTTCCAAATAAGTTGAAAAGTTGTCCGGGATGGCAGCACCTGTGTGTAATTTGTTCAGGAAATCCAGGCTGGACCCGGAGTGCGAACCGAACCTTGAAAAATGTATTTGCCTTTTGTCAGACCTTCAGGGGGTTTCATTAGCCAAAACCTCCAAACAAAGAAAGCAAGTCCAGTCACATGCAATGAATTCATCAACACCCCATGTTTTTAACACCCCTGCCACTTGGAACACAAGGCATCGACCCAATCTAATAGAATATGATGGAGCCAGGGATGATCCTTTAAAGATGTCAGCAGTAAGAGACAGAAAGAAAAGAGGCTGAGGTTGAGAGAAGAGGTCTTAAACTGGCACTCTGCTGAAATGAAATGTCGCTTCTTTGTTCCTTAGCCGCGGGTGCTAATTGGGCCGAGCAGTGGGGAGGAAAGCTGCCGCTGGGCTCCTGTCTGTCACACCTGTTGAGTCATTGTCTCTCACATTGATCAGACAGGAAGTTGGAGTAAGAAGGCTTATGCCTCAGTGGGTGCGTGGCAGAAACGTGGTTCAATTTCCTTTTAGAGCGTCGCTGCTGGAGGTGGAAATACCAATGGTGGTCAGTAGTCAATTGCGTTTGACCATTGATTAGCTTGCACTAAAGGACATATGGATCATTAAGAGTTGGTTTTCATTGGCTTTTTCACATTCTTTTATACCTCAATCAGAATCCCTCCTGTATATCCTCAGCATTGCATAATATGTTTGATGTCTCTGTCACTGCTGTTCTGCCACACTTCACCTGAAGTCCTATTCAGACAGGATTAGCTTTTAGAACAGTGGATGTGGAATGATGGCTCACACAGATAAATAAATATTGCTAGTGTATATAATATGATATAGTGATGCATCGACGTAGTTCTTTGAAGTTGATGCACCTGCACTGTCAAATATAAAGACGTGTTTTTGCAAGACTTTAACTAAAGATGCAGGTGAAAACAAGTAGACCAAAACTGATGATGCTCTTCTACTGGCAAATGCCAATCATATGTATGTATTAAGGTATTTGCTAATAATTTGCACCTGATTAGAGATCTTGGGATTTGGGACAAACAACACAGATATGGTGCTGCTGGTTCACATGCGATTTCTGCAGTTGAAGCTAAACTGCACTAACAATACAACGCCAACCTGGAAGCTACAGGAAAGAAAAGTCTTAGCTGAACCAAGGTTGGGATGTGTAGTTTAATCTAAACTGTACAGTATCTTCATTGTTTTTAGTCATAGAAAAAGAACCAAACTTTTTTACTGTGATGATAATAGGTCCAAAAACAATCTCGGATGTGTAATGATAGTCAGCTCACAGTTCAGTGCTGTACATATAGGGTTAACGGATTGACACGTTCATGGTATTTGTAACTAAATTGGAATCAAAACAAACAATGTCGGCACAAAAGTCCTCATGTAGTCTTCCTTGACATTGCTTACAGCTGCTTCCAAGTTGTTTTTAATTGATTTTGAACCTGATATATTGAATCTTACTCTTATTTCCTTGAAGGAGATGCGGAAATTCTGTAAAAACCAACTGATGTGAATGGGATTTACGTACATTTCCAAATGACACCCGTAAATACATGCATGCCTACATACACACACACACACACACACACACACACACACACTGTACACAAACATGGCTTAAGGCTTAGGACCCCGATTCCACAGACTCTGGAGTGTGATGCTAATGATGGATATTAATGGAGCCTGACAGCACAATCTGCTGCCCATTGTCTTCCAATAAACAGCTTTGCAGTCCACATGAGCCACAGAGGGGACGGGAGGTTTAAGCTGAGACAGTGAGAGCAGGAGACAGGCAGGGTGGAGGGTCAGACCTCAGGGGACAGCGCTGATCCTGAAGTAGGGATTAGCTCAATTAGAGGGGCACTGTCTGATCAAGATGCGGGGTTCGATGGTACCTATGATGTGTGTGTGTGTGTGTGTGTGTGTGTGTATGTGTTATGAGAGGAGTCTCCATCATTAGAGCCGACTGTTGCCATTATTTGTTGCCGTGTCTACTGATGCAGCTGGTGCGAACAATAGTCAAGATGATGGCTTTTGCTTTTCTGTGACCTTCTGCTAAGATATCCATTTATTGTCATACATTTCAATGGCAATTAATCTCCAATGTGTTTTATCGTCTAAATTATAAGAGAACCATGAATATTTCAGGGTACTTCTAGCCAACTTGTTACGTCTCAGTTTTATCAGTAAATAAGCAACATGAAGTTTTTCTTTTTTTCATTTATTTTGCTAAGTGTAGTTAATATTTTGTCACTAATACGATTGTTATCTTCAAGTTTTGTGTTTTTAGCATGTTAAAGATGATCACTATTTAGAGTTTGGCTGTGTTATGGTGTACAATTGATTCAGCTTCAATTTGTTTCGGAAAAAGCATCTACAGCATATACACAAGGTTCATTATTTTTTTATTAATACGAATTTCTTATTAAGAAGTAGATCAGTTCAGGCCAATTTTCACCCAGATATCATGTCCACATGCACCGAAAAATGCATTTGTTCCTCCCTCTATAAAGACATTGTTCGCTCTAGCTTTTCATTGAAAGCTTCTCTTTTAATGAACACAGTTTTAAAAGTTTCCTGTTATTAGAAACCAGAGTAAACGAGGTAAACTAGAGGGGTGATGTTGCACATTTTAAAATATATTTTTAAAAATCATTTTGTATAAGGGTTTTAAGCTGATTTTCATCCATTTTTAATATTGTGTATATAAAAATATACTTTTTTTTATACAGTAACATACATACATACAGCTTTGTCTCAATTTAAAAGGAACCTCAGGGGAAACTTAAAAGAATAATCAAAAGTTTGAGGGGTTGAAAAGGCCATACCAGCTGCCAGATCCTCTGATCAGCGGTGAAAAAAGCGGTACAATAAAGTAGGTCCACAGTAGGACAGAGGCTCAGAGTCTTCCACTGGCTTGGCTTTGTTGCAGGCTCAGACTTGAGGCTCAGACCTTCACAATATGTTCGAGGCGAAGTATCAGTGCTGCTCAGAGGAGCTTTCCAGCTCAAAGAGCCGCAGCTAAGCAGCAATGAGACCTTCTCTCCCTCCTCTGAGGAACAATGGGCTCATTAAAGGAGCAAACAGATTATCACTGTTTTTCAATAGAGGGTCCTAAAAAGAGTCTGGGGGACCGGCAACCCCCAGCAGGTAGAGATAAGACTACACTTGCACATCTGGCCAACCTGCTGCTAACTACTACGTCTGTCAGTCTATCCGCCTATCTGCCCATTTCAGTCTATAATTGTGTCAATGACTCGTGTGCATTAAAAAAGAAATGCAATAAATGGATGTGACAGAAGTTTATGAGGTGACATGTTTATGAAGGATTATTTTCCTGTCGAGACTTGCATTGCCCAATCAAACGAAAGCTTTGTGTTATCTGTAATAAGGTTGTTCATGAGGTACAGCAACACATGACAACACATTTTTTCTTTTTTAAATATATAGGAGGAATCAGAGCCTTCATACATCATCTGCAACGATGCTGACTGTCCACAATATGTGAAGAGTGGAAAGCAGAAAAAAACAATAGTTGGCCAATGAAAGGCTTAATGCAACGGTACTCGTCTGTCGAGTCAGACCATCATCAAAGTGCAAGTTACCTGAATAAGAAAGAAAACTGTCGCCCTGTCACGTGACTGAAGACTGACTTTTATATTTCTTGTTAACTTCCTTGATTAAAGAGGAGAAAATGGATATAGGTGGAACCTAAAGAAAGTCAGAAATCGATCACAAAACAGCGAGAAAAACCTTTAAAAAATAACAACCATGGCCAAAGAAGTCTGAGTCTTGTACAACATTTAATTCATATTTGTCGACAATAAACCAAAAATCATCAAACAACCTCAGCTAAATGAGCTTCCAAACCATTTACATAAAAAAGATTTGACCACCACATGCGAGCGTGGAGCCTTGAAACAAAGAAGCCAGAACAAGGAGATTCTGCGTGGACAAGACAGTCCTGTGAAACGTTTGACAAACTGTAGACCGTCACACCATCAGGTACTTTGACCAGCCCACGCTTTGTTTTCTATACGCCCTTGTGTCTGTAAGCATCTGCTGAAACTTATTACGGACCGCACTATCATGTACTTCATCAGCAGCTCTGAAAAGCAAACTCATGCTTTTTCCCCCCACAAATATGCCCTTGTGCCACATCTACTGGAAGTTGTTTCAGCAAGTGTACCTCAGACTTCGTTCTTCTACTGAGCTGCAAACCCTTGTCTGAACGGATGTGTATTGGCCCCCCCGAGTCCTTTTCATCAGCCTGGCTTTGTTAATGTCAGTCAACTAATTGACAGGAGATTCCTTTTTCTCTGTTGTTGGAAGTTATGCTAACATTAGTCGGGGTTTACTAGACCTTCATCAATATTAGATATATTTCAGAAGTATAGTTAGTCGATATGTTCTTTGATTTCAGTCAAATGTGATTTTACCACAGAGTTTAGGACCACCGAGGCCTAATGAAATGTCAATATTTATGACCGTTTGTTATCAGTATTTCGTTTTCGCTCATCATTTATCTCAATGGGTAACATGAAAAGGACAGATTATCAGTTATGATGCGTTTCCCAGGAGAAAATTAAACTTGAAACAGTTAAATCTGTATAGTCTTGTATGGAGTAATAATAGCATAATACACCAAAGCCTCTTAGTGGATATTTGTGTTTGGCTTTGAGTTTTCACTATCAGATCTATTTGCTGTCTTAAATCTCCCCTTTGTGGCAGGACGGGTGAAACTTAATGACTCCTTTGAACTGCCGACATCCCCTTCGGAATGGCTTCGGGAATGTCAACCAACTAACCTTTAGTCTCTTTCCCACATCCAGCAACGGTGTAGGCCACGTAATACCCATCTTTCAATCCCTGTCCACCACCTATATCCATTTTGTCCATCACCAATGCAAACATGGAGCAATTATCGTAATAAACAGCAACGGCATAATACTCATGGAACACGGACCTACCGCAGTTTACTGTCTTGCAGAAATCCAATTCTTTGTTTCCCTGGTAGACAAAATGCATAAAACTTCAGAATAACTGCAGTTATGATGTTTTTCATGTGCATGGGTTTAAGAACAGTTTCTAACCTCATAGGTTTTTGAATCCTTCACCTTTGGAAATGATTTAAAATGCATGGTGATCATGCTTAATCACTTTCCACTTTCACTTTCCCCTCCCAAAATAATGACATTTTGGAGACATGACTGAAACAGTGACAAAGAGAGACAGGGATCTGCCTGCAAATCAGAAAATTATAATTTTCTACAAATTTGCTGTCCACAATGACATGCTAAAATAATAGAAAAATATCTTTATTAACACCTTAAGTGTTCATCTCAGGCACCATCTGGTAAAGACTTAGGCAGCGATTCAATATTATCGTTGATGTTATTTTGGTGGAATAGTGATGATAATGATATTATTGTGACAACATTTCTGTCATCCAAGTTAATAATTCCAATAATAATTAGTTATTAAGGTTTTTATTTGACATGTTTGTTGAGTAATGTCCAACGTAAGACTGGAAAGCAGTTGCACATCAATTTAATCATATAAATCTTTTATTGTCATTTTTTTAATTGCATACATTTGCTATACATACAGTATCTTTATCAAATGCTTTACTATGTTTCATCTTATCAGAGTAAAGCTCTGCAATGTAACCTCTAGCTCTCTTTTTGGTCACTTTTTTTCCTTCAATATTGTTATTGACATGTCTTCCTGTTTTTGTTGTCAAATGTCTGAATGAGATTTAATGAAGGGGCATACATTTTACCAGTTTACCAAAGATAATAGTAATTCCTGGGCTGCAATATTGAGACCGACAATCAAATCACAGTTTTATATTTGTGCAGTTGTCCAACAGAAACAGAAAGGTAAATGAAAGAATATTTATGTTTATTAAACCTTGGCTCTTTCTCATAGTTTTGGTCCTCCATGCTTATCAGTAATAATAATGATGTACTCACCAAGTTGATTTCTGATATATGTGAATGTGGCAACTTTACTTTAAAAAAAAAAAAAAATAGAAAAAAAGAGGTCGGTCAGTCCTGACAAGAAACGTGCAGTGAGACGATGAAACAGGCTTTTAAAAAAAAACCTCCAAGTTTGTCAAACTTATTTGGCAGAGAAGACAGAGGTAAATGATAAAAATGATTACATCACAGCTCTCTGGTTCAACTTGATCTACTGTATATACTGGAATTGTGCACACACACCGTTTTCCTGAGTAACGACTTAAATGATCACTTTGGGCTTTACTTCCAAGTCCGGGTGACTAAAATGTGGCTTCTGAAAGTTTTATCACATGATAATTGGTTACAAGACCGTTGTGGATGGTGGTAAAAATGTTGGCTTAGTGTGGATGGCAGACCACAACACAGCTGTACTCTCATATTTCCATACTTAATGATGGCCACTGTCTCGGTGTGATGATGCTGGCTCTCCTCTGTTCCTCTGTCTACAGGGAGGGTGAAAGAAGGAAGAAGGGAGATCATGTCGGATCATAACGGACCCACCACAGCACAGAGACCTCCCTGCCGATGAGCAAACACCACTACAAATGGCAGAGCCGGCTGGACAATCACTCTGTGAATGGAAGCTAATTAGCTGGAGTCTAATGCCAGTTTACTAACACCTGTATTAGCGTGCTCGCTCAGCAGGGAGTCAGGGCTGGCCAACAAGCGCTAATCCCTCATAAGCCTAAAGTACTCCTCCCAAGAACTGGCATTAGCATATTCTGCTTTAGCCAGCTGTTGCCGACCTAAACCTGGAGGAGACAGGCGTCCACGGCGATGTGTCGATGGAGAGGATTTGAATGAGTTTTGTATTGGGTTACCTGTGTGTTCCCATATGCGTCAGGTTCCACTTTAAGAGTCCAAAGACTTTTTACGATTACTTCCATGCACTTATTGTGTGAGATTCAAGTGCTCAAAGTTGACATTTGCCGAAGTAACACATCGTGACAGCAAGAAAAAGAGATCCCACACCATTCAGAGTTGAAAAACGTCTTCTCCTGAGGACAATCGCGTCAAATTGAAACATCCGTGATCAAATGTTACAAGTTCCAAGCTCATTTTCCAGACCCCTGGGAACCCCGGCATGTGTATGTGATCACTTTCAGTCTCATTCCTTTGCTCTCCCATCCTCTCCCACTGCCTGGGTGGTGGAGTGATTACCCAGTAGCCGTGTGTGCATCAAGGCAAGTGCGAGGCCAGTGTGTGTGTGTAAGGGATTAGCGAGCTTTAGCATTAACATCATGACTGGACTGGCTACATTCCCTCGCTCTGCTAATAATTCGAGGGGAGGAGAAAGCGGCTGGTCCATTAGCTCAGTCTGTTTGCTCAGGAGTTGGCCGACTCTGATCCCCTAATTTCTCTCACCGATTCCAAGAGGATCTCTGGCTTTTGTGACGGAGGGGTGGGAAGATAAAGGATGGGACTGAGGGGCACATTGATTCAGAGATCACTCTCCTCGGGACATTCTGTACACTTACGAAACTAATCAGTGCGTGTAAACACAGCGAGACATGTTGAGGGCTGGCGGCTAAAAGGCCGGGGTCTCCGGGGTTGATTAGGAAGAGCTGTTGATGGACCACACTCGGTGTCTGCGCGCTCTGATCTGCGGCCCACATGCAGACAAACTGTGAGCAGCTTGGCTCACGCGTCGCTCCGTTCTGACTGATTGTGGGTTTTTTGAGAGGCTCATGGTGGACGTGTCGTGGTCTCTTGTGGACCTCTAAAGTTTTCAACAGATAAATGATGTGTTTCTTGCTGCTGCAATAGCCCCAACATAACAGGTATGATGAGTTAACATAGTTTGCAAGAATAAAGGATTAAGAAGAAAAAGAATGCAGGAAGATAACATTAGACCATGCCATTGTCCGCAGCACATTTATTCCATGCGATTTTTCTCACGTGTTTTTCCCTTTTCATTCAGAAGCTGGGGATGAAACTAAACATTTAATTAAACTAACGTAGCTTGGATATCTGATTGACAACTAGTGAAGGTTCAGTGGTTACACAGGAAATCAGATGAGTTCAGATGCACAGTAGTAACCTGAAAACTGTCAAATCTGCGTGCACACTCAGCAGGTCAGTAATCACACGTCTCCCCGACACCTGACTTACTTTGGAGCCATGACGAATATTTGGAGCGGCACCGTTAGAGCACAGGCTTTGTATTTAGAGAAACGCGATTTTTCCTTACAGATGAATGTGTTCAACTTTTTACAACTAGCGAGCAGAATTCAATGATTTTGAAGACGGCGATGCGTTGCTACATGTGTTGACCTTTCTTCCATCCCCTGCACAGTTGTCACAGCATTGCTTTCCCTCTCTGAAGTCTGTCATGTGTTTCTATACATTTAAAAGGTTGATTGTAAATCCACTTTCCGTCTACATGACCAAGAAGTCAGTGTTCTCGTTTACATGACGTTTAAGAAAACAGACTACAGCAGAAAGCAGTCCGCTGTTTAGGGCATACAAGCGCGTCTGTTAAAAATCCACAGGAGTTTTGCAAGATGCATCCTCCATAAAATTATTTTGGTTTGTGGTCATTTTCACATTTGCGTTATTTACAGCAAGTAAAACGGACAACATGCTTCCCCCTTTAATGACAGTATTGTATAATATAATGATAATGATATCTTCTGGCCTGCGGAATGTAATGTCTCTTTGTTTGATTCAATTGTCCAGGAAAGAACAAAACAGTGCTGTTTGAACTCCAGAAAAAATCAGCTTCAGCGTCAACAAAATCTACCAAGCTACAAATGTAGGATGTAAGTGTTTATTATCTCATTTAAAAGTACAAATGTGTGCACATTGTGTATACTCTCAGTATTTATAAAAAAAGAGATTTGACCAATTGTGTGCAAAATTTCCAAATGGTATGCCAGCATGAAATGTCATACAGAATGGGTGACGTGTTTTTCTTACATTCTAAATATTTGAAGCATAAGCAATGTTCAGTTTTTTTTTTTCTCCATTATAGTCCTAATGCTCATATTCAGCAATTTCTTAAAATAGCTTTTTTGCTTTCATAACATGTCTTTCTGTCAGACTAATGAAAAGAAAACATCCAAAATACACATGTAGGTGTTTATTTCACTAACTTTGTCTATTTGCATGTGTAGATTTCTCCTAAATTCACCAAAAGTTAGCATAACATAATGCCTCATTTGCATATTTTAACATAACATTTCAGAAAAGTTATCTTAATTTAGGTAATCAACTGGTGATATCCATTAGTTAAAATGTCTACCATATTCACCTGTAATGTCTTGCAAAATGATTGTAATTTTACAATACATCATTTAAATGCAGTTTTCTCAAAATTAGTTTTTTTCTCATACTCTGAGCCAGAAATCTCCACTTCTGTAGCGCTTACTCACACAGAGGAGTGTGTTCATACATCATTCAGAGCCTGATTCATATTTCTTTATTTTATTCTGAAAACATGGAAAATATTGATTTTTGTATGGCTGTTGACAGTGTTTTTTGATACAAATAAGTATCCAAAAGACCCTCTTCAAAAACCTTTGACTCTAACATGTAAAACAAATTAAACCTGGCTTTAGATTATTGTTCTGAAAATGCATGCAAATTAGCACATATTTAATGCATATTAAACATACAATTTCAGAACACTTCTAATAGCAAACCTAATTGCCTTAGTGTAAGTAATCAACTGGGGAAGTTTCATGGTGATATCCATCAGTTAAACCAGTTTACTCTATTCACCTGTCTCAACTTAAGAGGAGCTAGAACCAGATTTGTTGCCAATATCTCTATAGTGACAGAATGACAGGTTACCAGAAAAGATGTCTAATAAGCAGATTCATGCTGAATCGGTTCAAATGTATTTACAGGCCCCGGCTCACTTTTAATTGGTCGGAACGAACACAAACAAACCAAATGTGAAACTGCAGCTACAATGAAATCCTCAAGAAAATGAACCGAAGGTAAAATCAGTGTTGACACAGTGGGCTTGTATTATAATAAGCCATCAATCATCAGATCCTAAGCTGCATCCCCGGGGGATACTCTTCTGTCAGCACAATATGACTCAACACTGTCTTCATTTTAAGTGGACATCAGATCAGATGTCACTATCTATTCCCTGAAGCCACGGCCTCTCCTAATACCCCTCACAGCCAATTAGGGAAAATAATGGTAGCTAACCTTCAATGGCATTGCACAGTAGATGGTTAGAGCTACACATGCTACCCTGCTAGCCGCTGTCAGTGGGGACAGGGGCTAATGGGCAATCACAGGGGGGCTTATGTTGCAAATCAGACCCGATCTGCGGGACTCTACTGGGGATTCCTGTCCACTATAGCCTGAGTCTGCAGCTTATGATCCAGTAATGGGTGCTTTGGTGGAGATCTGAGAGGGACCCATGGGAACATGGTGTCAAACTGGCCCAGGCTTCCTCAGGCTAAAAGGGTCTTTGATAGGCAAAGTAGCTCGGCACAGAGAACATGGAGGAACAGGTCCCTGCTGATAGGATGTGTCACTCCTAACTTGTACAGAAGCTGTTGACCCCTCGCACATACAGCCTGAACAGACAAACTTGTGTCCGATTTTTCCGTCAGAATGAATGTGTTTTCTTGTGTTAAATGTGAGTGAGTGAATGAACACTGATGATCTTGCGTTGTAGTATATTTAAACACATTTTTAATTAAATATGGAAATGAGGCATTATCTCATGCTAACTTTTGGTAAATTTAGGAGAAATCTAAAGATGCAAATAGACACAGTTAGTAGAATAAACACCTGAATGTATATTTTGGATGTTTTCTTTCCACTAGTCTTAAAAAAAGACACATTATAGAAGCAAAATAGGCCAAACTCTCAAAATTGACCAGTGCAAGACTAAAAATGTTTCAGTCTGTATCTCGCATTAAATGATTTCCTATTTTGAGAAGTAACCTAAACGTGTGCTCAACAGCCTCTTCAACGTCATCCACATCTCCATCACAAGGACACACACACACACAACTCTGGAGCGTGTGTGTGTGTCATGTTTTCTTTCTGGTCCGACCGATTTTTTGGAAGACGTGCGCTTTTGGATTTAGCAGAAACATGATGGACAGATCGTTCTCTCCCTAATTATAAGTTCATTTGGTTTTGATAATTTGATTTTGATACTGATCTGAATTCAGATGTTTTGCATTTCAAAGATTGTGGATCTTTAATCTTAAATTGGTGTCTAGAAAGTCCAACATCCAGGATCGTCAAGTTTTCCGCTAAACGTTACGCTCACAAAATGCATGATGAGAAAACTAATGATACACAATACAAACTTCCACAAAGGCTTCATCTTTGCAAGTCTTATTATTTATCCTATTAATTCATCAATCCATGAAGAAATCCCAGAGAGATCAAGAGCTCCTTGGCAACAGACACCTTCGAACAAAACACAGCCATCACCCACCGACACACAGATAAAAACAGACTCAAAGGATTAGGAAAAACCGTCCCTGACTTCAACTTGTTTTGCAGTTACTTAAGGTCAAAAATCAGACCCATTCAGTGAGTATGAGGAACTTTAAAAGCTAACTTATCCTGATCTGGTGTCATGGTTATTAGAATGTGAAATCTCTTGGCACTTTAGATACAGTAGCAATCTTGAGTTTTCAAGTAGGGTGGGGCTCACACCTCCTTCTGAGTTACAAGGTAAAGGTAAAAAAAGGAAATTGTACAAATACACGGTTTGCATGACTCCTGCAGGGATCTGTTCAGAGCAGTCACGTGTGTCCCCGTCACCACTCAGCAGAATATTGACATGATTGAGAAATTGACCCGTGATCATCTCTCATTGCTCATTATTGACCAGTATAATCCTATAAAGGGAACACTACCCTGTCACTTGTGTAGCAAGTGTGTGTGCGAGAGGGGCATTTAGGCTGAGTTACGGGGGTTTATGCCGTCTGTTCGTCCTGTCAGCGGACGGGTGGGTGTATGGTGAAGAATGGTGAAGGCAGGTGGTGTGACTAAAGCAAGGACTGGACCGAATTGGGCGGATGCAGGCTTTAGCTGAGGGAGGAGGAGATGGGCCAGGGGTGTCACCAGTCGACGGGGCCTGTCCCAAACAGCGCCACACACCACACCCACCCAACTGTTCCTCTTTCAGCACCCTTCTGCCCGTTTCTGCCTCTCTCCTTCTCTCACTCTCTCTGTCTCGCTTTATCTCTCGCCTCTCCTCCTCTTTTCTTTTCTTTTCAGAATGCATTGTTAACAAAACGGTTTACAAACCCTGGCTGGTACATTATCCACGACCGCCTCCTGTGAGATTGATTTAAGCAAATGGATTCAGAAAAGGAGGGAGGGATGGAGAGTGGGAGGGGGGGGGGGGGGTTGCATGGAAAGGATGGAAAAGGAGAAAGTGAAAAGAGGTGTGTTCCTGCAGCAGCTTTACAAAACCACCACATGGGCCACGTTGAATATTCCCCTTTTCTCTTGCATTTTGAGAAGCCATACATTAAACGCTCATTATACAGCCTTTATGTGCAAGAGGCGGCCTCGTCTCTGTGAGGGCAGAGCGGCTGAGGATGGACTATGATCTCCTTGCATATGCATGCATGGAGCATCTTTAGAGGCTTTCTGACATGTATGATATCATCATGACCGAGAGATTTGACTTTCATAAAGGAAAGGGAGGGTGTGTCTATTGCAAGGCTCATTTTTACGGTGCGCTTCAGATTGCGCGTAATGTTTAATAAAGTTGACTTTTCGGGCCACTGGCTTTTATCAGGAAATAGAAGAGGGAGAATGAAGAAGTCAAAAAGTGCGTTCAAGTCTTTCACAGTAAAATGTTAAAAACTCGAAGAGAGAAGCGTCGTGAAATCAAAGCGACAAAAGTGACAATAAGAGAAAGTTACCAGCTGCTTTTATTTCTATTAGTTTCACTATTTGAAAATAAAACTGTAAAGCGCAGAAGCTCGTGCGTGTTGGTCATCGACTTTTATTCCCACACACTCTCAAAAAGGACACACTTCAGCTGTGGATGAATTTCTTTCACTTCAACCTTTCATTTGACATTTTAACTATATCATTTCACTTTCAACTCCATTTTCACAGTCCTCTTCTTTTTGCAACAATAAGACCTTTTTCTAGGTGTGTGTGTGCGCGCGCGTGTGTGTGTGTGTGTGTGTGTGTGTGTGTGTGTGTGTGTGTGTGTGTGCGGGCAGGCGGGTTGGGGGTGGGGGGGTGCAAAGGTTGAACTGGGCATCCTATCATGATAAATCACTGGTTAATGAGGAGTCTATTGTGTTCCCACACATTGTGTCCCCCACCTCTCCTCCTCCCCCCTCCTCCCCCCCCCCTTCTCCTCCTCCTCCTCCTCCTCCCTGTGTCCCTTAGACCGCTACCTTTGGGTTGTTAAGCTGACACAGATAATGAACTGGCCGCTTTGAACTGTCCTCACAATATTGACTGGTTGCACACAGCAGATGTCTCCCTGGCAGAAAGCAACTGGTAAAAGCACATTAGGTTAACAAAGAGAGCTTTGCTTTGCAGGGGTGGGGACTGGAGAGGAGGTGGCAGAGGGGTCTGTGTGGGTGTGTTGCGGGGTGGGGGTGGCGGAGGGATGGGGGAGCAGAGGGCAAGCTTCAGAGTTGACAGATCTGGGGGATTATATCAAAACAACACATTTGTCGATTATATGAAGGAGAGAAGAGGCGACAAAGAGAGGACATGATATGAAAGAGAATATCTTCACTGGCTTGAGTCATGTTACGAATGTGCTTTGCATGATAATCTGTTTAAACTTGTGGTAAACAGTTCATTCTCAAGTGTAAACCGTGACACAAAAAAAAGTACTTTTAAGCACTAAAATAAAATCTGGCTATTCATTTGCATTTGCAGCAAGAGCAAGGGTGTGCACATTTTCTTTAAGCACTAACCTATAATATATTTTCGGCTGAATATTATTGAATGCATACAGTTCTATATTTTTTATATATTCTTTTCATTGGTTTTCATTCCATTTTTGTACGGAAATAAATTGTCAGACTCTTAAATCGTGCTTAAATTGCATAATCTCTCATACTGAAGTCTGTTTAGATTTTTTTTGTCAAAGTTACATTATCAGCGAGTGGACTCCCCTGTTACGTCGTATTAATAATTTCATTTAATTTACATTCTAAATGAATGCAGTCTTGATGTTCACGTTCATGTTTTGCACAAGTTAAGAGTGTTTTAAGAGTTTTCCCATTGGTTTTCATCTCTTGCAGATAAATAAATGGATGTCTGGAGCGGTTAAGTTATGGTTGGTTACGATGTTAAACATGCAAACCCACTCGTATGGTCCTTCAAAGATAACAATCTGAATCACAGTTTGGCACCGATGAGTTCATTCATTTCGTCCATAGATAACAAAATGATTAACTTCATTTTCAGTCTCCCTCTTGTTATTGTTGTTCAGTGAATGCAGCGCGGCCTGTGAGCCGACTGGTTTCTTTCTGGCAGTGGGACGGGTGTCTAATGGGTCAATAATAAGCCGTGACTAACCGTCTCCCTGAGGAGCAGCTTGGCCAGACACACACTCACAGAAAGCAGCAGAAAGGTATGAGCCACCAACACTGATTACCATATAATTGCAGCCATTGTATTTGACATGGAGAATTAGTAGCCCGCTAGGTGGCTAACTGGCCTTTTATTCAGCTTCGAACTGGAAAAAAAACACACCCACACACAGACAGACATACACAACTCATACTGGATGGAATATGCATATATGTGCACACAATTACTTGTGTTGTAACGGTACAAATCCCTGCATGGAATCCTCAAATCTCCCAATTATTTTTTTTTTTTTTTACTTTTCAGGAACAAAGAATAACAGCTTCTGATGTTCGTGGGTTTTTGATCTTATCTGGTAGGTTTTCTAAGCCTAGAAGATAAGGATGGAAATGGTCAGCTGCTAAAGGAACATTAAATTCTTATATAAACTAGATGTTTAAGGTCGTCTCATGACAATAGTGAATAGGATTTAGATAATTCAAGGTAAAGATTCAATAACGGAAATCTACATGGAAGTGAGAGGTTGATTTAATTGAGGTAATCTGATAAATGAAATGAATACTCCTCAACTCCTTTAAAGATTTACTTCAGCCTTTGTCACTTGTCTCACACCTGTTTCTGTTGAGCCACCACATGGACTCAACTAGAAATGCAGAAAAAAAAACCCTCTTCCCTCTGCACTGTTTTAACCATCCGCGTTCAAGGATCAGTGTTCCTACACATAATCTGCTACGGCCTATTCAAATTCCTCCTTTCCACTTTGAAAATTACACACGCCGCCAGTTGTGAAGTTGTGAGCTTTTCCCACAAGGAACCACGTCCTCAGACTTTGAGGCATGGAACAATTTGATTTGGTTTCTGGCATACGAGTCAAGAGGGTTAACAAGCCCCACCGCCATGGAGTCCCTTCACCCCACGTGTGGCTAAACGATCACTTCCCTGCGCGCCTCACATCGCAACAAATCTCTTTTCATGATCACTTTTCACTCTCTCTTTCTTGCCTGACTGGGTCTTTTTAAACTGAGAGGGAGAGGAGAGAGAGTCAGGGAGAGAATTTCTTTCCCTCTTAAAGGTTTTGTGTGAGGACGGCTGAGTGAGCGTCCATTATAGAGAAGGCCCAGACCACCACTGGATGACCCTGCTAGGAGCGACAAAACCCAATTGGTCACGGCCGCCGGCAGCTAATGGGCCAGAGAGGAATAGCCCTGGGTGGGTAATGACTGTATTCTCTGCCTTTCTCTCTACGCCCTTCTGGTGCCCTCGTACCCCCCCCCCCCCCCCACCTTATCCCAGCGGCCACCAGCCCCGTTCCCTCCCCGTACCCCTGCACCCAAACCCAGGGTGCCCCCCTGGCCTTCTCTTCGAGTGTCATTTACACTAACACACACATCCACACAATGCTGTTGGTCACAGTGCCTGTCTGTGTGGTGCACTTGGCAACAGATGCTGCAGACAGATCAGTCAGAGGGAATCAGAGGACCATATGTTGGGATGAGTCATGCTCCTCCTGCCTTTCCCACACAGTGGAGCTTGATGGAGTCTCTGTCCCACAGAAATGTTTGACTTTTGGTTGATGGAGTCTACGAACTAAATGGTGAATTCCAAGTAAGAAGGGCCAAATCATTTTTAGGGTTCAACCAACAATAATTCAACCTTAAAAAAAATTATTTCAACGAGACCACTGTATTGACGCCAACGACTGGCTCCTTTTAATTTAGGAAGCTTAAGCTACTTGGTTAAAGTCCTGGTTATGGTTAACAAAAATTATAATAATTGAATTAAAAAAAACATTAATTGCAGATCTGCAAAAGGATCATGCCCACCAACCCTACCTCCACATCATGGCTTTCCACCTCGCTACATAAAGAGCACACTAGGCCTTCTTTTCTGCACTGTTGGCACTGGATGAAAATTGTGAGCTGCAGCATTGTCCAAAATAAACATGGCTCTAAGTATACTAGGTGGATACTATATTAGCAGACTGGTGGGTGCGTTGCTACAGATAAAGGTGAGAAGATGAAAAAACAAACAATAAAGTCCAGTTTGAAGGCTCATCAGATACCAAGACACTGCACAGCAGTTTGTACTAGTATAAGGCAGGAAGGATTTTATACTCATGAAAGTTATCACAGCACTATTTCCCTAACTTAAACCAAGTGTTTTAGTTGGCTTGCTTTTTTTTTTTTTTTTTGCCAGATGACATTGGAGAGACGGGGAGATAGAGCGAGGGGGATGACATGCAACAAAGGTCCCCAAGTTAGAATTGAACCCGGGAAATTGCGTTTATATGACATGCGCTGTAAGAACTTGGCTAACAAGGTGCTTCATAGTTGCCTCTATTTCCCTTTATTATTCAGAATGTTGCTTTCATTTTCACTTTATTATGTATCGAATGATTAACGCTGGTAAACGTCCAGAAACAAGGAGGCTAGAATCTGTTTATCCTGCCATGTTGGCAAATTTGAAGTCCTTAGAAAGAAAGGTGGTTTCTCTGTAATTGCAGTTTGATAGATGGATTAAAAAAAAGCTTCTAATGAGAATTTACATTAACATACTGTCATTGATGATTATGTGATGTAGCTCGGCAGCATAGACTGTGAGTCTTTTGAATTCTAATGAATTTGAGTATGGGTGACCATTTATGACGTACAGGTGTTTTGAGGTGATATAGGTCAGTGTTTCGAAACATTTGAAGAGTGTGATGCTGAAAAGAAGGCTGAAGTGTGTTTTGAGTCATCTGCATAGTGCAGTGTCTACTACCAACGGCATATCAGGAACTGATGCCGGCGAGTTCTGATTTTAAAAGGGCCAATCCAATGCATTTTAATGTACAAATACAACATTTATACAACTTCCCAGTATCAATGGAAACTGATGTACAAGAAGCTGTGAATTGAATAGGGTGAATATCATTTTGATTCAGAGATTTTTTATTAAATGTTACCACTCCAGTTGAAAATTCTACAAATGGAAGAGTAGTACTACTCACAGAAACAAACATATAACAAAAAAAAAAGAGAGAGAGAGAAAGCAAATTGTGGAAAATGGGGTAACAGCTTCAATTATGTCTTTGAAAACAAAGTAACAAACAAAATATGTAATATATAAAGCAATACATTCTGTCTCTCTTTGCTAATTGGGATGTTTTATTCTTGGAAATTGGCCGCATTGTTCCAAAGTAACACTTTTGACGCCTTCGCATCTTTTCCTTTAATCAACATTTGAATCTAAGTATCGGGTTGACCGCAGACTCCCCACCACCCAAAAAGGACTCGGAACGGGATTGGGGCCAAAAGTTACTTCATCTGGACGCCCCCTAATTGAAAGTATATAAGTGAAATTAGTGATTTGTTTTGGTTGCATCCAAATGAGAACCCTGGCTGGAAGAGATAGTCGCTTGTTTGTGACAGTGAAGTTGACGATAAGGCGCTTATTGGCAGGATGGCTGGGGATGCCGGGGTGGAGTGGTTGGCAGCAGATAGGAGGGGTTGATGGAGAAGAGAGGAGGAGGTGGTGGTGGTGGTGGGCAGGTCACACTGGCTCTATTCAGGCCCTAAGACAACACCACACAGAATGATAGACTCCTCAGGATTGTTTGTCACGGGCCATTCTCCCCCCTGTCTCCCTCAATGGCACCCTTAGAGAGGCTCTCACAGGTACCAGAGTGTGTGTGTGTGTGTGTGTGTGTGTGTGTGTGTGTGTGTGTGTGTG
>CALSCE010009344.1:11723307-11770782 GCA_943593645.1 Bovichtus variegatus | reverse complement strand
TGTGTGTGTGTGTGTGTGTGTGTGTGTGTGTGTGTGTGTGTGTGTGTTTGAAGGGTGGAGCGGGGTGGTGGAGGTGGGGTTGTATTTTAGAGATAAAGCCTCCTAGTCCTATGGTTGATTGCCCCGCTATAGAGACTCACTCAGTGGCTCTGAAAGGCTCCCTCAGACACCAGTGAATAAACTCTTACTCTTACGCTTCCATACATCACCCTACGCCTCCCCTCCATCCTCCTCCTCTGGCAGATCCACCCCCTCCACTCTCTCACTTTGAATTTGCTGGGGTATTTGAGCACAACCCGTGAAACCCTCCTCCCTCCCAAAAGTCTCCACACTTCTCCAGAAAAGAAAAAAAGAAAAAGTCTTCGCCTTTCTCTCAACCTTTTCATGCTCACAAACGTTCATGACTCACAAAATGGACAGTCAACATTTCCATATTGACCATTGTCAAGCCCGACGCTGCTATTTGGATATTCATGACAAATCGCAACAACATTAGGATTAATTTATCTCTGAATGCTTTTAAAAAAAACTTTGCTGGAACTTTACAAATCGGTATAAAGTTAGATATTTGCGAACAGTGGTATTTTGTTAGCTTCCTCTGTTCATGTTGCTCTTGTATTCGTTACTGGCTGCTGACACATAATTGGTGGGCGGCTGTGGCTCAGGAGGTGGAGTGGTCATCCACCAGTCAGAGGGTCAGTGGTTCTATCCCCACCCTCTGCAGTCAGCATGTCAAAGTGTCCTTGGGCAAGATACTGAACCCCAAATTGTGAGTGTGTGTGTGTGAATGGTTATCAATGATGAGCAGGTGGCACCTTGTACAGCAGCCTCTGACTATGTGTGAATGCTGATGTGTTGTAAAGCACTTTGAGTGATTGCAAAGATTGGAATACTATATAAATGCAGTCCATTTACCATAATCACACAGGCTAACATTTATCACATAGGGCGCTCCAGAAACTTCTTTAAAGTTTGTCAGCTGTTCAGGTTAAGCAGTGGCAGGAAACAGGAGTGCTGCCCTCTGTCAGTCGTCTTCCTTCCTGACCACATGAAAGAGACGGATGCTGCAATGGCGACGTTATCTTTGCAGGCTAACCGTCCGCCTGCATATCTAAAGGCCCTAGTTAGCACTGTCGTGGCTCCTGTCAGCAGTTTCCTCACTGAATCCATCTGACACTTGCTGACACAACAGGATGAGCTGACTGATTCATCCTGACTGATCAGAGATGGGAAGTTATTAAATACATGTACTAAGTTACCAAGTACTGTAGGAACACAGTTTTGATGAGCTGGTGCTTCACTTTATATTTTGGGAGACACTACTGAACCTTAATGTGATGGTTTTAGTTGGTAGTTACTTTGCAGAGTTAGATGTTCCACTCAACATCATATAAGCTCAAAAAATATTGCTGTCGACAGGAACACGTCTCTGGAGATTTTCTGGATACCCCACTATTCACAGGACATTTATCTGTGCCTTCTAAAACAGGGATAAATTACTGTCGGAAAAAAATGTATCAGTTTCATGATCCGACTCTACAGCTGTCTTCACATAGGAATTCTGGAAAATGTCCAGAGAATCATTTTCTGGAGCTTCCCTTTCAAACATGTAGCACGCAACAGGAGATTGTTCGTGTCAGACACGTTCTCACCTACTGGACATACTTGGTTTGGTTTAGGACAGCGCCTGGGCAGAGCGTGCAGGAGGCACGACATGACGGGAATTACACCGCGGCCACGTAGCCGGTTCATAATTTGAGTCTATTGTCGTTCCTTGAATTTGTCTGAATATTTCAGTGCCGACAGAGGTTCCCGAATATTGTCATCTCTCCAGTTAGACATGTGTGTTGTTGTCTTTCTTCTTCACTCTTGGATGTTTGTTTTCTTCCAGTTTTGCACCAGCCACAAGGAAACGTCATCAACATGCCCACTCGCTCGCTGTGAGTTCTCTGCACAATGAGCTATATATTTGTATATATATATATATAAAGGCAGGGTAAAGTCCGTTTAATGTGGCTTTATAACAACCTCACAGTACTTCCTAATTTGCTCCTAATACAAAATATATATAGAATTCCATTGGTCGCTAGAGCGCTGTCACTTGAAAGTGAACATTTTTGACAGATTTTCTGAACGGGCTAATCCTGTCGATTTTCGGGGGAGAAAAGTCTCTGATTTATTGAACTAGAATTATTGAGCAAGAATCCTTCAACTTATGAGAGGGGAAAAATCCCCAAAATTGGAGATATAATGTGAAGAAAGGAGAGTGGGGACTTTTGTTTTCCTAACACTCTCTGAGGAGAAGCATCTCTCACAATGACGGATCTTTTTCTGATGCCTGAATATTTTTCACTACTTCAATTTACATTGTAATGCAGCACTGTTGCTTCTAATGGAGTATTTTCCATAGTGGTATTGTACAACTTTCTTTCACTAGTGCAGCCAACCGAAAGGCAAAACCGCTTTCAGGGATAATGGAGAAAATAAATGAAGAGAAAAATAAAGAGCAGAAGAATTCGGTTAATATAGTGTTGATTGGTGTGATCTGCAGAATAGAACAGGAAACATCGGATATTTTGAATGCAGCTCAGCTCCCATGTGGTCTTCTCAGTGTAGAACTGTGCAGTGAAGATGAACAGAGAGTCAATGCGCCCTCAAAGACCTGGGCGGTGATGCTTTCCACACAGCGGTTTGATTGACACTGTCTGTCACAGGCAATAAACACAACTCTCTTATCCGTTTTCTTTCTTTTTTTTTTACTCTCCTTTCACTCACCGGTTAAGTGTAAGGGACATTTTTTATTCTTTTTTATTTGTTTGACTGTTAATTAGACTTTCCCTTTCCCAACAGTGACACTATACAAACTCACATTTCCATTCTTAAACCCCAGACTTCCCAGTCACTGTCAAACATTAACATTTTCTAACCTTTATATGTAAAGCCAAGTGGCAAGAGGAGCTGAATGTTGCCTCCTTATGGTGCAGCCTGGTTTTAGCCATTCAAATTCAGCCTCAGTGTGGAGGTGCAGGGCTTTGCATATTCCTCAGTCCTCTGGGACCTTAGCACAGGCAGGCCTACCTTTGTCTGCACCTCAGCCTGTGGACCTCGGGGAGTTCTTTGCTCTGATCAGGCCTCCGTTTAAACAAGTGAAACAAAAACAGCATTTAAAGCAACTAGAGATCCATCCATCAGAGATTTATTTGCAAGCTGTTGCCCTTCTGCTTCTGGTTTGATGGTAAATGCTAATTCATCAGATCTTTACATTATTTCTTCCTAATCTGCACTTTCTCCACAAAAAAAGCATCCAGTTTACCTGCTTTTGTAAAGTTTGAAATCAAATTCTGCACGGTATAATAACTCATTTTGAGGTAAAGATTGTGTTCAGTTCTCTTTATTGTGGGAAAGTAGGCCAACTGATTACTTTTCTTTTTTTTCTCCATCTGTTATTTTCTTTTTAATGACACATTCAGGCACTTCAAGATCTTCTTCAACAATAGATCTAATATAGGCTACCCTCCAGCCCTCTCCCTCACCTCTGTTTCAATCGTCTCCCTCACTTGCGAGGACCTATGGCGTAAATTAGTCTGCTTAGAAACGGAGAAGTGCCTTAATTAAAACTTTCTCCAAATCCCCCTCTCCACTTTATCCTTCTCTTCTCATCCTCTTTCCTCCGCCGCAGCCGCGTCTCATCCAGCAGACAGAAGGGAGACATCGTTGACTTGCACTCCAAGGCTTTCACTTGTTCGCCGGCCTCAATAGAAACTCCCCGTTAGATACAATGACCTTGCAAATTAAAGGAATGACTGTCCAAATTAAATCAAGCAGGGCAGCCCCATGCAGGCAGCCAGGCCCTCAGTCTGAGCTTAGCCTGCTCCCTGCTCACCCCCCCCTCCTTCCAGCCCTTCAGTCTTTCTCATAAGCGAGAGGTGAGCAGAGAGAGTGAATGGAGGTTTTCTTCACAGTCCTCCTTGAGATGCTACTTCTTGCTAATTAACTGGTGCTCTTTGTCATCTCCTCTGTGAGTATGAAGGACCTCGGGGAGACTGAATAGAGCTTTATCAACTGGCAACCCTTGCCAACTGTCTCTTGCTCTCATGCACTCGTCATTCTACTCTCTTTGTCAGATGTTGCAATAGCGAATTAATTGATGGTGCTTTTATTAATTAGTTTTTTGGGTGTCATTGATGCCATTATCGTCGCCAACTTGGGAATTTTTGAAGGGAAATGGCTGATTGTGATCAAAATTGTTGTGCTTGCCGGTCATTAAAAATGAATTTTCATATGAAAGAGGAGTAAAAACATTATCTTCAAAGTGTGGGTGTGTGTGTGTGTGTGTGTGTGTGTGTGTGTGTGTGTGTGTCTCTTTGCATGTGAATGCAGCCATGATCCCTGGACTCAGGAGACACAGCCTACCACGGCCTGTTATCTCTAATCCCTGAAATATTGTCCCAGTTCAATGAATGGTGTAAAATTGGAACATATGTGTCATTATTCTGTAAATTTTTCATTATACCGCCATCGCCTCTTTGTAATCTCATCACAGCCTCCTTTCACAGACCATTTCTCACAAGCTGCAAACATCCCATATAACAGTAATTGTAAACACTTTTTTTGACAAAGAAATTTCACTTTCCCAGATTGCATGAATGACCAGTGCAGATTTACTTCAAGGAGATGCATGAGTAAAACTATGTGTCTGCCTATGCCTATATAGTTTCCCATCTGTCTGCTGGGCTCTTGGAGATTGTCGGAGATCTGGCCAGGCTGCGCTGGTTGGACACACGTCGTAAAGCTAATAGGGTTGGACTCCCAGACTGTGACACTGAGATTTGCTTCTCCCTTGATCAATTAGTCTCCGCTTGTCCCACTGTATCTGCCTCAAAGAAAAGACTGTTAAGATCTATCAAATTGTATACACAAAGGCAAAACGATGGGAAAAAATTCAAGGAGAACCATGGCCATGGATAATAGCTGGAATCACACCCACTGTCCCATGAAAACTAGAAAGTAAAACAACTGGAACCAAAGACTCTGTCTCTGTGTGTGGCAGGGCAAACAATAGGTCACTCTCCGAGTTTTCACATCTTCCATATTCCCGAAACAAAAGGCTGTAAGAGCAGGTTGAGATCCTTGCATCCTAAATCCGGCTCACATTTTATCAAATGAAAGGATAACGTCTCTTCTTGAAGCTTCACCTCAAGTGATTTTCTGAAGCCAAGTGAAAGTTTCAAATTCCTGCTCTGCGGCTTCTTGTCTTTAGAGTGGACTCTCTCTCAGGCCATTGTGCTCTCCTTGACCTTAAGTGTCTTATCATTTGGCCCTGCAGAGCAGAGGTCACTCTGCAATAGGTGACCCTTCCCCCTGCCTGCTCCATTCGGCTTTTGTACAAGTACAAGAGGTCTCTAGGAAGACTCTCCAGCTAAAGATAATATACAAAGTACTCTGCGATAGACCTCAATGCAGCTTTGAACGTCCAAGAAAAGAAGACGAATGGAAAAGTTAAAGAAGATTCAGATTAAGAACAAGATTTACAGACCTCAACCGTGTACTGTAAAGTTTCTTAATGCTTTAAAAGAAAAAAGAAGAGATATGCTGTTTACGGTGGAATGGCTTAACTCCACAACATGGTCAGGACATGATTTCCAATCCTGGTGTCTTTGTTCGCTCAGCTGAGAGCCGAGAGAAAATAAACATTAAAGTATTGCTGCGTCTCTCTGTGCCTCTGATCTGGATAAACTGTGTAATTTCTCACTTATTAAGCTGAAACGGCTCTGAGTTTAGCTGCGAAAACCGATGGAAAGAGGAGGCGTGAAGAAGAAGAAAGGGGGAAATGGACTGCAGGAGATGGTGAAAGGGATAGACGAGTGATGGTTTGGAGAACTGACAAGCAGAAAAGGGGAGTTAAAGACCTGATGGCGCGGAGGTCACCTCACCTAGGGCCTATTGGATCCCCCATAATGCAATGATGGGATCAATTACAGGCCCACTGGGACTGAGAACCAGCACAGGCCAATGGCTCCCAATGGCTGTATGTGACTTTGAGATGCTAGATTTTGACTGCTCCAGGAATCAGACCTGGGGGGTCTGCTGTGTGGAAAGTCAGACCACATTACTGCTGTGATTTTGACCAAAGTCCCTGACCGTCCTGATGGCCATCATGCCTCACAGAGTTTCAACGGAGTAAATGGACCGGCTGATGGTCCACATCCTGGTTGAAGAGGTCTGCAGCAGCCCTGTCAGCTTCATCTGCCGGCCGCCATCAAACTGCCACCTCACACTGCGGTGTATCAAACCACGTAGCTGCCGTCACGGCTTTATCAACGGATGTTTGATTTACCATTAAATATTTCACAAACTTAATACGACTGGATTATTGCACAACAAATGTAGACTGCTTGATAAGGATATGCTGAGCAAGTCAAAAAGTATTTGGACAGATTCTTTATGTTTTGACCTTATGCTGCAGTATATTGGGTTATGAAATGAAACTATCATTATGATGTTAACATGCTAGCTCTTTTTTCAAATGACTTGTTTTTGGTTTGCCTTCACCCAAATATGTTTAATTTACAATAGTCTGAGTCACCACAATGTATACTGTGGGTATAAGCCTGCCATTGGCCGTGCATCTCATGCGGCATTCTCCTCTACTTCCGCTATATGCGCTATCAATTTTGCAAGACTACCGTCGCTGCTTCCTGTGCTTACTACTGTGAGAATAATCAATATATAAGCTGTTACAATGTGCAATGTGCCCTTATTTAGAAGTATTAAATGTGATATGAAAAATTTTATTGAATTAAGTGACTACCCATAGTATAGTGGCCAACTATTGTGAAATAAGATGCAGTATTTGTAAACTGTGAAACGGAAGAGTACACCACTTCCTAAAAGGGTGACAGAAGATCTGATTGGAGCAGAGAAGCGCTGAGAGGTGTGGCCACGCCTAAGTGCCAACAAGGGGCCAATAGGACCTGGCCCCAGCCAACCAATGGGAGAAGACTATACCTGAAAGGTGGCGGGTATAAAATATGTTGTAAACAAGAGATCGTGGCCGTTCTGTGGATCTGTGAGACAGAGTCACTACTTAAATGTGGTCTGTGGACAGTAACATGATCCTCAGCTGAGTACGTTTACAATGCTACCATATCATCATCGAATAAATACAGTTAATATGAAGGGAAGTTTTCTGAAATTGATTTCTATGCGTCTCTATTTCTAAATAAAAGAACACGACACGGCGTCCAAGAAGATTTTGATTGGTTTAAAGAAATACAAATAAACCAGAGCTTTTTTCCCTATAGCAGAATAATAGGTGTGGAGCCAGACTTATCTCCAGTTTAAAGAAGTCTGGCCATGCAACATTAAATTTACAATAACATAACTAAGAATCAACAAATCCTTACATTTAAGAGGCTGGAATTTTTGTTTGATAAATTACTCGCACAATTCATAAACATTGGTGTTGATACTGCTGTAGATCAAATTAGTAACTAGAAGGGCTCTCGGAGGGTGCTGACCTCCGGCAAGGCCATGTCTTTAAGTGAAATATAATGTGTGTACCCGCCCTGTGATTCAAAACCACTCAAAGAGTTAATTGCTTCTTCATTGACCCATGCTACACCCTTCCACCAAGTTTCAGAAACATCGGGCCAGCAGTTTTTCCATAATCCGGACAAACAAACCAACGAACCGAACCGAAAACATAACCTCCGCGGCGGAAGTAATAATGTACTAATTACTTCAGCACGCCCACGACAGTGTAGCGATTGCGTCGAATTTATACATAATCCCTCAATTTCAGGGGACAAAAAGAAATCTGACATAAGCAAAAATAAATCCATTTAATATTCGGCGTCATGCTCTGCAAGGCTTGTACCGCAGCCATCTCCACTTCCTTGTAGTTTTGGGGTCTTTTAGCTTTCAATTTGGTATTAAATGCAACAGTTGGATTAATGTCTGGTGATTTACTTGGACAGTCCAGAACATTCCACTGTTGACCCCCCCAAAAAAAAAAAAAAACTTATATTGCCTTGTTTGCATTTTTGGGATCATTGTCCTGCCGAATTTTTTAAAATTGCGGCACCATGTAGAAAAAGGTCATAATAGTGGTAATTGGATGTTGATATTAACACCCGCAAATAAAAGCTGAAATTCAGCACTTTTATCATCATTGCCACTGTTTAATTTCAAATTAAATGGGCTTGAGGACACAGACAAAATAATAAAAAATGTGTTGTTGTCCTAATCGTTTCTGACCGCACTGTAGGTTCAACATGATAGTGGTGTAAAACAAAACACCAGAATAATGCTTAGGAAAGCTTGTGGGTTAAAAGAGGGGTTCATCCAAATATGGCATTTATTTTTGGATCAACTGAATGGTGTTTTAAAGGGCATTTAGTCATTTCCATGCAGGCCAAATTCTACAGGAGTCACGGCTGACGTGGCAAAAGGACACTGGTAGAGAATCAGAAAAGACTGCCACCATCAACTCAGCCTTGAAACTTTTCAAATGAAAATCAGAATCTGAAGGTCATCAGTGTTTTCTTTGGTCATGTTCATTCATGACAACATAAACACTGAACCCTTGCACCCGGCTCTGGGTTTTTTTTTTCCGCAACGTGAAAGAAGATAAGTGAAAAAAGCTAAATGTTCTGTCGTTTTGTTGTTGATCTTCGATTAATCATGAGAGGCCAAGTGCAAGAACCGTGTCCAGCCTTGTTTATGCAGGGCTCAGCTAGGGCCCTTTCAAACACACACACACACACACACACACACACACACACACACACACACATACACACACACACACACTCACACACACACTCGTGCAGCAGGAGCAGCAGCAGCACTGAAAAGATCACTGGTTTCCTCCTGTTATGCAAATGCATCAAAACGCTTGAGTGAGAATTATATATGAATCCAATGAGGCTTTTTCTCTCTTTTAGAAATGCTTAGCCACAAGTACTGAGAGCCCTCAATGGCAAGCGTCCGCTTCACTCCCTGGCCATGCGTATTATTCAGCTTGACGAGACGCAAACTGACATAAGCACCCGGGCTCACTTTCACCCACTGGCAATCCGATTATATGGCCAACACGGCATCAATGCTGCAGGGCCAACAGGCAGTGAAGTCCGTCAAGCATCCCCTCCTCCACCCAAGCCCCTTCTTTCCCCATTCATACCTTCTTCTTCTTCTTCAACTGCTCTGCACAGCTACCCCTCCCACATACATACACACTTCGTCAAGCTTCCAGCCCCAGTAAACAACAAACCTTCTGGTCAGAGTCTTCCGATTTCAAACTTTAGCCAGAGCAAAACTTTTTTTGCAAGATGAAAAATTGTGAAGCGCAACTTTTAATTGCTCCTTTGTGTGGTCGTATCTCACTGTGCATGACTAAAACAAGCAGTATTTCCTCACTTCATTAAAACTCTTATGGTGCACGTAACTGAAAGAATCCGGCAAACAAGCATTTTATTGCATTTTTCATCTATCTCAAGCTTGTCCTTGCCGGCTGTGCAGCTCTGCAGAGCACAAAGACAGTATTAGGCAGCTGCATGTGGTGCCCTTCTGAACCCTGTCTAGTGCCTGTTCATTCCATAATAATCAGATATTAGCAGCTATATCTATATCAAACAAGTGCTGAAGGTCGGCCTGACCAGAAGAGTCACCACTAATGTCACAACGGGACTCCTAAGCTAAACCGGTGTTGACAACCACACAGCCTGGCCTTCTTCTTCGTGCTGCGCGGTGACGCTTGGGTCCTCAGACAGGGCACCCGTTGAAGCAGTGGGTGTTTACATGACGCTACCCGAAAAGACTGCCAGGTGCTTGGGTGGGGGGCGGGGGGTAGGAGTGGAGGCTCCTCTTGCAAATCGCCCTGCATCCGTGAAACTAATGTAGAGATGAGATTAAACTCGCAGAGAGATACATTTGCAATTGATTAACGCTGAGCCACTGTGACAAATTGTATATACTATTGAGGGAGTGTGTGCGCGAGTCTTTGTGTGTGTGTGTGTGTGTGTGTGTGTGTGTGTGTGTGTGATTGATTATTGTTAAAGCCAAATAGGTTAGATAAACAACAACTACTTACACACCTGATTCAGAATATTACTTTTGTCACAAACCCAAATTAAAATATTTAGATCTTGAATAAACTCTAATGATTTCAGGTATAATGAGCCAGTGGAGGATGTTCCACCTGCCTGCCTGTCCCTTCTAAAACAAGGATTTAGAGGACTACTGTGTTTCCTCTGCACCCCTCTGTTTTGTCTGGTATTAATGAGCAATTAACTTTGCATACAAGGTCACAGACAAAGGTATTGGTTGTCAGATTATGCTAATGCTGTTGGCTGTGGCTGCACTGAAAGAGGACAGGGAATCCTTGTGAATAGAGAGGGTTGTGGCCTTTCTCCGAGATGAGAAAATGATATGCAAACTGTACCAACATGTGCTTTAAGAGGATTAGGACACCACTCGACATCCATACTGACAACTGCTAATAAATGAACAGCAGAAAGGGGAGGCAAGTGTCCCAGTCTGGACCAGAAAGAACAATTCTGCTCGGAAACTTTCCTTTGGTTTTAAAGTGGAACTTGTGTTGTTACAGTTTGGAAAGTTACTGAAAATGTAAAAATGTGTAAAGCATGGTGTTTGTGATTTGACTTGATGAGTTGTAAACGTGGGAGGTGAAGATGAGATCAAAATGATGACAAAAGCCCAGCTGAAAGAATTCCGTGTGGGGTGAAGCAGAAGAAAGAAAGAGCCTGGGGTGAAACTAAGAAGTTGAACTCACATGGCCAAGTGAGGGGGAACAGGTGCAGCCAGAGTTCATACAGAGCGCTTTGTGCACTGATATGGCTCCAGTCCATTTGGGGAAGAGGGAGGGGCCCATGTTTAATACAAAGTTAATATCGATTTAATGCTTGTCACTGCTCTTCTGAATCTTGTGGCATCGCTAATTCGCTCAGTGTTGAGCAGGGCTTTTGCACCGCCTGCGCCAGATGCTGCAGGAACCTTCAGTGTCGCCAGCGAGCTGAGGTGAAGCCGCGGCCAAAACACCCCAAGTGGGAGCCACTGCTGAGGTGAAGCCCGGTCACAAACGGAATCCATTGAAATAGATGTTTGGTTAACTCCACATGGCAGGAGCGAGGATTCACTATACGAACTGTGACATTATGTCTCTTGCAAGTTTGTATCACTTTATTTCTTTTTATGTTTAAGTATACTGTATGATGCATTGTTGGAGGAGCCTGAGACTTTTCATTGCCAACAACCACCCTGTAGCTTTTGTGCTTGTGACAATAAAACCTTTGAATCTTAAATCTAAGGCACAATGGACTCAAATTTAAAACACAATTTGCAATGGTGGCAGAAGTAGTAAGAAAAGATCCCCTCCTCTCAAAAAGGTGTTTTTCTTATGTTCATGTCTGACCTTGAATTGACTGACTTGTATCTGTGCAAAGTTTGTCACTAGAGAGGCGTTTTCACATTCCTCTACTGAAGAGGGAGACATCTGTGCGCTTATCTAACATCTGAGATTCAAACGTTCCCTGGTCAAGATAGATTATTTACATCACAATTTTGAAACAGCCAATCGCTGTGTAATACGCAAATGCCAACACCTATCAACAGGGAAATAGTCTTCAGCACAACACCAGTAAACACCTGGAACCTCCAGCGCTGAGCGGTCAGTGCAGAGAGCGAGAGTTGGCATCAGCATAGTAAACGTTTTGACAGCAAACATGAGTGTGTACACCCACGAGTAGTGATGAAGCTTCATGAAGCTTACCAGCAAATTGGTTCGCAAAAAGGGTTAATTTCTCAAGGCTTCATGTGCACACAAAACCACCTGTAGGTGAAAGGGTGTAAAACAGGCAGATATCATCTTTCAACCATGTAATCTTTGATAAACAGTATGTTGTGCCAGTAAAGGCTTGGGTATAACTGTAAACAATAATTCAAAAAAATTAATGTCCATGTCACAAATTTATATCAATATAGTATTTTCTAGTAAATATATTAGGATTGTATAACATACCTGTATAATAAAGCTAATTGTCTCATGAGTTATGTATCCAATATGTGTAAATCAAATATTTGGGCAATAATGGTATCATGATATAATGATACGTATGATAAATGGCAGCAGGGGTAATATTAGTGTTGTAATACCGGAAGGTGGCAGTGGTTTAACCCAGGGGCCCCCAACCACCAGGACGCAGACCAGTACCGGGCCGTGGATCATTTGGTACCGGCCACACAGAAAGAATATAACTTTTTTTTTCTGTGTTGGTAATATTTATTGTAAACATTTTTATGTATTATATTATATATATTACAAAGTAATAAGAATATAAATAAAGTGCATAATATAAAATGGAATAATTACATTTACATTATACATGTAATAATTAAATGATTTGTTTTAACCGATCTGAACCACGATCTGAAACACCCACGTGGTATCGATCGGCAGCGAGGCTTCGAACGTCATCAATGACGTCATTTTTTTTTTTTTTTTCAAAAGATCGATTCAAGCCTCGACTCGCGCTTCACAGAAAACTTCCTGGATTACTCGGCTCGCGCTCCGAAGCCTCGGCGCAGGCGCAGCACGTACCGTCATCACTACTCACTAGATGTTTAGTACGTTTCACACTCACCGAGGCTGTCAGCCACTGACGGTTACAAGCTAACAAGCTAACAACAAAGTATGTCTCCTGAGTATGTCTCCTGAGTATATCTCCTGAGTATACCTCCTGAGTATGTCTCCTGAGTATATCTCCTGAGTATACCTCCTGAGTATGTCTCCTGAGTATGTCTCCTGAGTATATCTCCTGAGTATGTCTCCTGAGTATGTCTCCTGAGTATATCTCCAATGTTTCCTCTAGAGAAAGTAGAACAGACGCGGAGACTATCGCTCCTGAGCTCCGCGCCGCCATGATGCGCATTGCAACGAGCGCGGGCAGCGGCTCCGGAGTAAATGTGCTTTCACTTCCCTTTTCTGAGTTAAAACTTTTTTTGTTTGTTTATGTTGGTAATACATGTCAAACTAAATATTAATCATGGCAGAGTATTTTTGGCATACTTTAAAACGTGTCTGGAGGGGGACTGCAATAATAAACGTTTAATTAGCCTCAAAGTAGAGCTTCTACACTCAAAGGGTTATATTAGCTACAATTATGGACATATGAGAAACAACGTAAAGTATCAAAAGCAAAGTAGAAGGGCTTCTCTCTGTGTTATAACTGAAATATTATTGGCTGATTTTTGAATGATGTATTCATATACAAGCAGCATTTTGTTTGAGGTGGAGCTCATTTTAACTAGCCTACTTTATATTGTGTATTTAATCTATTACAAGGGGTCATGTTTTGTATGATGTAAAATCTAAATCTACAATGTAACGACTATAGTATAATGAAATATAAAATATCCTAAAATGTAAATATTCAAGTAAAGTACAAGTACTGTAGATTTACGCACATATCCATATTAAAGGCCTATATTCAACACTTGATGTCTGTCTCAAATTGTACTTTATTATAAACTCCTAACAATATTGACAATATTACAATATCCCTGTAATGTTTTAAAACACTTATCTTTCTGTCTATTAACGTTGTTACTTACAGATAGATAATAGGTCGTGCGAATATAGATAAATAATATGTAGGCCTAATATCCATAAAGTGACTCATAGTTTTTTTTTATTTTTTTTTTTTTTTTTTTTTTTATGATTTCCAAAAAATAAGGCCTAAAAGTCGATTGCATTCTTGTATTTGGCAAGCATGTAGCGCGAAAGAAGATGGTTGAATGTGTCAGGAAGGATGTGTTAATTGAAATAAATCGTTTAATTAACCAAACCCTGATGGAGTTGGATGAGGACTGAATGGCTGCAGGGCTGAGATGGATGGACTAGTGACCGCTGTCATACACGAGGCTGCAACCAGTCAGCACAATCTGTTCATCCCCGGTTAAGTGAAAAGACGGGGAGTTCCCTTTCCTCGGTGCGTCCACGTCACCGATAAATAATGAGGGAATAATAAACAGTTAACCACCTGTCGGACCCGCGGCACAATGAGACGGCCCATAGAGAGCCTCTCATGCATGGGTAACATATTTACTCAGCCCTTTCACTTAACGAAGCAGAAAGAGACCCAAAACAATGGTTAAGTTCATCTATTTGGTAAACTGGCATTGCCCTGTTGGAACAAAAAAAAATGCAACAATCCGATGATATTCGGATATATTGTAAGTGGGTAGTATATTGCATATATTGCAAATTTGATACATTGCATATATTGTACAAAATATATCTAAAAATATCTGGAAAGCCATAAATTAATTTAGGAATATGAGTTTAAATTTGAGTCGTCTACTGGTAATCCCTATAGGAATAAATAAGTGGTTACTATGGGTAATCCTCCTTGTAGGGATATCTAGGGATACCATAAGTGATACACATCAGTAATCCCTATGGGGCTTTCAGCCTACCATAAGTGAACATAAACATAATTAGGTGGCGTCAATATGAATATAATAGATGTATAAAACGCTCAAAAACCACATTGAATATTGTAAGAATATAATTATTAAAACATATTAGCCGATACAATAGTAAAAATCAAGCGTTAGACACCACTGTAAACTCTCAAATAGTTATATTTTGTAATACACTTGGAACTATGATGATGGGCAAGAAAAATACTACAAATGATCCCATAATGCCATGTCAATTTTAACAAAGGGCGAATCCTATGATAATTATGACAAAGTGATGGGACTTTAGCGAGCTCGAACAAGGGGGAGGGGGCTGTTGTTGGAAGTAATATTTCAGAGATGTGCTTTTAATGGCCTTAATTCAGCCGCAGCCAGCTGTTTTTACTCGGCCTGGTAAAGGAGCGGGGACGTGGCAAGCTTGCAAAGCTCGTAGAAATTAGTCTCGGTCAGCCAGAGCAGCCTATGCTTCCTGCTAACCATCTGCTTACCGCTCACAAAAGGAGGATTTCGGGGAGCCAAGTAAAGGAATATGGGCTCATAAAAAAGCTTTGAAGGTCTCGTTACTTAGTGGAGGTGTAGCTGTGGTGACGGAGTGCTGTGTTAACGCCTGTTTGTGCGTCCTGCGCTCATAAAGCAGACACACCTCTGATAAGCGTTGACTCTCTCCAAAGGATCATTTCACGGAGGCGTTCCCTTTTAATTTAGCGGATTGTGGCCAGTTTATATGAGATTGATGTCGAACCACTTATCGTTACTTGAGCTGATCCCAAATGACGCAAAGTGACTGGCTGGTTAACTTAAAACAGAAACGTCCCTGTGTGAATAAAGCTGACGGCTGAAGTGGACAGACCGTGGCGTAAATGAAGTCTTACAATTAAGTGAAAGTTTGTTTACACGGCTTTTAATTAAACACTGAGTCTTTCTTCTTTAGGGTTTTTTTTTTTTTTTGAATTGACTGATATTAAAAACACATTTAAGAGTTATATTGGTTGACATAGAAATATGATCAAAAATAATATTACAATCATGATTTATATTAGTTGGTACTAGACAATAATAACTGCACGGATTTACCATAAGTCCTTGATACTGGGATATTCCGGTGTTTTTTTCGTTAAATGGAAAAACAGTAGAAAAATAAAAAAATATGTTTTAGTTAAAAGAACACGCTTGTAGATTGTAATTTAAAATACTAACCCACGAGCTAGGCTATATGACAATACAATAGGCTACATAAATGACAAAGTAAAACACAGATAAATCAAATAATGTATAAGCCCTAAACATTTTTTTTTGTTTGTTTCTTGAACGGTTGTATATCTAGATTAAACTTTTCCAAATTGTTTTATTGTATTTCTTATTTTAATTGGGTTTCAAACTGGCAACAATTAGGCGTTTTTTTTCCTCTTTGGGTCTGCGATGCATTTTCGCCTGATTGCTCTGCTTTAACGGGTTTTCGGGGGCAAAGCTGACAGAACACGACTATCAGGCTCCAAGTCGCTTTAATAAGAGTTTTATATGGGGTCTCAGTGTCCGCTCATATGAATGCGTTTTAAATCAAATCACAGATGCACTTTTATTCAGCCGGTTAAAATAGCAGAACAAAACCGTCTTTAGAAATAAAGCTTTTTTTTATTCCTCTGGGCTTTTTCTGAAGCGGAGAGAGGGAAGGAGAGAAAGGCCGAGGGGCGCCTCCTCCGCAGCTGAGGGTGACAGTTAGTTCATGGTTAACAGGATCATGAGCGCTCGGCTCAGGCCGCACACTTCTCCTGTGCGCACTGAGCTGCGGCTCTGCGCACTGAATGAAGCCTATGCAAAAAGAGTGATATTTAACACATCTGTTAAAGCGTTTTGATAGCTGAAATCCGTTTAAGACATTATTCCATGACGAGGGCCAGATTGAGTATTGAGAATCCTATGAAACCCTAAAACTGATTTACATTTGAGATGCTGCGCAGCGTCTGCAACTAGTGTAGATAATGTAGATTTAACAATACTGGTAAATCTTTTATTCTATTAATAGTATTAAATAGTTAAATGCGTACTTTCAGCAGCCTGTAAATGTTTATTTTTGCAGCACTGAAAATAGAATAAAAGAATAATTTTACATTTTAACGAGTAGGCTATATTTTTTATATCCTGCATAACAGAAAGTCTCCCTGAATGGACAAGAATAAAGTATCCTTTTTAAAGTACTCATTAAAAGTCCCCATATAATGACTGAATCTGTAAAGATTGCTCTTTAATTAGGCAGCTTGCCTCTGCCAAACAAAACAAATTGAAAGGAAAGTGGTCAACATGCAAAATTGATGACTGAGCCTCTTTTGTGGTGGGGACATTGTGTGTTGCTTGCTTATGAAGTCTAATGCAATCATAAATTGCGTCCTTCGGCCAATCAGCGGGCCGGGGGATGCGGCATGAAAGCGACCCATGTGGAGAACTTTGTTGAGGCCCATTGTTGAGGCTGTCAGCCCTGAGCGGAGGGCCGGGGGGGCAGGCTGCTATAAAACTCCTCTCCCCACAGTGAGGAAACCAGAGGAGTTAGCAGCCATTCACACGACTGATTCTCTCCCAGCTGACACAAGGAGTATCTCTGATTTCACACAGTGATTTTTTAAACCGGGACCATGATGATCCCAAGCGTCCTCGCGCCTCCTGCCTTCTACCCGGGGCTGTACCGGCCCGCTGCTGCTCTGCCGTTCCACCATACCCTGCAGTCCGGCTTCCCGACCCACTCCAGCTTTCTAGTGGAGGACCTGCTGCGGATAAGCCGCCCCACCGCCTTCATTAACCGGACTGTCCCGTCAGCGTGCGCCTCCCTGCCCACAGCCACCACCACCGTGTCCTCCAGCGGCGCGCCCGCGGAGCGCGCGATGGCCACGACTGCGGTGACGCGCGAATCGTGCTCGCCGAAAATGTCAGTGTCGAGCAGCAAGGACCCAACTTTTCTCAAGTTCGGAGTGAGCGCCATCCTCGCACCTTCACCAAAGAGCGGTGAGTACACAGAGTGTGTCTGCCTTCAGTTTGACTTGATGTGTTTAACTTTTAGACTGACTTTTGTCATTGTGATGTTCCTCCACAGTATCCACACACCCTGCATTCCACAGCCTGCACTCCAAGACCTTCCCCATCCCCTGCTTTGACGGAACTTTTCACCCCATATTCAGGACGCCTTATTTACCAGGTAGGCGCAACTTTTACGACCCATCTCTCTTTAGCCTTCAGAATTCTGTCTGAACTAATTGCATTTAAATGTAAAACACTCTCGCACCCTGTCACATATATATATATATATATATATATATATATTTTTTACCAGAAAAGAAGAAATCACTGTCTTATTAATGGGGCCCAATGGCCCCTGCCCGGACCCTCCCACACACCCCCTAATTAACCAATTATCCCAAATCGTCACGCTCTAAATTTGAGGCGGGGTGGCGAGTTATAGTCCCCCCTGTTTCCCATTGGGGGCGTTTTGGCATTTCCCTGGCCCCGCGTTTTCCCACAGAGCCCGGGGGGCCACCGGGCCGCTGTGGCGGGCAACAATGCCTTCAGCACCATGACCAATTTGGTCAGCTCCCACCGGGCGAACCACCCACACACCCCGGAGAGTGACTTTTACCAGGGGGGCCAAAGGCGTGAACCAGTCATGCACTAATTTCCCTATTAGGCGCTATTGAGAGTTTTCAATATTCTCACAAGACCACATAGCGCGTCGTTGTTCCTGATTCTTCTGCGGCCACAGGGCAGCTACTGTCAGGAGGACGTCCAGTTAGCAGTATGCAGACAGGGAAAGTGTCTCGTGCAATGGGAGTTGAAGTGAAGCGAGTTTTTAAAAGCTCAACCGCATCCAAAATGTCCCAGCTCGGAGAAAGTTCCTGCATGCAGCACGGCCCATAGGATTGGTTACCACTGACCTCCAGTCCTCACTCTCCCTGTGCCCTAAACGTTTATTCTCCAAGCGGGCCAATCAACGAGTTGAAATAAAGAATAATCTCTTAGAAAAGTCTATAAAGTCGCTAGTCCGTGCTTTCATTCAGGCACATCATAATGGAGATGGAGTCTTTTCATGGGCTCAGCTGAATGCCCCAACAAAACAACTCCAGCGTCCTGAATAGCTTTTCGTGTTCATTTAATGAAAATGATTTGAAGGCAACGAAGGAAAAAAAAAAAAAAAAAAAAAAAAAAAAAAAAAAGAAGCGCCATTCCCCTCCACTCTTCACTCCCCCCTCCGGGCATCAGTATTCTGGTATGCAGTTGTGTTTAGTTTGAAAGTGTAAATCTCCTTTTGTTGCGATAATATATGGCCTTCGCCGCCTGTCCAGAGTCTTTTCTGCGTTAGTTCATTACTACACAATTACCGTTCACGGTTTATTAACTCCTCTATCCGCCCTCACAGGGTTCCTTAAAGGATATGCTACCTCTTTACCATACCAATGCGGTTGGGGTCCGGCCAATGTGCTAATTAGTCACCTCGTGCCATTTCACTCAAAACGGAGACGTATTGCACAGTTCCAAAGGGAGAAAACTTCCAATAATAACCAGTTGAAAAGTATAACCTTAAAGGGAAATCATTATATGCATATAGATGCCGAAGTGGTTTTGAGTTTATATTTATAAAGAAGTAGAATTTTTCATCTCCCAGTTGAGCATGTCTGGCTGCAGGGTCGTTTTAAGGATACTTTCTTCGCTGCAAAAAGATTTTTTTTCTAAGACGTGGCAAAGAAAACAAAGCTAACAGGTTCCAATTTCTCTTCTGTGTCTCTATTGTAGTATCTTCATCCGTTGTTCCCATTCCCGGGACCTTTTCGTGGCCCCTGGCCGCCAGAGGGAAACCCCGGAGAGGGATGCTGAGGAGGGCGGTGTTCTCCGATGTACAGCGCAAGGCCTTGGAGAAAATGTTCCAGAAACAGAAATACATCAGCAAGCCCGACAGGAAGAAGCTGGCCTCTAAACTGGGCCTAAAAGACTCACAGGTAAAAACGTCACAAGGGCTTAGAAATGTTCAATAAGTCGTGCGTAATTTGCGCGTAAAGAGGTATTCCACTGCACCTGACGCAGAACTTTTTCACTCACAATTTTCTGCACCTCCACAGGTGAAAATTTGGTTCCAGAACCGACGGATGAAGTGGAGGAACTCCAAGGAAAGAGAGCTGCTGTCATCCGGTGGCTGCCGCGAGCAGACGCTGCCCACCAAAGCCAACCCGCACCCGGACCTCAGCGACGTGGGCAAGAAGTCCTCAGCTGAGGAGGAAGATGAGGAAGAAGAGTTCGCAAGAGAGAGAATGAGGGCGGGCTCCAGCATTTCCTCTCCATCTTTTTCCAGTAAGCACTCGGACTTCTCAGAGTCAGACGAAGAAGAAATAACAGTATCTTAATTTATTTGAAATATAGAGAATATAACCCATGTTTTGTTTTCATATGAGACTGTGACCAGATTTGTGAGAAGCTGCCGGCCTTAAAGGGGACCCCATACATGTCATTGTTCAAAAAAAAAGAAAAACACTCAAGTTTGTTGCTTCATCAGGCATGTGCACTGTGCAGCATCTGCTTCCGAGACACAATTTGCTGTTTTGCACAGCTTTGTTCAATTGTACAGCATTTTGTACAATTTTGTATGGAAATTTTATGCCAAGAATATTGAGTTCCTTTTACCTTGACCTTGAATAGAGTTGTTTATTGAAAAGTGTAGCTATTTCGTTAATAATTTATATGAATTTGTTTAATAAGTATGTTGTATTATGTGCTGTATATATGTTTATTTCACACTTTTTGTACAAATACCAAATAAAATTGTGAACAATTCAAAGTGAAGTCTGCGTGTGTATGTTTTTTGTTTTCTAAAGAACAGATTGACACAATTCAGTCATAAATAATCATTAATTTTATTGAATCACAATAACTTAAGACTAGTACAGTGAGCCCCGGTCAGACCAGCGATGACAAACCGCATCAATCTGCTCTGATGTAAAGACACTGTACACAAAATACTCCTTTTCAAGTACTGTAACAAATCAGCTAGAAAAAAGTCATCAAAATGCTGCGAGATAATCAACTATTTACAAAGTTATGTTACATATAAAAAAATGTACATAGCAAAGAAGGCTAAACATTCATTGAGTTTGTGAGTAATAAACTGACGCACTGGTCAAATGCTTCGACAACATCCACACCTCTCAGAGCAGGCTTCACTAAAGACAAACAGAATCAGTCTCTTTGTGCTTACACGGACCCCAGCAGGAGCGCAACTATAAACTACACAGACACACATATGGACAAAGAACATGGGCCACAAATCGGAAAAGTCCTCACAAATCTAGTTCCATGCTTTACGTCTCGGCAGTGCTGATAACCACGCAGGGAGGGGGGACAAGCGCACATTCAGCTTTTGGCTTCCATTTGGAGATCAGAATGAATGTTGCATAGGATCTGTGACAAAAACACTGAAAGCGATGAAAGCCGCGCTGGACGACATGACCCCGGCTTTAAACGTCCGCCTGCCCTTCCCAGAAGGCAGGCTGGGAGGTTTAAAGCAAATAAAAAGTACAATATTCTTTATATTTTAAGCCACATGTCAAACCGTTTTACGTCATCATTCAACCACAAGTACCTTTAAACCTTTAACCTCAGATTAATTATATCACTATAAACAAAGCAGCATATACACAAGTTTTCACTTAATTAGTTCAACGTGTTTGTTAGGACAGTTTTTGTTCATCACAAATCACATAAAACAGACTGGCGAAAGCACAGTTAAAGGATGGGGATGAGGTATAAAATCAACACGTCTTAAACTTCCCTCATCCAATCGACCTGCAAAACGTTCCGATTTCGAGCACCAAAACACATCTATATATTTTTCTTTCTTGCTAGTGGTCCGAATATTTAAACCAGCTTCACAGCACTGGGTCATACATGCATACAACTTAATTGGAAACCCAACGTACTGCTTCTCATTCTCAATACACATCTCAATCCCACGGCATTGGTGTTTGATATGATGAGAGGTCGACGGCGCTCCTCGACAGCCCGAGGAGAGAGTCGACTCGGAGCCCTGTTAAGTGTACAGCCATTTAGACAAATAAAGAATCAGCTAATGCTCATAGTCTGTTAGAAAAGAGTAAGGCATTGTTTGTTAGAAATTCAGTCCAGCACCAGAAAAGACTTTTGTGCTACAACAGCCTGTTTGGGCAAATGTGCGAGGAGATCTCAGAGGATTCTAAAGTGGTCAGAGCGAGAATTTAGCAGTGACGGAGGTGCTGTTTGTGAAGTTACATGGAAAGTTACAATACACATGGAAGAGGACGGGATACATCTAACCATGGTGGATGGTCATTTCCCAGTTAGTGCTCTTTCCTCCTGAAAGTCTTGTTTTTTTTGATTGATGATTGATTGATTTAAATTATGATTTTGTCCTTGACTTGCTTTGTAAAATGAGCAGTAGGTGTTGGTGTCTGTGTTTACAGTTGTGTGTTAGGCCAATTAAAGATATGCACTTAATATGTCGTTCTGCTCCATTTCAAAGGAACTACTTTGAAAAAACATTCAGATGTATATGTACTTTTTTATTAATCCCATTATCCCATAATTACTTTTTGTGGACATATATGTCCTTCACAGACTATTACTACACCATTTCTAACTGAAATGTGGCTTTGACATAGTTTGGTAATGTAATTAATCATATCTCTGAAGAGTTTTTGGAAGTGTAAGCGGCCATGCTATAGGATTTAACATTCACTTCGCATTGATTTATCCTCCAGCAATCACACAGGCAACTTCAGCTGCAGAGAAGGAGGAGGAGGAGGAGGAGGAGGAGGAGGAGGAGGAGGAGGAGGAGGAGCAGGAAGCTGCAGCAGCCTCATCTGTGTTCTCAGCGGCTGGTAGCTAAGGCTCACCAGCGCTCCAGAGACGAGGATCTGTATCGCCATCTACAGGCAGCTCAGATGCACTGCAGCTGGGCAAGGACCAGGAGAATCTGAGGCCAATGAGCTGGAGCTGATGCTGTGCGTCAGTCGAGATTGACTCCCGGCTGGTGTGGAAGTAAGCTGATGGCTGATGACAGTAATGATGACGCCCCACAAACAGTGACAGGCTGTGTGCTTTTATTCTGTCTGTCTGAAGTAGATGTCAGGCTCCTGACAGGGGAGCCACGGGCCACAGCGGTGAAAAAACAAACAAAACAAAAAAAAAAAAAACAGCGCAGTGCAGTAGAAATTTCCGTTGCCCGTTTTCTGAAATGCAATTTGAATCTTGTTCTTCTTCTTTTGAAATATTTGGGTTACCTGCACCCAAATTAAGGTGGCTGGATTGTGTGGCATGAAATTATACTCTAAACAAGAAGTTCTCACAGTTGAGAACAGTTCTTCTAAAAAAGTTCCCCCTGAAAACAGATCCCAGTGTTGCATCACAAGGTCGACTCCAGCGAGGTGTCCAGGATGTCGTCCTGGTGACTGTTGCTGTTGGAGTCGCTGTCGTAGCTCTGCGGGCTCGACGACGTCGCCGCCTCCTTCAGACGCATCAGCATGTTCATCTGTCGACAGAAACAAGTGTCAGCCTGATCGAGCTTTACAACTCAGAGATGGAAGCAGCACCTGCTCCCTTCAAAGAAATGAACTCAAGGTCCACTTACTAGCTTTCAGTCTGTGTTGCAACTTCGGGCGCTGAGAAAAGTTAGTGGACCTTAAATTGAGACTAATTTGCTAAACTACTGTGTCCAAGGCGAAGAATTAACTTCTGTGTCCTCATTTCTCAAGAACTCTTTCTTCTGGAATTTATGTAAAAATAACTGTCTGTTCTTCGTGTGTGTTTTTCGCTCACCAGTGGGTCTGCGTCGCTGTCGCTCTGCGGGGGCTCTTTCCTGACTCCTTCTCTCGGGGCAGAGTAGCCATCGAACCCCACATCCTCTGGGCGGAGCTGCAGCAGCGGGGGCCAATCAGCCGGAGTGGACGCGGCTGACCACGGGTACGTGTCAATCACCCAGGCAGCCGGGTCCTCCCACGCAGCCCTGCGGCCGTACAGCTACAGAGAGACACAGAATGTAACACTGAAACATATAGTATGTCTTTAAAAAGTCATAAAAATGTCATAGTAAAGTATGTCATAAAAAAGTCATACTAAAGTATGTCATTAAAATGTCTGGCAGTCCTTTCACAAACTTGCCAATTCTTTGCTCCCACCCCCCCCCCATTCGGTCCCCCAGTTTGGGAACCACTGTACTAGAAGATTCTCTAAGGCAAATTTTGAGTTTTGAGTCGCAGTTTGTCTGTTTGCCCGAAGTTAACTTTGTGAGTATTCATTGAAGGCCAGTTGTGTGTGTACATTTCTCTGCCTATAAAAAGGGTGCACTAAGGAAGAGAAACACAACAGCCTCGGATAAAAAAAATATAAAAAGTAATACAGTAATACAAAATGAATGCAATATCTGATCGTTCTTTAAACCAAACTAAGAGAAGCTGTGGGGTCGACAAAGTTCAGGCTAAAATGAAGATCGACTGAGCGGACGCAGTCTTTTGATTGGACGCACACATTGTTGTGGCTTATATTGTGTTTTATATCATCTTTTTTTTGTGTGAATCCAGCTGCCTCATTTCCTTAGAGATTAGTTTGTCTTGCATTTGTTTTAGAAAGATATGACGAACTAATGATATATATTCAAATTGTCAAAGTAACAGATGCCAAGTATTTCTGGTAGAAATAAACTGCAAAAATCCATTTCAGCATCACTACATTGCGGTTTCTCTTCTCCCCTTCACTCCCACTCAGAGGTTGCATTCTGGTAATTAGCTGCTGCCTAATTAAATCAGATTGTAATTACATGCAGATTTAGAGAACAAATTGAATTAATTTCACTTTGATGAACAGAACCCTGGTCCTCTGAGAGGGCAAATCTGAACAGTTGTGTCCTTCTCAGACTCCTCACACTTCTAATACATTCATGTGGATTCTTTAAACATGTCGAATTAAGTCTTCTTATTAATTTCCCTCTCCTGATATCAAAAATCTAGCACAAATGGAGAGGATATAAAGCAAACTGCATGTGTGTGTTACCTGCAGTCCTTCTCGTACGGCTTCTAGCATGTAGGGGATGATGGAGTAGTTCCAGAGGTCTGTGAACCAAACCCTGGATCCCTCCACGTCCATGGGACAGGACAGGAAGAGACGAGGTCCTGCACGGTGCAGAGCAGAGAGGTAAGACACTGATTGTTTTCGACACGTTGACATTTATTAAAAGGATCTTTCTTCAATCGTGCATCTGTCCCTCACCGATGGTGACGTCGGAGGAGCTGTGCGTCTCCAGGAAGCGGTTGAGGTGGTGCCAGATGCGCGGGATCCAGTCGATGATCCTCACCAGCTCCATGTTGCGCGTTCGGCTGCCAATCTCCGTCTCGATCAGCTTCCTCCTCAGGTGGCGACCGAGGAAGCCTTTCACCGGCTCCACGTGGTTGGCGCACAGCACCCACCTGATCAGAGGACATACATGTATATCAGGACTTTGAAGTATCACGCACAACAGTTCCCAGCGGATTTCAATGTATTTCAAGACCATGAAAATCTTTCAATGTGTCTAATATCTGCCAGAAGCTGGTGGAGGATATCAGCAGCAGGTTACCTGAAGTTGTGGTGAAGCTGCAGGTTGGGGGCAGATGACGTGGCTTGGCTCATGGTGCCGATAATGTAGGGGCTAAAAGGAGAGAAAAACACTCATTATTAGGTAACAGCAGTCCATTTACAAGGTATCTGCACATTTCTTTTTAAGTACAAATGTAGTGACTCTTAAGACCTTTTTATTATCTCTAAAAAGGAAAAAACTAAAAATCATTATGGAGGTAAAAGAAATCGACAAACTAGACTACAGTATACAGCATTATTGAGTTTTATTGAATTTGACTTTGTGATTCGTGATCGTGATTTAGAAGGTCTTGGTTAAAATGCTGATCACAGCCACACAAGGCGTACGACGCGGAGTGTACGCTACCTATTTAACAAACAAACAAATCGGCATTGGACGTTGTGGAAATGGTCATAGTTGTGGGATGTAAAATACCGGTTAAATAAAACATAAAAACTGAACTAAAAATAGACACGCTCATTCATTCTGCCCCACATTTTTAGACCTTGAATATCAAAAGCTAACTTTAAGGTTTTTTAAGACTTTTTAAGGATCCGCGGGGAAACCTGATTAAGTCAGTAGACACATTGTTTTAAAGTAGAACGGCATACTTTTAACAAACCTACACATGTTCCAGTCCTTGCTCAGTAGTAATGCAGTGGTGGTGCATCCAAATGACTTCAAACATGATTTTAGAACGATTGTCAGATGTGTGAACTGACCAGTGCTGGGAGTTGCAGTTGAAGACGCCGTTGAAGATCTCTCCCAGTGAGCTGACGTGGTGCAGGTTGTCCAGAATGACCACCAGAGGGCCGCCGGCCCCCGCGACACTGCTGCACTGCTCGGCCAAACCCGACAGGTACTGACGCAACTCCTGCAGAGAGAAGGAGAGCAGTTAGAAATTGTGAGTACTTGTTTTTTATGTTCTTGGACCACTGTTTTTTTTTTTTTTTTTCCACAAAACCCATTTCTGATCTACATTAGTCAGAGTGTTTAGATGACTCAGGTTCAGTCCTGAGTTCTTTGCTATGATGATCATCCTGATGTGTTAAATTAACCACCTGGTGGCCTAATATTACCATACAGTACCAATGCTAAGATATATATATATATAATATATATTTCTGAGAACAGAAAAGCACCAAAGCCTGTCTGGCTGACGAACTCAAATATGAATGATCTCCAAGACAAAGCATGCAGAATGTTTTGTGACCGACTAACTAAAATCTGTCAAAGCTATCCATGGTTTTCACAAATGAAGAGAGTATTAAACAAATGCAACAAACAAAAAATAAACCATAAACTTAAGGGCTGTGAAAGGCAAAACAATAAGGTTTCAGGGCTGACAGTAGAACTAGAGGTAAGAATCCCGTAGAGGCCATGGGAAACTACAGGTGAAACGGGAGCATTACACCTAAACCTCTGACTGATTTCATAAAGAAAATGACCATGGATTGAATGCTACTCAAATTTAAATATCCATTGCAGTCAAATGTTGTATTTGACCCACACTTGCCCTTTGAGGCTGCTTTAGGGACACTCATCTCCATCCTTATTCTTAATACTTATACGGAAAGTAATCAATAACCACAATTCAATCGAACCAGAACATATCACTCAGAGAATACAGAATTAGCGTGTGCATTTACCTTGCTGGACTTGTGGTCCACGTTGAAAGTGACGACAGAGTGCGGGGTCAAAGGTCGGCCCTCCAGCAGCAGCAGGTGTCGAGACAGCTGATTGGCCAGGTAGGTCTTTCCTGTACCGCTGGGGCCCGACAGGATGACGCGCCTGTGCTCCTTCAGCAGGGAGACGTAGCGCTGCAGCATCGGCTTCGGGATCAGAGTGTCGAACACCAGCGAGTCCACGTTCTCACTGCTCACACCTGAACACACAGTCAGGATATTTATGTCATTTATCTACGTCTTTGTTGGTCTAGTTATTTAAAGAGACAAGAATAATACACCAAAACACAGAACAAGCTCGATTGAAACTGGATTTTTCCGTTAACAGTCGTGACTGTTTGGCGGCTTTTCTCTGTAATAAGTTTTCACATCTTTCTTTTACAGACTGGACGGACCAGAATAATGTTTTGGTACCTTTGAGCTGGATGTTGATGGTGTTGCTGTCTCCCACCAGGTAGCCGCAGGGCAGCAGCTCGGGCGTGTGGGCGGCGCGGGGGATGCTGGGCCGGTGGATTTCTCCGATGTTGTATCCCTCCACGCTGTCTGAGCTCAGGCCCAGCTGACTCACCGGGTCCACGTGGGTGATGTACTCCTGTCAGACACAAAGTCTCGACATTTAAAGGATGTTTTGTGGAGTTCCTAAAGAGGATACCAGCTAGAAAATGCTGTTGCTAAAGATAAGCGCATTTAAGTGTGTGATTGAGAAGATAGTTGACATTTTTAAACGCTTTGTGTTATAGCAGGTACCCTGACTGCCGAGACATTTTCAAGATCCTTAACACTTTTAGATACCTTTCAAAGACTTCAGACTCAAACTGTCTTAAAACAACAATTATGATTCTCTATTGCGGTTATTCTTGTTTCTTCTCTCATGTTTACCTTGAAAAGGCGTCGGACCACTCCGTCCAGGACGTCCCACTTGGTTTTACCACTCACACCGATGCAACCGATCAGAAAATGACGAAGCCGGCCCTCCTGTGACGGAGGAACACGTTTGGTTTTAGATCCCAAAAAGGTACAGTAAAAGTCTTAACCAACCCAAAAGAAATGTGCAAGTTGCATTTCTCTCACCTGCTCGTCCAGGCTGACAACCATCTTCACGTGTCGCCCCTCCTTCCTCATCCCTCCCTCTCCGCCGGTGTCGTCCAGCAGCATGTCTGGCAGGAAAGCAGAGCAAAGTCAGAAAAGGTTTCCCAAGAAAAAAAACTAATGTTAATGGATGATTTAAATCACTCCAGCGTTGCCATGTTTTCCCTTTAAAAAGTCACCGCATCAAACAACTAACCCTTTTATAAAGAACATTTAGGTTAATAAAAAGACAATTATTTTATACTTCATGTCCCAACTATTATCCTTGACAGCCTATTCAGTGTGTCATATAAATCTAGCAGGAGCTCCGTCTTACCCAGGCTGGTGGACTCGCTGGTGGTGAGGTTGAGGCTGTGCTGGGAGAGTCCCGGTCCGCTTCCCTGGGCCTGGCTGTGTGTGTGAGCAGGGGGGGAGGAAGAGATGGAGGCCTGGGAGCCCATCCTGCTGCCCTTATTTTCCACCTTCAGACGGTCATTCTCCACCTTCAGCTTCTCGATCTCCCCCTACAGACACACGCACAGAGGATGTTTTGAAAGGGAGTACAACAACTAATACTAATGCTACTGCTAGAGCTCAGTTACAAAGAGATAAAAAAATAAAAAAAATGTAACAACTTTTTATCCAGCTTTTTATTGAGAATAAAAGTTGTGCAGCAATGACGGCTCACCCTTCAACGTGAAACTCTCCAATGTAAATGTGTGTTTGTGTGTGTGCAGACCTGCATGCGGTTCATGGCCTCCCGGAGCTGGTCCAGCTGATGAGCGGAGCTGAGAGCCTCCAAGCGGATATCGGTCAGTTTCATCTCCTTCTCCCTGAGCTCGCTGCGCAGCTGCATCACCGTCTCCGCCTCGCTGTCCAAACACTCAGACAATCTGTACGCACACAAACACACACGCAGGACAACACTGTTTAGTGGCATGAACTATTGTGATTTTATTTCCAACCTGACAATTTCACACACAGACAAGACTCGACTATGACAAGAGCATTTGGACATGTGTGTATAGGATAAACTATATGCCCAACAACCCTACAATCACATGCAGACGATGATGTCTACGTACAGCGAGTTGGAGTGTGTGTTCCTGAGCATGTGGCTGGAGGCTGTGGTGCCGTTGTGGGGCAGCTTAGGGGAGGACGGCAGAGACGAGTCCGTCATTTCCTCGATGTCGGAGTGAGAAGAGGCCGACTTGGGAGATTTCTTCTTGCTGAACGCTTGTTTGAAGGAGCTTCGCAGCTGCAGGTAGAAAACAGAGAAAAAGAGAGAGGCCGTGAGCAGGTGAGGAACACGCACACCTAAAACACACAGCTGAGAAGGAGAGGAGGAGTGTGCTGGGGAAAGTGGAGGAAAACAGCTGTGAAAGAGTGCAAGTGAGTCACAGGGAGAAAGGGAATTATGGGTAGACCGTCTTATCACTTGAGCTCCAGCTCTAAACGCAAACACTGAGTGTGAGGAGTGTGTAGCTTCTTCTGGCTTCGTTGTTTTCTGGAATTGTATCATTCTTTTTTTTATGTTCATAAAAAGAAAGTCAGGTTAAGAAATAAACTGGATGAAAATTGGATATTAGTTTTTTTCTCAAAGTATTCAAGATCACCTCAGGCACATTTCCTACTTAGTTAAGTTAGGCCAACGTCTTTATTTTTGCAAAGCAGTTATAATCTTAGGCCACACAAATGGCAAGTGCCCTCTATTAGTGCAGAGGCTTGCAAAATAAGCCTGTTCCACTTTGGTCCTTAGTCCTGGAGCGATCTGCAAGCCAACCTTGAGACCCTTATCCCTAAAAACTGTTCTCTGTGCCTCTTCTGCCATCTTTTGCTCTATGTAGGAATATTAAAATGTTTGTTAAGTGGCGAATCTTTGATTTTCTGGGACACTGTTATGGATTTTTTTTACTTCAAACTTCTTTGTAGCTGTTCTAAAAATATCTCAATATTATGTCACCTCCAAAATGAGTCCAGAGATACAAGCTATACACCTTATTTATGGCAGTATGAAAGTATTTTCTGATGGATTTTCCCTTTCAAGAGCTGGCTCAAGTGTAATAAGAACGGTTTTCCGGGGAGAAGCAGTGTTGGGGAGGAGAGGACAGACACTACGGTGGCAGCGGAGGACAGGAGGAAAAGGATAAGAGGTTAATAACCTAGAAAAAGGGGTTAGGCAGCATTGTTGCTCTAATGTCACACAGCGTACCTTTCTTACCTCATAGACCTGCCACATGAAGCGAAGCAAAGGAAGACAGAGAGACAAAACAGCACATGTTCATATGGGTTTGGGGGTGTTAATGTGTTATGGAGGGACAGAGATTAAACTAGAGGCCCGTACAGGACGAAAGCTGCTTTTAATTTGACCTCTAGGCAGCTGCAAGGTAACGCTACATCCCAACCACCATGAAACCGGGTCTTTCATGATCCATTATATACTCCCAAACACACACTGCCCCTATACAATCCACATCACATACGCTGCACCTGCGTGGAGGAGCCTGCTGTGGGGTCTCATCGACACATACTGACAGCTGGAAGCACATCCACACACAGGGGGGTTGTTTATTATCACCGTGACCTAAAGCAGGAAACTCTACACGAGCGCACGTCTTTTAACAGCTACCACAAAGCACCGCACTGCTCTTCCTAAAACTCAACATCGGGATCAGACAGTGGCAAACCACAGGCGGCTAACACAACATCGCTTCAGTCTACGGGAACGGCAGAGAGGGGGGAAAAGAAGTTGCGTACGTCATCGTCATCTCCGATTTCTCCTCCGGTGCACAAAAGAGTCTTTCAACAACAAAAAGGAAAAGTTTGTAAGTATTTGAAATGTCTTGTTGCATGATCACTAGCAAAAAAAACAACCAGTGAGCTGACACGAGGACGAGACACTAGCCAGGAAACATTGATTTGGTCATTTGCAGGCCAAGAGACGACTACTACTACCTAAATTAGCCCGGTTTTATCTTAAATGTGTGATGCTTTTTGACCAGCAAATCACCAAATCAATCATTAACTGGTATTCGACAGGACTGAGTGTATGAAAATCCTGAGTGTATTCACCTTTTCCCCAGTGAAAGATGCCTAAAGGGGAGAACATTCGACACCGACGCACACGTGAAAATGCACAAAGAGACAAAGACAAAAACAAACCATCATGAGTCTCGCTGCCCGTTAGTAACTCGTCACACACTGAAGTCTTAAGATTCAGTACTTTTTTCAAATTCCTTACCCAGTTCTTCTTGTTCTTCTTCTTGTTCTTTGCGTCGGTGTCCATGTTGGAGCCCACACTGGAGTGGCTGGTGGCGCTGGCGACGCTGCTGACGCTGTCAGAGGAGTGCTGCCTCCTGATGCGCAGGTCTGGCTGCTGACTCTGCTGCTGCTGAGGTGAACTGCCGTTACTGCCGGCTGGGGAGAGACAGGCGGGGGGGGCAGGAAATTTATGCGTTGGTCAAATATTAGGCTGAAATAATGTCTTTGATTAAATATCAACCAGTCAGTGTTGTCCACTTTTGACATGATAGAAGTTTTCCTTTGGCTTTGACTGCAGAAAAGCAGGCTCCACATTTTGGAATGAGTTCCCTGTAATTAAATAGGTGGAGTGCATTCTCCTGCTTTGAAACCCTAAAAGATTTTCCGAGGCTTTAGTTTATTACATGTATGTTTCAGAGGTTGCTCTCTCCTGACAAGAGGAACTCACAGCAAAAAGTGTCCAACAATTTAATAACCAGTGAAGATCCTTGACAGATCGACGTGTCCGTTTATGAACAAAATGTTGTAGCTGCTTTCTGGTTCGGACGTACTGTGGGATCCTTTTTGTACGATGTGTCTATAATGGCCTTTCTCACAGACCTGTCCCTCACCTTGAGAGTGCAGAGGGACACTTTGTGTGTGTACATTCTGATGAGTTAGATTTAGTGGAAAACACTAAATGTGATTTTATTTGCATTACTAGATTGAACTTCCAAAATGTTGGCACACAATCTAATTAAACTATCAACTCTGGTGTTTAGTGTTTGTCTGTACCTGTCCTGTCCCCTTTGCGCGTGAGTTCCGGTGTGTTGATGACTCCGTTGATGGCGGCCTGAGCCACAGCGTTCTGCTTCTTCAGCAGCTCGATGGTCTTCCTCAACTCGTTCAGCTCCGAGTCCTACAGAGAGGAAAGTGATAAGTGGATCAGACCGACGCATCTACTGCAGTGACTTTGAATGTGCACTGTGATTAGTGTGAAGCACACGCTGTTATAAAACAAGAGGAGATGTGTTCACCTTCTGTTCCGCCGTCAAGGTGAGACTCTTCAGTCTAATGGTCATGTTCCCCAGACTCTGTTCAAACGCTGCCACGAGGTGAGCCTGCGGGAGGAACAAACAAGTTGTGCCAAATGTAAACCAGTTTAATGTCCGTCATTCCTCTTCCAGGTTTGACTTGCTAAAGAAATACCACATGTATCCAGCATTAAAGCTCAATTCAGTCAGAATTCCGAACAAGAGAAAACTAACTATAGGTCAACGCAAGTTCTCCAATCCCAGAACCTAATCAGTCAGATTCACCTAGAACTTTTCCTCAGATATCTGGCTAACAAACACTGACCGGAGAGAAGTCAAAACCTCCTCACAGCTTTAAAAACAGAGATCGTTAAAAACATTCGACTCCAAAAGAAAAAAGTGTTTTCTCATAATAAACCTCTTCTAAAGATGTATCCATACTGAGAGGACGGGAGCCTGGATGGCATCGCGCTGCAGGCTGACGGTTGCTGGACGCCATGGAGAAGCAGTCAGCTGGACGGTAAATCCCTGACAATACAGCTAAGGGAACTAACTGCAGAGAGTTAACTCGACTGCTAACGATGTGGAGGGAGTCGATTTAGGAACACGAGGGACTGGAGACATCTCCGCTGAGCTGTGATAACCAGCAGAGACCTTGAGAGGAGAAAATGAAACCTAAACAGTCTACACAGCATCGGAGAAAATGTGAGCGCTGTCGACGCAACTGCTTCGACCTTGAGGCTAAAACCCAAACATGACATCAGTCAAGTAACCAAAATGAAAACAGAACCAAATCCAAATAATCATGCAACAATAATAACACCCTGTGATAAATGATTGGCCCCTGTAGGTCAGATTTGGACAGGTTCCCACACTACTTACAACCCTGAAGTCAGACCGTTACATCATCTTACCCAAAAAACCTTGGCGCTCGATCCATTCATTCATGGACAAGAAGTCATCTTCAGGTTAACCTCTTTAGTTTTATGCTCTACTGTAACTCCTTTTTTTTGCGGATTTCTGGCTGAGTGCAGCTAGCGTTAGAATAAATTGACTGGACTTTCCGACAAAGTGATAACCACATGAAAGGCTTCAGACTCTGTAGGTGGTATTGGGTACGAAAAAAGTTAAAACAAGCGGATTTAAAAGGGACATGTAGAGATAGAAGATAAGCATCACAAGTCCAAAGGAAATAAAGGATTAAAATGGTAAAGGAACATATTGTATAACATATTGTATAATAATAATAAGCACTTTTGCTGTTTTGAACACACAAGTTACACAAGGGTGAGCCGTGTCATCCTTCGCTATATTGCAATAGGCTTTAGACTTTACTAAAATGAATAAGTGATGTGCAGATGCCTGCAGGAAGAGTGTGTGAGAGTTGAGTGAGGTGTTGACTGATGCGTGTTTCAAGTCGTGACTTTTCGCTGCAGAGGATGTTCTTAGATTCTGGGCCTCGGGGGATTCAAGGGCGTGTTCGGATCATTCATCATACGTCTGCGGCCGGCGTGTAATCAAATATTTGAACAGACAAAGCCCCTCCCTCACACCTCCAACCTCATGACCCCCCACTGACAACTGCAACTGTTTTCTGCCTGTGTTTTTCTTTCAACACTCGCACCACGCCTTCATGTATCCAGGCGTCATTAGCTGACAAATCTTCAGTCCACATCTGCGACTGTCCCTCAGCAGTGTGCTGAGACTCGACTCTCTGCTGTAATCTAACCCCGTTGCCTTCCTTCCATATCTCTAATCCACAGATAAACCACCAGCGTGCACTGACTCAGGCAGCAGATTACAAGCGGAGCGTGGAGAGACTTGTGCAATACCGAAGGTAGGGTGGCAGAAAGGATCGTGTCTGGAGACGCTTTAAGAGATTTTCTGATGGTTCTGCCAGATGTAAAATTACACCTTCTGGGGGAAAAGGGCTCGGAAGGAGCGATCTGTTCAGTATTTGATGAATATCATGAAATGTACTTTGTTTGTGTTTGGGAATTGTTTGGGTGCTTGAGAGAGATAAAGTTCCACATTTCATAGCTTTCAAAAAAAGTTGAGTCTGTCTTTTGATAAAACAACAAACATGTTTGTCTGCTTCAGTTCATGGCATAGTTTCTGAAATTACAAAAATGAATACATTATTTTCATTTTCATCAGCTATAGTTGGAATGAGTACTTCTATGTTCAACACATTATCATTATTTTAGTGATTTCAGCTCCATAGTCTGTTGACTTTGGTTTATGATCAAATACCTGCATAAACTCACTTCTGTAATGCCACCAAAACCACCTGCAACCTTATTTATTTGGCATGTAATATGTACCTCAATAATAAAGTGATTTAAAATAATTCAAAAACAATTTTTTGGGCAAAGTAGCACAGCTTTTGTTGATATGGGTTTTTATTGAGGATATTAGTGATTAATTTTATGGCACTCTAACCACTGGAAGGAGACAATACACACGTCCAAATAACTTTGTTCAGGAGTGTGTGTGTTTGCGTGCTTGCTTACTCACGTTTGCACTCAGCTGCGTCGTCAGGGCGGAAACCTTTTCCTGGGAGGCGTCTAGCTCCCGACGCAATTTGCGGATCTGAGGATGCAAAAAAATACACGACATCAAAAAGCACCGACACAAAAGCATCCATACATGGTCCATAAAAGCATGCAGCACGCATCCAGACACATAATGGGGGGGGGGATGTGGCAACATGAGAGAGGGAGGCTCCCAGATCGGAGCTCTGATATGTTCAGGTTAAGAGATGAAACATAAAAGAGCATAGATGCATACAAGGGCACATGCAGGTGTTCAGAGAGGAACTAGAGCCTGTTACAGGGTCAGTCACAATACAGTTACACGTGCAACTCGATACAACTGTGAAAACGCCCCCATGTTCCAACAAGTCCAGCCAGTGCACGTAGAAAATTAAAGAGCAGAGACAACGCAGGATAGGAGTGATGTGGGCGGGCTGAAGCTTACCTCCGACTGAGACTTCTCCTCGTTCTGTAAAAACAAACATCAGAAGGAGAGAAAATCATTAGAGGACGTACTGAGGGAATTCTTACATGCTTTAATGAAAAAGAAGAGCAGTTGAAGCTGCCGCAGGTCAGACCGTGCCACCATGCACATGTCCTGACTCCGGTTTGATTTATTAGCAACATGGAGACGAGCTGTATAAACTGTGGAGGAGATTGTCTGGTGTAATATGTCTGGAAAGCGGAGATATCCTCCTGAAGGCATTTCACTCATCTGTGAGTGTGTGTGTGTGTGAGAGAGAATCCCATTGTCTCCATACGCTGCCCGCAGAACAATAGTAAGAAAATACAGGTAGCCAAATACGTACAGAATGAGAGAAGGCAAAACAAATGCTCACACGGACACAACACACCCTGCTGCTGCTCACCAAAACAGTGGAACAAGCAACACCCACATTTACATGTAAACAAGCTGCACCCGGCATTGAAACGGCATCTGGAAATGTTTTTTCTCTCACAACACGTCAGCATTCACCCATATTCATACAGAGTGCTATGCTCATCAATAGTGATAAACTGTGAAACAGTGCCAACACAACATGCCATGCACACTAAAAACTGGCTCGTTTGTAGCTAAAGTTTGCTGTCAGTTTAACGCCTTTAATGTGCGCAATTGAAAGATTTCTTAATGTGGCGCCATCCAGTGGTAGTGTCAAAAACAACACAGTGTTTGTCTCCGTTTTCTGCAAAAACGCAACAATTTGAAAGAGGCTTTTATTGCGTAAGGATTGAAAGATTTCATTATTATTTTTTAACAAATGCAAAAACCTATCCATTTATTCACCAAATATGTTGCTGCAGTTTGTTTTATTAGCAGGATATCTCAAACATCTGTAAAATGATTTCAACCAAACTAGGAGGAATGTGAGGTCATGGGACAAAGAACAAATGTTGAGATCTTGGTGCATATACAGGACTTTTGAGGATTTTCACAATGAAATGCTGCATTTGAATGAACACATCTGGCTAATTAATCCCATGACATTTAATCACTACATGCATTCTCATGCAGATTAAGAGTTCTTGACATATTAAAATGACACATTTAGAGTATTGTGCAGCCTTGGTGGAGATATGTGCTCTCGCTGTGCTTTTCTTTAATAAAAGGTTTTAAAATAAAAATCCACAATCATTATTTTTAAAGCTTGTGGGAGGTCTGAACAGAGCGGTTGTGTTGTGACACACGCAACGAAGCAGAACATTGGATAATTAATGATTTTTCATGTGGTTCCACCTACCAACCACTGTAACAGGTTTCAACAGCTTCAAGTGTGTGTGCATGTGCAGCAGTGTGTAAAGCACATGTGTTCTGTGGCGTGTGTGGATGGTTTACAAAGTGGCATCTGTCCACACACCCAAATAGAGCTGTCAATCACGCACACATGACCAGTTGATCCTAGATACACAAACAGAGCAGCCGGTGTGCCTTGGAAACGCAGACAAAACACAGAGATCTCACTCTGATGCAAAATCGTGGACCACGACAAACGAACCAAAACAATCCCATGAGCTATAACATCATGGCAGTCAAGCAAAGTCACACACACAAGCAATAAACAAAAAATGAACAGAAAAAGAAATGCATAATTTGCAGCAGCAAAATTGGTTTTCTGGTTGTGGAATTTCCAAACATTTCATCAGTTTTTCAGATATGAAGCATTTAGAGGCACGTTAATCCACAGCCTCAGTCAGACATATTAGCTTTACCATAGTTTACCCATGAAGAAACAGAAAAGTGCAATTATATGTTCTATGTAATTATATGTTTGACTTACAAACTCCAACAGAGGGGGAAAAAAAGCAGAATGAAGTATTCTACAGTCCTCCACCTCCTCCCTACCGTTTGCTGCCAGGATGTGACGGTGCCCGTCAGGGATAAAGTCGCCATCATTTTTGCCTCTCCTCTCCTCCCTCCCTCTGATTTCAAACCTGTGACTCTCCGGCTCAGAGGACCAGCCAGTGCAGAGCAGAGATCTGATGTCTGAGAGTTTCTCTGCTACACCTGCCCAGGTGAGTAAACCAGCCCTCACAAGGAGGAGGAGCTATGCTGTGAAGCCTAGGCTCTGATTGGCTCCAGTGTGTACATATGGGCTGTCCCAAGTATGCCTGCGTGATTACAGCCAGACCTTTTTCTCACAGGGTCTTTGAGTCAGATATTTGGATGGATTAGAGAGTAAATGTGTAACAGCTCATTTGCTAGCTCAAATACTCAATATTCCATAATTCCATTAGCAAACGCAGAAACCGGTTGCTCTGGTTTTCACATCTCAACTGATATACTTGCTGCTTTGCAAAGATATTCTAAAACGTTATGGTGCAATAACTACACAGAGCTATGTTTTGTTTTTTCCTCTCTCTCAGAAGCTGATACTGTTAAAGAACATATATCTGTACTTTTGAGGCCGATACAAATATCGATATTTGGGAGTCAAAATATCTGTATTGTTTTTAATAACATTTTGTATGTTTCTTTTTTCAGTCTTTTTAGCTTCTTTTTTTGCCGTTACTACTCAGTTAACACCGGAGAAAGAGACGGAAACATGAGGAGAACAAAGGCAAGATATGCAGCAAAGATCGTGGACGAAAGTGAACCGGGGACATTGTGGTTACATGGTATGTGCCCTAATCCCTGGGCCACTAAGAGCTCTGAGAAACAAGCACATTTAATCCGTAAAATATGGTTATTAAAAAAGTTGTGACAAGAGATATGTCCTTCGCGAGATATATTACAGCTGAAAAATAAACTTGTCAGTGCTCTCTAGTGGTAAAACTATGTAATGGCGAAAAGAAATTTACCCAAAAAGTGAGGTAACAATTATTTTTTTAAGTTGCTTCTATATTGTATAAGTATTGAAGGTATAATATGCAGCAGGATTCAAAAATAATTCACGTAACATCCATTCCTGATTAACTTAATATTGACGTTTTGTGTACTTACTGTGGAGTAAATGGAAGAAGTGCTGGAGACCAGAGACAGAGAAGATCCATGCACTACAGAGACAAAAACCACAAGCAAAAGTGAGGATTAGAAAGTACATCTGTACACACAACAGCACCATGATAATCAACAGACCCCCCACACAAACCACCCACTCCGCTCCAACCCTGCCCACCCAACACTGTTCCTCCCAGTGTTCCCAGTTCCTCCAGCGCGCCCCGACTCGACTTCCCGCCTCCTTTCTGAACATAATGACTGCAGCTCTGCGGTCATAAAGATAAAAGTCCCACACTTTACGGTCGGACTGTGGCACAACTAATGACAGCCTGAGCATTACTCTGTTAATGACACAGCCACTAATCACACATCAGAGGCCGGGACACAACGCCAGCACTGTTTCCTGCATGGGAGCAGATCAGAAAGGATCAGCAGCAGCGTGAGGTCATCAACCACACAGAGAGTTTGGGCTGAGTCCAGCGGATTCATTCATTCGGTTCCCTCACAAAGGGGAGCGGACGTTAGTTCACTGAGGACTCACTTTTAGCTTCAGTTTGGTCTAGACAGCCAGGTGTGCTGGGAGCCACATGAAAAGGAGAATATCTATTTAGATTCACTGTTGTCTGGCTTACGTCTCATCAATCAGTTTGAACTTATACTCAAGACTTTTGAAAGAAAATGAATTTGCGACTATTCTGATAATCAAAAAATGGCAAACAATCCATGGTCCCTGCTTCCCCGATCAATCGATAATGAAAATAATTGTTAGCTGCAGCCCTAGAATTGACAACAGTGACGTGTTTACGTTTTTGAGGGATTGCTCTCATTCCTCCCTGTGTGTGTGTGTGTGTGTGTGGGGGGGCGAACAAACTTCACTCTGGTATTATATTGTGATATGTCCTTCTGTGATATAGTGAGATTTGATCTCCCTTGAACATTGTTTTCATCAAACATGGATTGTGCTTTCTAGAATCACAGTCATTGTTGATTTTGTGGAAATGTGTTACTTTTACTTTTCTGTTAAATCCACTTTATACAAGATGAAAAGTTGAGTTTTATTCTTTCTTTCCTACAAACAATGTATCTCTGAATTGTTCTTATTTCTGGGTCTTCAGCATTTGGCCAGTTTGTGCTGTTTCGACATTTTTATTGATGCTTCTGTTAGCATTGAAATATAAACTTTGTTAAACGCCATTTTCAAAGCAGAAAAAAAAGTCAGCATGACAATTGTACTTGCACAAAAATGAACAGACTTGTTTTTCCTCCACGGTTACGTAGATATGGTAATGTACTGCACACGACACAGAAGGTACAGGAAGGCGGTGGTAATTACAAACACCATTAATCTCAGGTTACACCTTTTGAGCATCTACCTGTCAGAGATAGTACATAACCTGTAAATAAGTTTCAGCTTCTACAGACATAAGGAGAAGGTGAGCATATATAAAAGTTGAGAGAGAGGGTGTGGGTGGAGGGGATAAAGTCACAGGCCTGACAAAGCGTTGGGTGGAGGATGTGACTTTTGTCCTGTCCATCTAACAAGGGTGGTGTAACTCTACACCTCAGCAACATATACCATATACACATAAACCGCACGCCCTCGAAGACCTACACGCTAAACAAAGACAGAGAAAGTTATGTTGCAGCTTTATGTATGTCATCACGTCTCTCTCACATCTCTCGCTGCGATCCCTGTAATTATCTCCTCTCCTGGAAAAAGAGTCACATATGCTACTGGGGGGGCGCAATAATAATACATTGGTGTCTGAGTTTATGTGCATGTGCACATTAGGTGCATGCTACCTGTGCTTTTATATAATAGCTTCACAATACCAGGAAAAGCTCAGGCATGTCTTTTAAAGTTGGCTGTACAATAAATGATTGACAGCTGTCTCCTTCTCTTCGACAACAAAATGAACCTTCGTATATGTGCTTAGTCAAACACATTGTCACTAGACTTTACACAGTAAGAAACAACTTAAAACGTTTCCACATAAACTTAACGTTACATTTATTCATCTTAGCTTAATGTTGAAGTGGTTCAGGAGTTAAAGGAGGTTGCGAATGGTGTGATAATCTAAACACTTATGTAATAAAAATCCAGATTGTTTTCTTCTTTGTGATATTGCTCTATGTGGTTTACGTTGGATGGTTCTTTTGATGTTTGATTTTCAAGAAAACTAAGCTTTCATGTTGGACTCTGGATTTACCAGGTTTCTCAAAACATGATCCCCCCCGAGCACATTGTAAAAACCAGTTTCAGTGTCACTGGATTGGCTCTCCATTACATCTCTCGTGTTTTCATTCATTCTTTACCTTTAGTTACCAATTAACTGCATTTCCCAGAGCACTTTTTGACAACCTTTAAAGAAGGAGTATTAACTTCTTTGTAATTTACCTGTTGATGACACTGTTTTTGTCATCAGGGAAAATTGAGGCTTTAATTGCAAAGAATGTCTTGTGGCTGCATTACTTGGTGGTTAACTACTTACATGTGATTTATTGTTTGTATTGCAGTGTACAATAATGCAAGTTCACTACCAACTGCGGGCTATGTAACATTATTTAAGTGTTTATGGCTGGATTCTTCCATTAAGAGAACCATTTTCAACACAATACTACGTCTACCTTCCTCCCACTCTGGAGTTTGTTCCAATGAATCAAAGCACTGTGTTTCTATAGCCCCGAGGATCGAGCAGACTCCAGCGGAGCAACCTCGCCTGAGCAGGGAGTCTGCTTGCTGCTGGGAAAAGCACGGCTGGGTATTTTTCCCAATAAACAAGCTTATGGAAAAACAAAGCTGCACCAAAGCTGATTATGGATTTCTAAGGGGATGGAGGGCTTTTCTTAGAGAAATGGTTGTAATCCGTCCTAATGTTCACTAAACAAATGGAATAATAATTATTTTGGCACGGGGACGTGGAATAAGGAAAGGGAGGCTTCAGAGTCATAGAGAGACGGGAGTATGCAGGTATTGGAAAAGTATTACACTGTAATTACAGATTACACCAAACATCTGAAGAACAGGGCCGGGACTCATACAGAGTCACTGAATATTCGATGCACTTGTCTTACATACATCCCTCCTTCTCTTGTCTCCTCTTACCTTCCTCAAAGCCGTCCCTGAAGGAGCCCGATCGGCTCATGGTGCGAGTCTTCTCGTCAAGCGACATGCAGGAGTTTCTCAGTCGGTTGTCGCCGCATGGGTCATAGGAGACGTCCTGATTCGTCAGGCTGTTGTTGCGCATACTGGTGAGGTTGATCTGAGCTGCCGAAGTCGGGCTGGATGCTGTGAGTATGACATATGAAATATTCTTTCAACGTTGATATATTTTTTTGCAATTTATTGGGAAAAATGGCCATTGGGATTACCAAGAGTAGTAAATTGCTGATTTTATTCCCGACCTCAAGTCCAAAACCAAAAGATATTCAGTGGTATGAAACAGAGAAAAGCAGCAACTCAAGCAGCTGAATTCAGGGAATGTTTGCTTGATAAATGTCTTAAATGATTAACCGATTAATGAATAATTAATATTTTATATAATGCCACCTCCTAATTGTCAACAGCTTGATGGCAATTCGGTTTGAGTTAAGAAATTGTTTCATAGCTTTGTCTCAACCAACAGAGAACAAATGTACTGCGTGATTGAAGTAATTACAGGAGGAGTGCTGGGTATTGGTGGTGTGTGTGTGTGTGTGTGGCATACCAAGCTGTCCGAAGTTGAAGCGAGTGCCGGAGGGCGAGGTGAGGCTGGAGCTAGGGGAGAACGGGGAGTTACTGGCTGATTCCTGCAGCCCGCTGGTTGAGTGGGATCGCAGCCAATCACGGGCCTCCTCGTGGCTTCGCAGCTGCGGGGACGGTCCATACCTGCAGGAAGTCAAAGACCAGAGTAAAGTGGATGCAAGGACACAAAACAGAGAAGTTGCAGTGGGGATTCTGTGTTTTTACAGGACAAAATTATTCAGATTTTTCAGCCTTTTTACAATCAGTGATGTGGATTTTTTTCTCCGAAGCAGCCGGATTAGTAGCCGGGATCTAACATGATGAATCAGACACCAAAACAAGGACTTACAACAGTGTGAACATTGACTGATTCTCAGTTGTGAGCAACAGAAACTTGGAAAAAGCAGAAAAGAAGCCAAATAATTTTGACCCCCAAAATCAGGCCCGCTTACAGCACAACACAGTGACAGCTCTGTACGACCACAAAGTGACATGCCTCGTCACAGAAGCACAACACAACAACACATGTGCCAAGTGCCAACAGAAACGTCAAAAGCATTTTAGAAGCGTGAGCACAAGCCTCGAAGAGTGAATGTAGACGCAGAACAAAAAGTTCTTAAAACAGAACACAATTTGGTGAAACTAGTGTGTAAAAGCGCAACATATCCAGCAGGAAGTGAAGTCAGTACCTGAGTCCTTTCTTAGGCAGAGTGTTTCTACCACAGTGTGTCCCGCTGTGGGAGAGAAACACTTCAGAGGAGGAAAGCAAAGGAGGCAAGGAGACATGTGGCTGTATCTAAGGACTACCTAATACTATTTGTAACTTGCAAAGATAGATTTTTTTTTTTGTACATCCCAACTTATACACAGCAAAAAAATCTCGATCTTGCCAACTCTTTGTTTTCTTAAAACAACTGAAAAGACTGCTTTCTCAACTTGTCACAAGAAACGTCTTGAAATAAAGAAGACTAAGGAAGATTGCGAAACTGGAATTAGGAAAAATGCCACTTGACTATGGAAATTTCCTGAAACAGTTTTTAGTTGTCTCATTGTAATGCTGAATATTTAATTATTTTGCTGAAAATAAGCCTTTCAGGGATCAGAAATGGTAAACATTGCTTAAGATTGAGATTTATGCAGTGTAAAAATCAATAATAAACATCCTATGCTCATGCTATTGGGCAAATCTGCACATATAAACTCTACCACAAGGTGGCAGTATGTGAACACGGACCACTAAACAAAAACAGTAAAGCTGCCAAAATCCACAAAGACAATTTCACATTTACTCAAATTCCCATTCATACAGGAGCAAGAGGTCCTAAAAAATAATCACAAACTACCACACAGAGCGACACACCTCAAAACAAAAAAAACATAAAACACAACAAGCTACCACACACAGCTTTTCTCTGTGCTTCTCTGGGATGCTCTCTGTGTGGCAGCAGGTGGTGGTTTAGTAGGAACCTCCACAGCTGCTTCACCAGAAGCCTAACAGTGCACACAGGTACATTTACCTGTCCTGCCTCCGAGGTAGAGTGTTTCGGCTGAATAAAGGGCTAGCGGAGGGGGAGGAGAGGGGACTGATGGAAGACAGGGAGGAAAACGCACAACAGACACAGAGAAAGAAAGTTTTAGAGAATAAAGTAGGTGAAGAAATCCTACAGAACAGAGCTAGAGATTCTTCACCAATGAAGTTAATAAGAAAACTTAGTGAGGAGGGTGATATCATAGCCTCAAAGCTTCGACTGCAGATGCTATTAGGTTTCCTCCGAGGCATTCCTGTCACATTACACAGTCAACGTCAACCTGTCAGGACGGAATCCGCTACAATGACCACATTTGCTGAGTAAACGACTGAGGACGCCACGGGATTTTGTTTCTCTGCTCGAGCGCGGACAGAACTGCTAACAAGAAGCGACACCTCGCCACGACGGATGCTTTGTGTATCGTCTCGATTCTGGATTTTTTAAAAGGAATTAATGTCTGAACTGGGCAGGATTTTAACATGGGCAGCAATGAAAGACGTATTTAGATCCTTAAGTGACAGTATCAATATCAAAAAGAAGAAAAAAAAAAGTCCATTACAAGTAAAAGTACTGCATTTAAAACATAAAAGTACATTTGTCCTATCAGCAACTTGTACTTGAGTATTTAAAGTAAAATGACTCTGACGTAAAATGACTTTTTCTACTGGATTATTATTACAGATGCATTAATGTGTAAGCAGCATTTTAATGTTTTAGCTGATTGAGGTGAAGCTAATTTCAACTCCGTTTTTAAAATAAAGAGCTATATCTTATAAACTAATCATGTTTTGTATGCAAAACCTTTATCGGCGAAGTAACTAGACAATATTTACCTCTAAAAGGCAAGAAATAGAGCATGCCATTGTTTTTATATATAAAAAAAGTTGAACTCAAGCTATAAAATGCAGCCTTGCTCAGTTGAACAGACTTACAGGTTTTACAGCTAACATCTTAATTGGTCTAGCTAGCTTATAGTGGCTAATGTGGCTACGAGACTGTACCGTAAGTAAGAAACCTGGAAGCAACCTCATATACCACACTGATGAAGGCAAGATGCTATACTGGAGAACAGATGATAGACTTTAATTGTGATGTTCTTTCATGGAAAAAGAAGCAATGTTTTTTAAAAAAAAGAATGAACTCCCAAAAAAGTCCCCACTTTTGTGTGTCCTCACCTCTCAGACATGCCGGTCTTGACGCTGCCGGTGCGGCCCAGAGCGGACAGCGTGTCCTCCCTGTGCGTCCCATGGCTGGCGCTGCCCAGGCTCATGTCAATGGACTCGCTGCTGGTGTGCATGCTGCTGACGGAGGGGTATCCCATACTGCCTGCCCCGCCATGCCCGCCCAGCGTGCTCTCCCTGCTCTGGGCAGAGGAGCTGCTGAAGGTGGTGCCCCACGTCAGGCTGTTGGAGGGGCCGGTGGAGGAGTAGACTGAGCCAGGACTGGAGGCCTGTGGAGGGGCGTAGAGGTTATTGTGTTCAGAAATCAATGGCAGTCTGTGTATTTTAGTGTTGAAACTATTGGTCAATTGACATCTTAAGTAATTAATTCTGGAAAAGTGCTCTTAAATTTGCTACTTTTCTCTGATGACTTTTTAACTTTTTATTTGATGGTCTGTTTTCTTTAAGATAACTGACTATTTCAACTTTTGAACCTATGTCTGTTTGCAAAGACATGACTTAAAAAACAGTGAGTCACTTTGTAATTGAGACATGATTCAGATAAAGTCTTATGAATCATGTGAGAAGGTGACGGTGAGTTCATGACTGAGCATGCTCACATTTTGCTGTTGTGCTGCAATATGTAGCCTACAGTTAGTCAAACAAGTACCTACGCACATTAGTAGAAAAAGGAATTCATTGCGATTGTAGTATTAGTCAGGTGACAACAAAATCATCCCCCGTGTCCCCACCAAAGCCTCATCATTATCTCACAAACACCCTCAACACAAACATAATCTCTAAACTCAAAGGTACATAACATTTCTAATCTTAAACACAAACTTAACTTTCTGGTTTGATAGCTAACCACAAACCTTAGAGCTAATCTGTGAGAGTCGCTCTAAAGTTAAATAATAAGAAATCTGATATTATTGTAGGCTACATGATGTTAGTCAGGCAGTTTTGTGGAGGACGACAGTAAAATATGTGTAGTGTGACGTATAATAACACTAAGAGTCTACAGCCACTTGAGCAGCTACTTAGGCACAGAGGTGCTTTGAGCTAAATGCTAACATCAACATGCTAACAACGACAATGCTAACATGCAGATTTTTAGCAGGTAATGTTTACCATGTTTATCTTATTAGCTGAGTGTGTTATTTTTGCTAGTTAGCACTAAACACAAAGTACAGCTAAAGTTGAAGGGATAATCTTTGTTTTGTAGCCATGAAACAAAATATGAAAGATTTTACAATTTTGACCTGATAGCCTAATGTCGCTAGAGGAGAAGTTAAACCTGCAACAACTCTGTTAGCCACTTTGGGGCAGAGGAAACAAGTTGGGAACACAACATTCACGTCACCTATAAAATCGATATAACTTGTTGGCAGTTGCTTATTTAGGCTACACATCAAGCAATTACTGAATAACGTTATAATTTCTTTGGAGTCGTTATTGTGTCTACTTGGTGAATCCAAGTCCAATATTCACTCTTTCTCTTTAAGATCTGTTTCGTCCAACTCTGCCACTGATTATGTCTTATCAGGATGTACTAAACCTAACGCTATCCAATCTCACTCCTCATGCCTATACCGACGCTCGGTGGGTACATTCTAGCATCTACCGATTTTGATCTTCACCAGCTCCTGTGGGAAATATCTGGCTTTAGCTGCTAATCGCTCTGCTGTGTTCATCAGCTAATCTCTAACTGTGTCGTTCTGTACAAACTTTCACGGCAATCCCTCCAAAAAGTTGTTGAGATATTGCAGTCTGGACAAAGTGGTGGACCACTAGCATGGCTACAAATTACTGAACTGCAACTTCAAAATAAACTCAAAAGAAAAGAAAAAAGGCTTTCCATCTTCTCATGGTAAGTAATGGGTGGTGGGCAGTTGGAGTATGTGTACAGCTAAAAATAGCAGCACAACTAATGAATAAGTAGCTGCTCCTGTGACTCAGTTCTAAAGATAAACCAGGGTACTTCGGTCATTTTAAAAAGGAAAGATATTTCATTTTGAAGACTTATGAATCTAAAAGCCAAAAAAATAATGTTTACCTTTTCCCCATTGTGTATGCTACAGCTTTAATCATACAAATGATGTCACTCACTAGAGTATATGGTTGGTTTCCATGGAGAATCACAGCCATTAATTCTCCAGGAGCTCATGGATGATTTTGTTATCTACGCTCTCATGATTTACAGAGTAAGTTCACTGACGATCCACTATTCGTTTACATATTCTCGCTCACCTGCTCGCTGCCCAGCGTCCCCATCCCTATTCCCTGCACTCTGCCTCCAAATAGGGGGCTGTTGGTCTCGCTCTCTACGCCTCCCAGCCCTCCGTCGGGGGACTCCAGCACTGTGCCCACGTGGTTCATGGTGGCGTGGGGATTGGAGATAACGGTGGAGTTCTTCATGTTTTCAGCCGTGGTGACCGGAGCCTGTTTATTGGGCTTCCCACCAAACAATCTGTGGAAAATCAAGAACGGGACAAAGGTCAGAATTGAGGCTAAAGTACTTGTTAAAAGAGCAGGAATAAAGCAAAGGATGTCATTTCCTAATATCATTTTCATTCCGGTGAATTTGAACAAATCACATTATCAATTATAGAGAGAAAGATGGTCTTTCTGTCTATCTGTGACCTTAATAGAGAATATGATGTTATATAAAGTTAAATTCGTTTTTATAGTGTCTAGATCTACATGTTTTTTTTGCATTTTTTACATAATTACATCTTTTAACACTTAATTATTCAACGTTGTTTCAAAATAACTTTGTATAATAAGTTTGAAGGTGTTGAAGTAGCTTGAAGCTATCTTTTTTGTGTATAAATGTAAATTTAAAACTGATGCTGCTGCAAAAAGAAAGGTCATGGGGTAAGAAAAATCATTAGAATACACCCTCCAGGGATTATGAATATTAACAGCAAATTAAACAACAACATTTGATG
>CALSCE010009344.1:11688962-11708307 GCA_943593645.1 Bovichtus variegatus | reverse complement strand
CACACACACACACACACACACACACACACACACACACACACACACACCACTGGGACGCAGCAGAACTCTGCTTTCAGTATGAAAACACGTCTGGGAGGCATTTATAGTACTTAGTATTCTAGGAGAGTCAAAGGCTGTGTGAGAGTCTGGATATCTGTGGAGAAGCATTTGGTTGCATAAAGTGTGTTTTCAGTATAAGTGTGTGTGTGTGTAAGTACAGAAGATAAAGGGATAGCAGACAAAGGATAGGTGTGGCTGCTGAGTATCTCAGACCAAATGTTTAACACATCCTCCTCTCAGTGAGTGGGAGGTTGGTGTAAATACTTACATAAATCTTATATTTTTAAAGACCAAATCTTGAAGGTGAGATTGCATCAATTGTAATCCCCAACAGCTCATTGTTAGCTCCAGTAAGACTGGAGTTCATTTTAAGTGAACATGACTTTCTGATGCTCATCTAATACAAAATGAACGGCACTGATCCCAGCATACGTGGCAGCCAAGTTGTTTGGCTGTAACACAAGTTCAACGTAGCGAAGAAGTAAATGGACATCTACTGGTCTTTTAACCCAGAAGTAAAAACAGAAGCAGGCACAGCACTGCTACAAATCCCCACGTCATACAGTATCTAGTCTGCCACAGGTGGATTTCCTGGTGTTACCATGTCCTGGTGTTACTGACCCATTTCTACCAAGTTATAAGCAGTGGGACTTCATGGCAAGTCAAAAATGATTCTATTTTCTCATTAAGCAAGACAATGAATACTGTCAATTTACAATGACGGCAGAGTTGTTATCTTGAGTGCATTGGATCAAAATCTTCGTAAAATTCTTGAATTGTACCTTTTGTAGGTCTGAGGTCTTGTTAACTAAAATGACATGGTCAGAGTTTGAAAGTTCTCCTTCCGACTCCGGTGTGTTAATGAGCTTTAAGTTGTTATGTAGAAACAACATGGACACTACAAAGAAGAAATGTTGCATTTTATTGGTCAGAGTGAGCAAGTTTCATGAAAATCTGGGGAAAACCTCCTTGGCTGAGGTGACTACTCTGGAGGGGGGAGGGGGGAGGGGGGCGATGTTCCTGTGATTATCATACAAATAGACTCCTGGTTGTTTGGGGAACAAGATCGCTGGCTCATGAAATAACAGGAGCAGAGGGAAGTGATGATTATTACAGTTAAAGCCCGGGGGCTGTACCACAACATTGACTCTGTTTTACCAGGAGAGCAGGTGAAAGGGAGGGGGGGGGGGTGTTATAGAGAGACAGACAGGTAGAGGGTGAGACAGATGGAGGGCCAGGTGTTGTTGGTAGTTTGGGAGAAGAAACTCTCTCTTCCTCCTCTACCTGAGGCCAACAGGGAACCTGCTCAAGTCCAGACAGGAGAGGTAACATTTTGGGGCTTGTGAGCCTTTCGTGTGTGCGCGTGTGTGCGTGTGTGTGTGTGTGTGTGTGTGTGTGTGTGTGTGCATGTTCTAAACAAGTGGGATTAAAGCCCTGCTGAGAGAAACTGGAAATCATCAAAGATCCTTTCAAGTGTCGTCTTTATGGGATTCAACATAACGAGGATAGACAAAATAATCGGAACACGTATCATAATAGTGTAAACATTGAACTAACTGCCTACACACCAGTTACATGTTTTAATAACTAAGGCTGAAATAAATACCTTTTGATGTTTGATTCAAATGATCCGCCTTGAGACTTTGCTTTATAATGGGACTAATAAATTGACAGTAAAGTAAAATACAATCCAGGAAGCCCGGTTTGAGTAATAGATCTATGAGTTTATTAGATGTCAAAAGACTGCACAATGGTTTTCAGTGGGAGAAGGGGTTTTACAAATTCTTGAAAGTCCTCACAGTAGAATTACACAATTCACATTACAAAGTAATCCATCGGGAATGCAGGCTTGCATTTAGTTGATTGTGTATTCCACTAGGTTGCCGAATGACGTCGCAATGCGGTAGAAGTTTAACTAGAATTCATTGAAATAAATGAGGCTGGGTTTTTATATGCAGTGCTAATGGACTTAAAAGACTAGTGTTTAAAGGCTTAGTACCACAAAGGCAAGGCATGGCAAGTTTACTCAGGTTTATTTGTACAGTGCCTTTGAAACACCAAGGCAATTTAAAGCACTTTACCAAAGGAGTTACATCTACAATTAAAAGATAATGAGGAGGACAATGAAAGACATTAGAGTGAGTGACAGCTGTCTAATTGTTTTAACAGGCACCTGCTGGTGGAAGGTGCAACAAGAGTGTCGTGCTGTTGATACTTAAGAAGCGTCACGTGATCAAAGTAGAGCAGAAGTCTCCGGTTGGTTTTCACTGTTCATCTTTGCCAATGCAGTGTGTCTCTCTTTGACTGTTCATTAACTCAACAACATGGTGGCGGCGTCGTTTTTTCGACATTACGACTTGAAGGCCGTGAACACACTGAAGTCGGAAAAACGGTTTCCCAACTCTGGAAATGGGACCATCCAAGGAGCACGTGAATGCATCATTGGCCTTGGCGGAGGTCTGCGCTCTCCCAGTGCCATTCTGGTTTAACACATTTATTAGTGCAGTACTTTTCTTTTTCATGCAGCACATACATGCTCATGTTCAAGCAGCCTTTCTTCCAACAAGAGTCCTAATCCTGCCGCTACTGACTGTACCAGCAAGAAGAATGTAGAGAGGAGGGAAATAAAACAGTTGCACAAATGTGTAAAACATTAGTAGGGTCCTTCATCACCCTGCCACTTTCTTTTTCATGTCATCAGTCCTCAGCCTCAAACTCACTGGCTAATGTGTTGCACTCTTCTCTCCTTTGTGTCACATTCTCATTTGGAAATGAGGAATGATATCTTCAACGCCTCTGCAAGAAGGGAAGGGTGGGGGGGGTCTTGGTAACACTCACCGCTACAGCGGTTTTACACCACAAAGACATCTCCTTTGTCTGCTTTAACAAAGAGAATTTAAATCAGAAGACAGACAGTTATAGACGGCTTCCTCTTTCTCCTGCTGCAGAGATAAATGATAGGGATAAGCTTGCTCACACACACACATTCACACTGTTCCGAGTCTCTATTGTCTCTATTTACTCAGTCTCGCAGGCCTTGTTGTCCTGTGACTCGTGTATTCCTCTGCTGGCTTCCACCCACTGCTTAACATACATTTGACAGTTGGTAAAACTAGTTTTGGCACTTCCCACAGGCGCTGCAGACCAGCACCACTGATCATTATCAAGTCACCAACTCAGCATCTGTAGGGAAATTGGTTTCTTATTACCTGAATAAGCCGTTCAAGGTAGTGTTTTTCTGTTTGCATCCGTCATGCTCCTCATTAGTGCAGGTTTGGTCTGATTTGGAGGGTTTTAGAGTTAAGGCTTAACAGTTTTAGGAACACTTCTAACTGTGAACCTTGGCGCTTTGAAGCTCGTGACCTCTTCGTCCAGGGGTCACGATGGTTTTTGCCCTAATGCCACGGTGACACCCAACACCTTTCCCCCACCCCCACATCCCCACCAGCTCCACGAGGCTCGGCTGCATCACAAACCAGAGGAAGTGAAAAAAGGTATTTAAACTATAACAGGTTTACAGATGGCTCACACACCCAGTGTGCAAATACAGGCCGCACACACCTCTGAGCTCAGAACTTCCACTGTGACACTCACAAACCACAAAATGTTGGTAACACGTGCAGAGAAAGGTGCTCACCCTCCTCAACCTGCCCCAAACTGCACCATTAACCCCCCTCTCATGTATTAAATTAGCCTCATCTTTTACGCCCTTCTTTACCCTCCAGCTCCACTCTCTTCCGCTTGTTATGCTAATGCATTTATCTGCCGCTTCCACCTCTGCTAATTAATTCCAAACTAAAAGCAGTAAGCACATCTATCAGACATTCCTTCAGGGGGGGAGGAGGTGTGCTCAGGAGGAGGGAAGTCACCTTATCCCTATTTCATTTTAAAACTCTTTCCTTGCCCTTCTCTCTAATCTTATGACAGAAATAATTAACCTGACTGAAGATCATGAAAGACCAAATGTGGAGTTCTGGAGAAACATAACATCTGCCGAAGCCTCACAGAGCAACTTGAAAGCGCAAAATCAAGTGGGGGAAAAAAAAGAAGGAGGAATCCCCCAACTTTGATCATTTAAATGTTTTGCCGTTTCTTCCACTCTCTACAGTCTCTAATCAAAACAAGTGAGAGGAAGAAGGAAGGTGAGAGGAGAGACAGAGTCCTGGTTGGTTGGGAGAGAAAGAAAGGGGGTGAGAGGGGAGAGAGGGGAGAGAGGAAAGGTGAAGAGAGGGACAGTTTGTCTTAAGCCCCACCTAAGGGCTGGGGGAGTTTATTGTAAAGGACTGAGCGTGCATGCGGGGGGAAAAGGCAGCGAGAGGGCAAAGGTCAAAAGTCTGGGGGACAGGAAATTAGCCACACCTGAGGATTTACAGAAAAGGCCGCTTGAAGCACTCAAGACTACACACCCGCATGTATGTCTGTGTGTAATCAGTTTAGGGCGGATTTAAGACTACAAAGCTTTTGTTTCAAATGTCAAATATTGCCAGTCCTAAAGCACAAGAAACTGGTACATTTCTTTGTAATAAAAGATCACATGTTGACGACAGCTGAATATAAATCGAGTCATTCCTTTGTCTCAGTTTGTCCGTCAATCTCTTATTCTTCCAACCACCTCAATCTTCATATCCAGCTCATTCCCTCCCCCTACTCTCTTTCTCTCTTTCCTCCCCCCCAAGCCTTCTCGGCCAACATGGTGGGGCTCTGCTTGGCCTTCATCCATTTCCCGTCTGTCAATTAGCCAGGAACCAAATCCCTCTCCATCTCTGTGACAGGACAAAGACGGCAGCATCACCAGAATCCCTCACGCTGACACGGTGTGCTCCGGAAAGTACCACTGACACACAGACACTCAGTCTTTTCACTCATTTCACATTTTAAATCCCCCAGACAATACATTTCACTATTCTGTTCACAAGTATGTCAGCCAAGGCCAATGACGCCAAAACAGGACTCAACAGTATTACATCTTCGAGGAAACAAGACGGTGTGATAAAATATTGTTCCTATTTTCTGCACTGACACAATCAGGAACAGATTGAAGACATGTCTACAAAATCACGGGCTAACTACATTTACTGTATAGGCCTAAAACGCCCAAAACTGAACAAACATATCACGTTCAGCAGGTTCAATAGCAGGGGTAATCAGTAGAAGGAGTCCAATACATTGAAAGATCCCCATGCTCACGCTTGTTTACCTGGTGCATTTAAAATAGCAAAAAAAATGGCAATTTCAACTGAAGTGAAACAGATTCACACTTTTCTGTATCTTTCCAGGCAGCCGACACACTGACGAAGGCATCAGCTGAAACATTTGTGCCAAGCGTGAATCACTTGGAATTAGTAGAATTGGGCAAAGCAAGCTAGGAAAATTGCTTACTCGGAATGAAAACATGACTGCTGAAATGAACTGAACGTCCAAAACGGTGCAATGGAATAAGTGGCTGTTTCAGACTTACCTGTCAGCATCTCCCTGTCCTGATGACGTGTTTCGATGCAGCGTCTCTCGGACGGCGGTCATGCTATCGGGCAGGCGGTTCAGGCGCCGCGTGTACAGACCCAAACCTCCGTCAGTCAAATAGCTGCGAAACACAACAAAGCACGTTAGATATCATTACCATGCAGCAGTTCTAAGGCACACAATTAAAAGTGCTCGGAGAGGATTAGAAATTGTGCAGTACCACACTTTGTCTAAGACTCAGGCCAGAGTTAACACACATCCATCTAGCTGTCATTAATCAGGGTCAAACGGTTGGCAAAGAGCTCTCACACAAACACCGAAGACGTCCAACTCTCCAACTCTAACACGTTTCTCTCACGTGTCCAGCGGTAAACAACAGGGGTCTGTAAAAGAAGTGGCAGCTCAGTAGACGGAGGATGAGTCTGATCTTTACTGCCACAAGAAGGATATTTGTATTCACGACAGACAGAGTCAACTCCGGGCTGAGATATTTTGAGCTGAACATTAAAAGAAGCTAGAAAATACACTGTATGTGTAAGTGCAGGCTACAGTAAGTAGGCCATTCACTTCAATTCAAAACGGAAAATTTCATTTGAACGGACTTGATTTATTGGTTGTTGGAGTCTGACCGTTACAGTCTGAAGCTGGAGGTCTGAACACTTACACAAACATTCCCATTCTAACTAAAACAACACCAACTAATTCCCCAAATATTTAGCCGCGGAGGAGATTCTTAATGGAACTAAATATTGACTCATTTGACCCAGGTGTAATTTAATGAAACGTTTGCTGATTTAAAGTTGAGGCTGGGCCGTTCAAATGGTGAATGCTTTCTGTGTGGGACTGTGATGATTCTGTTTCTGCAGAAAGTAGAAAAATAAGCCCCAGCAAGAGTTGGACCACTAAAACACTTTCTGTGTTATCTCTGTGTGGATCTCAGCAAGAGGCGCACACACACACACACACACAGGTGCCCCGTGCTTTCTCGGTCTCCCTGCTCTGTGTCACTTGGTGGATTTATACCTACATGTATATACAGTACACACAGAGTACAGTGTTTCCTATATACAGAGCTCCTTTGTGCAGCCTGCAGTCAAACTGCATCAGCTTCTGATCTGCGAGTCGGAAACTTAACGGTAACCAGAAGTCACTCAGCAGAGAGCAAACCTGTACAGAGGCTGAACTAACTGCAGACTGTATAATGTTTACATCTGCAACTATGATTATGAATCAATTATTTGAAGTTCCGATACTTGTGGGGTTTTTTTTGGCCACTTGGGGGCACAACACAAGCTGAAAAGCTGCTAGATGTTTAATTTCTTCACCAGCTTGGTCTGTCTGTTGGTTTTTCCATGTTTTTTTTTTACTCAACACAGCTGCTGGTGGATATGAGGTTGATGACACCTGAGTCTGCAGGTTGGGAAACCAAAACAATGAGCTAAAAGAGGCAAAAAAAAAAGTTCTGTAGAGCTGAGGACAACTGCAGCAATGCATGATAATTCATTGTGCTGATATGAAACAGATATAAAGCAGGCTGGGACTGATTTGTTGTACCCAAAAGCATGTGGATACTGTTTTAACAGCAGATGTTGTACTTTCTCACCAGAATGAACGCGGCATAAAAGCTGTGGCTACTCTCTCAGGTCATCTGGTGGCCGTCTGCTAACCATTACCCAGAGTCCAAACTAAACACGGAGATTCAGCATTTTGTTACCATGCACCAAAGAGCTGGAACACATTTCTAGATAAAAAAAAAAAAGAGGACATGTCTGATTTTGACTTCCTTTAAATCCACTTATATTCTCAGTATTAGTCAATAATTCCTAAAATGTTTTTCTTTAATCAATTTTATGCGTGTTGTGTCTTATGCTGTCTTTCTTATTTGTTTTTAAGGCATTACGTTAAGCAATTTGAATTCTTTTTGGGTATATGGTGGTAAGATGGGCAATAAATAAACCTGTGTTATGCTACAGTTACAATCAGAAATCCTACTACCCCCAAAGTTAAATAAAATAAATCCACTGACCACCAAATGTCAGACAAATCAATACCTATTTCTTTTAATGAAACACACAATAAATTAGAGGGATAAAGAAATGAAAACATAACTTCCTGCACTTATATGAGACTTCACAATAAGAGAGACTACAGACAATGAAGACAGGTGAAGAATGGAGAGATCCTCTGTCAGAGGATCCACTCTGAGGGGGGTCAGCTGTCCTTTATGGGAAGCATCCATCATCCCAAAGCAAAGTCACCTTGAAGATGGCCGGGCAGTCACACACACATTATTAATCCTTCGCACTAATGAGTAACCGAGCGTCCCTGTCCTCCCGTGTCTGATGCCTGTTAACCTGTAACCTTTTGCAGCAGGAGAAACGTGTCCAAACAAGACACTTTATGAGCTCAAACCCAGCAGCCAGGTAGAGTTTACACAGCCATGCAACTAACAGAAGTAAACGTTCTTGAGTAACTGAAGCTGCAAAAATATTTGACTCACTAAGAATGCACGCACTGTGGCACTGACAGGAGGAAATTCACACTCTGGATGGAAAAAAAAAAACACAAACAATCGCCTGTAAAGATTCTGGTTTGATAGTCTGAAACACTCTGACGTACCTTTCTCCCTCAAACATGGTAACACAGTCAGTCCAAAGCAAAACAAACAAGTCCAGTTGAGGGCTGATCCCCGTTGATAAAAATCTCCAAAGCGAAGGTGTCCGTTTTCAACCGTCTGGCTACTGTCTGTTATCAGGTCTGAACCTGTGTGCGAGATCTGCAGCTGTGTGAATAATATCACCAGGTGAGAGCGTGTTTGATCATGGCGATATCAGAAGTGAGTGAGCAGCATCGGCAAACTCTGCGTGTGTAGATTATGTGTCCATGTGTAGCCTGAACGTGTGCGAGTGTGTGCTGCTCTGTGGGAGCTCAGTGTCGGAATGCAGCCTCTCTCCTCAGCTGCACATGCTTTTCCCTCCTGGCTGGAGGTTGGGTCTGTCTGTGTAAGAAGGTAGAGGAAGGATGGGAGGGAAGGGGGTAGGGCAGAGGGGTAGATATTGGGAAAAATACCCCCGAGCCGGCGTGGGGGGGGGGGGGGGGGGGGGGGGCTGGTCTCAAAGGGCCAGAGAAGCCGAAAGGAAAAACAGACGAGGGGGTTGGAGGTTGAAGAAAAGCGATGCAGACACTAAATGTGGTGTCATCAGTCATGTTGTCTGCGTTGTAGGACTCTGAGATTACAAAATAAATGAACTCTCAAGACAGATAAATGCTCATATGATCTCTACAGTTAAGACTGATTTAAACGTCTAAAGCTGCAAATCTTTTTTTTATCACCGATTCATCCGTCAGTTTTTTTTTTTTTGTTCAATTGATTAATCATTTTGTCTGTAAAATGTGAGAAAAATAATGAGAAATAAGGTGAAGCACCACACATTTAATTTCACTTACCTCCTTTGTATAGAGGTGAACGAATACATTAGAGAGACAGAAATCTCAAAATCTGGACTAATAAAACCAGAACTACCTGCATGGCCAGATGCCACAAGAGGTGAGAAAAACCTTTCATTGACATTTGACTGGAGGAAAAGAGTGGAACTGTGTGAGGCTACGGCTGCAAACTAAATGCCAGCTCCTCCTCTCTGGGTAAACGTTTGGAAGAAGCAGTTATGGATCCTAACAGGCCTGTGATGGAGTTAACCGCTAAATGGCCGGAGGATGTGGAGAAAGGTGGGGGGGGATGGGGGTCTGCGTCTGTTTTAAGTGGCTATCCCACTGTGACAGACTTTTTAAACAATTTCCTACATAATAAATAATGAATCAATCAAAAAAAGTGAAAAATGTCTTGCCCTCCTCACAGGTCTGACCCAGCCTGGATATCAAGTTTTCAGAGCGAATAAATGGCTGCGCTCCCCGGCTCACGTCACTCACCTGTCCAGGTGTGGCTGTGGCTTGGCCTTTGTCTGCTCAGCCACAGATTCAGACATATCAAGTGCTTCAAGAGCACTTAGCTACTTCGACTTGTACAGCTGCCTCAGGGCCGCTGAATCAGAGCGAACCCATGGGGGCCAGAGGAAGTGATTCCCGCTCCAGTTGGTAACTCTTTCTGCCTCCCTGAGCTTTCACACTCGCTTCTACATTTGCATTGATTTGAATTCAAACTATTCCCTGCAGCAGCTCCATTACCAGACCCTGGTCATTCTGTCTCTGGCTTTTCGGTTGCCATGAGAAGGCAAGTTGGCAACTTTTACGTCTTCATCTGACGATAATGATGACAGCAGAGGTTTAAATTGCACAGTGTGACAGCCAAGGTATGCAAGGGGCCTGTTACAACATGGACAGTGGCTTTGCGAGCGCAAATAAACAGGTTATCAGTGTGTAAGTATTACTGTGTCTGCAGCCAAGGAGATGCGATACGTGTGGGATCCGAGCCGTACAGAATAAATGTTGCTACTGAGGCTCGACTGGACATCATCTGGCTCTTGGATCACAGGCAGTACGAACAGTGAGCAAGGAACATTACCGCCCTCTTCTGGCAAGCTTGCATTCAAGGAAACTCACAGCCTATTGGTCACATGATTCAAATAAACGTTTTAAAGGGGCGAGCAACCGTCTGTCTGTTTTGAATGATCGCTTCCCATGTTATGATCAACCCAAACACCGTATTTCAACCAGCCAGAAAAAAAAAACTACACTGTTATGCTAGTGCAGTTGCATAGGAAATGAATAGGCAGTGTCTTAAAGTACAGTTTTTAGCTCGCCAACCAAGTGATGTCAAAATTAATAAATGATCTACCAATAATCTTTTTTACTGGACAAAATTGCTAAAATACGTCTATCATACAAATTCCGTATGTCACCCTGCAGATTTCTGATGACTTTGAACACAGATTCATGTACTGTGTTAACTAGCTTACTCAGACACAGCAGATCAAAGTACAGAAGAACAATTTGAAATGATAATGTTGAAACATAAACATAATCACTTGACCCCCACAAAAGATTGCATTTGTTGCATGGTAGGTGGCAATATCTGGAGCTGCAACTAATGACTATTTTTATTAACAATAAATCGATTGATCTTTTTTATTGATTACAAAATCTGAAAGCTGTGGAAAATGCCACGTCACACATCGTGTCATCTTCAAATGTCTTGTTTTTTCTAACCAACAATTGAAAAACAAAATGTGTTCCATTTATGATAAAACACTGAAAAAAAGCTCAACTTTAGTTCAACTTGTCAATTAAGCAAGTCATTGTTTCAGCATTAGCCATCTCAAAACCTGTTTGTAGGGTAAAAAAGTCTCCATCAGTGTAATCCACTTACCCGCTGGCGACATCATCACTGCGTGCAGCGTTTTTGGTCAGCACGTCTCCATCGCTCATGTATCCAGTGACGTCCACGGCGATGCTGTCCAGGTCAATGTCCTCCCCGGCTCTGTCTCCGAGGTCCACGCTGCAGATGGCTCCTCCCCTGCCAGCCAGCTGCCGCCGGAGGTGACCAGGGTACAGGTAGCGCCCTGCCTGGCCGCCGGCCACCCGACCGCCGCCGTAACTGTTCGCCATAGATGGGGCGTCGCCCGCCTGCAGACGAGGGCTGGACTGGCCCAGTCGCCATGACGACAGGGAGGGGCGGGTAGAAGTGAGGCTGAGGATGCTCCGACTCCCTCCGCCGCTGTTGTTGCTGCCACCGCTGCCACCTCCGCCACTGCTGATGTCTGTGGTGACATTGCCGTCGAAGGTGGTCTCCAAGGTGCTGAGCAGAAAGAGACAGAAAGATGAGGAAATAAAGGTACAATCTGTGATACACATGTAAACAAAAGGTTGTTAAATCTACATTTTCAATCTTTTCTGATGAGGTTCTTTTTCTAAGCCTCCTCTTTTGAAACGGTAGGAAAAGCCATAACTGCTAAGAGAACAAACTGAGCCAAATAAGAGTCACTTGAACAACAAAAATAGTTCTGCGCTAATTGGATGACAGCTTAATGGCTTAATTCCATCTCTAACTGTAGTTTCAAAGTTACAGCACAGATAAACCAAATTCCACAGAAATCTGTTAAAAGAATGTCGAGATATAGTGCAGGCTAACAAACTGCATAATCTCCTCGATGGACAGACGGGTAGAAAGTAAAGATAAGAGATCCTTTGTTACGGTTTAAAACAGGAAAACAGGACATTACAACAGAGCCTAAACTAAATCGAGACAGCTGCGTCAGCACTGAGACGCGAGGCCGGAGCAGAGGTCAGAATGCTGTGGGAGGGAACGTGATTAGAGCTAAAGCTGAATCAAAGACGACATGAAAGACATGCCCTGCGATCAAAGCAAAAGATCCCTCAAAAGAAGGATGAGACGGCAACAAAAAGGAAAAACAGAGGTAATACCTGTAAACCTAGACAGACACAGTCTGCTGACCATGAGGCAGTTCACTCGCTGACTCAAATCCCCAGCATTTGGCCTGTTTACCACTCAGCCGTGGCAGCCATTGTAAGGCGCTACACTTTGATGATCCCCAAACAGTAGAGTTTTTGTTTTCCACTGCCGCACATTTTATACACTTCACTATGAGCAGAGCTGAATTGGCAAGGTGAACAGAAAATTCACTTTTTTATATATATATATATATATATATATATAGGTACTTACATTTTTACCTACCTTGATGAATTACCAACAATTTTCCATTTACTCTTTCTTCGTGTGTCTTTTTAGTAGCTTTACCAACATAAGCATAATTACACTGCATTTCTTATGTTACCTACTGCACATGTTATTCTTCTACAAGTTTAAATGAATCACAATATATCCCTGAAAATTTGAAAAAAAGTGCCCAATAAAGAAGCAAAAGTTAAAAAAACAAGCTTGTTGAATTGCTATTTACATAACTCCTCAAAGCAGAGGAGGTGGACTCAGTTGGGGTGGGAATCAGCAGTCACTGCCAGTTAAAACCAGCTGGGAGAATGAATATATTTGTATATATATATATATATATATATATATATATATTTTACCTGTGTGTGACCTGAGTTCCCCGCAAGCTGGACATGGTCTCCTCCAGGTTTTGCCGCAGGTCGGCGATGTTTTTGACGGTACGCAACCGCCTCGTCTCTGGGTCTTCACCTGATTGAGACAAAAAAGGAAACAAGTTCAGGAATATTTACCAGCACAGTAAGCCGAACAGAGACGGCCCCTTTACTCTAAGCGATCACCCACCTGAAAGGTCCTCGACGGACAGCTGGCTGGTCTTGGTGAAGGAAACGTCTCCACCTCTTCCTCCTGAGCCGGACTCAGCAATTGCTGATTCCAAGCCGTCTGTTTGGGATCTGGGAAAACAAATGGATCGAGGGATCAGATTGGGGGGTGGGGGGGGTATCATCGATTCTGTATCATTGTGCATTTAGTGGGAACCTAATATTTAGCAAATTGTCACGAAAGAGGGATAAACCTGATTAAGAATTAAATCTGCTGTGTTTCAAGTCTTGTGACCAGGGTTCAAAATGAACGCCTGCTAAGCCTCAAATACCAGGTTGTCTTTGAAGGATAAATCAATACAGTTCACCCGCTGCACTGGCTGGTGCTTTTTGAGACGATGACGTTTAAATGCCTCGGTTATATCCAGCCTTTGGTCTTTGCCTGATCCCAGACTTTGTCCTGGTTGACTAATGTACACTCTCTCTGAGTGTGGGCCAGTCTTACCGCCAGTCTGACCCTAATAATGGTTGAAACTTCGGGTTATTTTCATACACCAACATATTTTCTGGCTAGTATCTATTATTTATGACAGGGTGTTTCCTTTTTGGTTTACCAGTCCTTGGCAGGTGAGGGAAAGAGCAACATGGAGATTGATTTTACGTTTCTCATTTCTTAAATTTTCTGTCAAACATACTCTTTTTGACAGGTGAAGGCGATATAATCCTGCCGGTAATGGTACCTGACAGGTATACGGCAGAAAGAAAGAGCGTTTCTGAGTACTGAGGATGGGGGAGTTCTGGAGAGGTGGGTCAGTAAGCTACAGGTCAGGATGTACAGAGGGAGAAAGGGCAGCGGTGCAGGAAGTGTCAGGAGGCTAATGAGCGGTTGTTAGAGAGGACTCATGGAGAACGAGAGGGACCTGCTTCCTTATCACACTGGGACCGGGACCAGAGGTCAGAGGCACACAACATCCACACATATTTGCCCAGATACACGTGCACACGCATGCAGACAAAACACTCTGCATACACACACAAGAACAAACACAGATGTGGCATTCCTGGTTAACAGTTCACAGATGGCGAGAGTCAGAATTTGGACTTTCAGAGGCTCTCAGATAATCAAATGTCAGATTTGTGATGACTTGCAAAGGTGTACAATCCTATACACAGGGTTTTACAACAATATTGTAGTTATTTAAAAGCTTAGATAGTCAAGAACAGCTTACCCAGAACTGTTATCAGGTATACGACTGAACAAATACACGGCAGTAAATATTTGCCAACTTCAAATAGTCACAGAAGAATTCAACCTGACCACCTCTGGAAAATGTGCTGTGTGTATGACTTTCAGTATGAGGAGGATGCGCTATGTGCAACAGTTTAATGACTTTGTTTTATCAGTGAAGCCTGATCTTATTCGCTGTGTTGTTATGTAATAGAGATGCCTGCACATCTGTGCTTTATCTTGTTTTGTACTTCATTTTATTTGCCTTTTTATAAGTGGTCTGGGTCTTAATCTTCCAAATGTATTCAAGAGCAGTGCAAGTGTATCTACTACTTGTTGCTTGATCCACCCACACAGTCCTGAGGAAGAGCTGAAGATTTTTTTTCCCCGAAATTTAACTTTACAAATATTTCATGTGACGGCGAAATAAAAACATGGAACCAATGTTTGCGTTTGTGTGTGTGTCTCACCTGTACATGAAAGGTGCAACGGTGGCCGTGTTGGGGTGGCTGTGGTGCTGTTGAGTCTGAGGTAGCTGCACGCTGATGGTGTTGCTGGCTGTGCTCTGTGTAGTGCCTCCTCCTGCCACAGGGGAGGCGCTGGTCTTTCCCTCTGTGGAGGCCAGACTGGAAGTAGAGCTGGAGTGTCTGCTGTCCCTGTCTCTGTCCAGGGGGCCGCGGTGCATGGCGAGACCCCCTCCTAACCGCATGCTCCGAGGCCTCTCCCCCGCCTCCTTCACTGAGGAAGCTTTCCCCCCGACTCCCGGGGCTTTGCCTCCTGGCTTTGGTATTCCGCTGTGTGCAGGGGTGGAACTCTCCTTTTTGGCCACTTTACCCCCCTTGGGTATGAAGCTGGTGATTTTAGAGGTCCTTTTGTTTGAGCTGTCTGTGTCTGCGGCAACAGGTGCTGCTTCCTCCTTAAGCTCGTCCCCCCTGAGCTCTGTCCTGTCGGGGACCGAGATGCGCTTCCCCACCTCCTTCCCTTTCCCCTTCTCCTTGTCTTTATCTGTGCTTTTGACAGAGCTCTTCTTGGCAGTCAAAGCTCTGCTGAAAGTGCGCTGGGCAATGCCCCTCAGGGCCATTTTGGGGCTGCTGGCGGTTGTGGAGACAGTAGTACCTGCTGAGGGAGCTGCTCCATAGGCCGTCCCATTGCTGGTCCCGTTCATTCCCGGCCGGACGTTACCATCGTCATCCTCCAGAGGGTCGGTGTTGGAGCCCGTCTCGGCTCTCTCCACCTGCACCGCTCCGAGCTGCCTGGCCGGGGCAGCGTTCTCAGTCTGCGCCACTGCCCCATTGGAGGAGGCGGAAGATTTGGAGCCTCCTTTACTGTTGAAGAGCTTTAGCTTCTCCAGCATTGACTTCTGAGGGACAGCCTTAGGAGGAGCTTCGGCCTTCCCGGAGGCGTCCTTCTCCTGCTTGACGGACTGCATGGCAGACGCGGCGGTGCTGGTGCAGGAGGGAGAAGGAGAGATGTGCTTGGAGCTCACCGACTTGCTCCTCCAGGGCTTGCTGTTGCTGTTCGGCTGGGGAATGGCCGTGGAAGAAGAGGACGAGGACGACGAAGATGGGGGAGGAATCTGGGCGGAGGTAGCAGCGGGGATGCTGGTGGAGGAGCTGATGGTTACTGCGGATGACGGAGCATGCTCAGTCATTACCGAAGGCTGTGAGGTCATGCCCTCTGAGGAATCTGCACCAGAAAAAAGAGAGATGAGATAGGAAAGTTCAGATGGAGAGGAAAAGTCAGCAGAAGGAGGATCTGAGGGAGAGAGGGGAATCCAGATGAGTCGTCTTTGACCCCACACAAAGTGGCCTTATAAGGGCCTGGAGGTGGCCTGCGTCGATGCAGCCAAACATACTTACTTTCCTTCGGGCTAGCCACCAAAACTGTTAAAAACCCCTTAGCACTAACAATGAGAGGAGCCCATCACAAACTGTTTATAAAAACAATGAGGAGCAGGCTCAAGTGCTTTAAAGCCTTGCCAAGCAGGCCGAGTCAAGAAGCAGTGCTGCTGCACTTATAAGGCTTAGACTTATATGGACTGCTTTTGGTCAGCGTCCCTCTGCTTTACAAAGGAAACACTGTCTGGTTACATGTACTCATTCCCTTGTAAAAAAAGATTCATAAACGGTACAAAAAACACACAGCTTAACTTGGACGTGAACAGAACAGAAAGCTTTTTATTTTGCAATGTAAAGATGCTCCTGTAAACCACTGTTACAATGTATCACACAAACACAAATTGTCTGGTTAAATCTGCAACAACTGACTCAGCAGCATCTCAACAAGCAAACTTACCCTGAACTGAAGGAGCAAGAGAAGAGCAGGAATCCCTGGCGTAAGTCCCTGCTCTTACTGTGAGAACTAGAGTATCCTGAGAGCTGCTGAGGTTGTCAGTGTGTATGCAGGGGGGTGCTACCAGCAGCACAGAGTTCAGACCAGTAACATTTGAATATTCAAACACCAACGGCCAGTGAGAGAGACGGCCTGTGCAGGGAGCACTGGGAGGAATTAATCATAACAGCTCTGTTGCAACACACACACACACACACACACACACACACACACACACACACACCTATATTTATTCCGAGTCACTGCTGCTGCTGTGTTGTGCCTCCTTATACAACAGTAGTCACCCTGTGGGAGTTCACATTTCAAACTTTTTCCAATAGTTTTTTTTCCCCAGCGCATTTTAACATTTACATGTATACAGTCCCGGTGCTGTTCACTTGTGTTACCTATTTTACCCGAGGATTAAACTCTTAAGAAAGTGCCTCTTGTCTCTTGTCAGTATCTTGAAAGAACACATAAGGCAGGTTGCTGCATAAGCATAAAGACAAATGATACTTGATTTTAGGCAATTCCTGAATAAAGTTGAAGTCACTTTGGATAAAAGTGTCTAAATAAATGTCTATATTGGATAGTTTTTCTACTTATTTAAAAAACTCAAAAAAAAAAAACAAGACATTTGGTGCTCAACCATAAATGACAATTAGTACAGATGAATCATTCTCTGTGATGTTAACTACAGAAAATGATCATATAACTCACAGTGCTCATTTTGGTAATGAGTGAAGTTTCCTTTAATTCAAGCCGGCTCCATTAATTCTGTATTCATGTTATTCATGTGGTCTCATTAAGACAACATTTACGCAGAATATTAAACACTCGCCCAGCTTGTTTACCCTTTTCTCATCTGGCTCTCGCATTTATTTCATTTTTACTGCACCTTTCATGTCCTAATTGGAAATAGTCCCTCGCTCACCGCCTCTCCTTTCTCCCCCTGTTTAGCATTTAGTGAGAGCAGCCTGAAACAATGCAGCCATTAGGAAGTGATTAGAGCCCAATTAGCCGTGCTAGCAGTTAGCAATCGGAAAAGTGGGTCAGGTTGCTAATAGCTGGCGTCCTATTGCAGGCGGCTGAATGAGCGGGGGACCTGCTGTGATTATGCAGCAGGCAGCAGAGAGAATACAGGGACTGGCACTGCAGGTTTGAGATGAGTGCAGCTTTGATGTGGGCCAGCAGGACGGTCTGTGCTGTCCGTGAATGGGGTCAGCTTGGATTTCTGGTCAGAAAGGAACAGAAGAAGAAAGGCAGGACACGGAGAGGCCCTGGACACTGGGGACAGCTGGTCGTTGTCATGACTGGACCCACTGACCGGGGCCGACGCGCTCCGGTTGGGTTGCTACGGGTGAAGGAAAGTAGTCAATCTTCAACGTGTTGGGTCAGAAGTGACACTCGAGTGATGGACTTGGGACACTGTTGCATCATAAACTCAAACCAGGATTCCAGACAAGGTCCATAACTTCAGTCCGTCACAAATAAAATAAATGCCAACCGTTAGATTCCAATGTGTTCACACTTTTCTGCCACAAGGTGGGGTAGGATTTCATTTTTGAAAATAAGTGCAGCGCACAGCCGTGTGCTTCTTCAGGCTGGGAAAAGTAAACATTTTAAGACTTTAAACAAACACAGCCTCACAATTTAAGACAACAACCACCGTCAAATGGATAAAGAGCTGGAAGAATATATTCTGAGTGTCTGATTACAAATTGTCACTGTGGATCAATATGGCTTTTATTCTGGCTGCATTTTGAGAAAATAGCTTTTAATTATCAGCACAAAATGCACTTGAGGAAGCACTTTTCTTCAAAAATAAACACAGAAGAGTCTAAATATGCTCACAGAATGGGTCACTGACCTAATGACCCGCCCTGTGCAGCCTTGGGCCAAATCCTGGGATTAAACTGCACATTCCCCCTCATTCACTGCGCTGGTCGAGCTGTCTGTTCGAGGAAACAAGTTGAAAAAATGTCAGCGTTTACGACTCAACCTGCTTCATTATAGCAGTCTTCAGAGAATAAAATCAAGAGCAGAAAATGACAGCAGTGAGGTGCCAAAAGGGAAAAATATCTCAGACCACCTCTCTACTTTCTGTCTGCCGTAAAAAAAAAAAAAACCTGTCTCACCCTCTCAGAGCCTCCTGATAACATCAAGGCATTTTAGGAAATCAGCTGAAGTGGACCCAAGGCTCATTTGATGGATCGTGACACTCACGTGTCTGTGCGTGCGCTCCTTTGTGTTAATGCCACTTACAGCCGAGGAAAACCTCGTAAGTCCACACAAGTGTCAACACTCCTCTGTGTGTGTGTGTGTGTGCGCGCGCGCGCGTTTGTGTACATGCCCGTGCATGCATGTCAAGTTTAGGAGAGAGGGGGATGTTTTTTCTGCTCAGCGACTTCAAACACTTTAACCGGCACGACCGGTGAGCAGAGCAAACATACTGCAGTGTGACCACTCGCACATAAAGATAAGCAGTAAATGCATTAGAAGTAGCATCGGCTGACACTGTTTATACATCACAAGCCCTCCAAGCCATCTCATGGTCACACTGGTCACAAGGCTTTAAGCTAACCCTCCTCAGTCAGTTAGCGACCTGAATAGAACCTACTCACTTACAAGTCACTCTGATGCAAGACAACATGTTTTTGATTTAAAGCCCAAGGTGCAGAGACAATTTCCCACAGAGAGAGCGAGTTGAGAACACTTCTTCCTCATTTTAACGGCCTTATTCTATTTCCTGACACCTTCACAGGCACTTTATTGTTAAATCCACACAAATTACATCCGACTGGCACAAAGTTTCAGGCTGCAGGTGTTTGCTTACTCATCACGTTCTGATTATCAGAAGCCTGCGCTCTCTCGCTCTCTCCCCCTCCTCAGTCATTGTGCTCCAAAAAGTGAGAGGGACAGCCGAGCTTTTGTGTGGCGACTGAAACTTTTTAAAGTTTCTCCACATGAATACACTCAAACAGTGACGCTACAGCTCATCAGAAGCCTATTCATTCATTCAGCAAGGGCACCGTCCACACACACACACACACACACACACACACACACACACACACACAC